>CM031233.1:321972451-322572451 GCA_018340775.1 Taxus wallichiana var. yunnanensis | reverse complement strand
CAAAATGTCTGAAACATAGAAAATCAAAATGAAAATATATAGCTGCCCCTAATCAAACTCCACTAAAGTGGCATCAAAATCAGACTCTGAGTCTGAGTCACTGGAACTATGAGGGGATTGCCTCATCCAATGGAACCCCAACCAATCCCACCTGTGCATCCTCCTCATCAATCTGTGAAGCATCTTCGGGATCAACATCCCAACGTGTGGCTGGAGTCTGACGATACTCAAGAGTCTGTCGATCCTGAAGTCTCAAGGCACTATGCACGGCTACTAACTTCTCTGCTCGTCGAGAGGTAAGATGGTTCCTCTTAACTGTGTGGATGAGGCCATATGTGGACCAATTCCTCTCTACAAGCAGAGGAACTAGCAACCTGTGAAAGGAGGCGAGTGGCAAGAATCCTCAAGTTTGGTGCATCCTTGCCATGCCATGTCCACCATCCAATAGGGTCTATTTGAGCTAATGTAGCTCTATTTGTCCTCGCCTCTGGCTTGCTAAATGTTGGTCCACGGAGATTGACAAAGGATAGCCATTGGGTCCGCAATAAAGTGGACTCCTCATCAGTGTACATCTTTCGAAAGGCCTTCATGAGCCCTTCTTTCACCTCTTCATCATCAGATGGAGGCACTCTCCCAAGTCGTGTTGCATACCATTTGGGATTTAGAGCATAGGCTGCCATATGAAGCGGGGTGTTCATTGTGTTCCACCGCCGTGTCACAATGGGCCTAATATGCTCCTCATAAAATCCCAAAGTAGGATCCCTGCTATGAATGGCTTGCTTCATCTGTCCAAGCATGCTATCAAATGTCTCATAAATCTCTCCAAGACTAGGAGAGTCTGTATCAACATATCTTATGACCCCCACTACAGGTGAGATGAAGGAGCAAACATATCTGCAAACAATTTACAAAAAAATTAGAAAACATTAAGATTCAAGAATGAAAAACTAAACTAATTTACAAGTTATAAACATGGATAAAAATATTTAAAAATTAAAAACTAAACTTACATATATAAAATCAGCAATAGCTTACCTAACTGTGGTCCACCAATCATCGTTGAGGATCTTTTGTTTCACACCTTTTCCTTCAGAAGTGTTTGCCTCTGGCCATCTACCCCACTCCTGATTAACCATCATTAATTGCAAAGCCTCCTGCACCTCAAGCATCCTCTCTAACAAAATGAAATAGCTCGCATATCTAGTGTCCACGAGCTTGAGGAATTCCTTCCTCGAAAAAGACCTAAATAGAGCAAGTGAGGTGTGATGGTTGCAAATGAACATCTGTATGTGTCTAGCCTCTGCCACCACTACCTTCACCCAATCTATCTTTCCAATGTCTTTCAATGCATTGTTCAACGCATGAACACAACATGGAGTCTAGAAAATGTGCTTGTAAGCACCCTCAACCATCATGCCAGCTAACTTACATACGCGGGCTGAATCAGTCACTACATGTACAACATTAGAGGGCCCAATCTCCTTTACAGCATCCTTCAAAATTTGAAATGGAAGGTCAGATCCTTCCTCTTCCCTATACAATCAATAGCTCTAAGAAAATAAGAGTCAGCAGGACATGTGACAATGATATTGATGAGTGGTCGATGTTTAATATCGGTCCACCCATCCATGATGATAGAGCAACCCACCCGTATCCAAGTTTGCCTCATCTCCTCCATCACCACACTCACCTTAGAATATTCTTTATCAAGGAGGCTAGTTCGTAGTTTGTGTTCTCCAAGAGGGACATATGAGGAACCAACAACAATTACATCTTTGAACATTTGTTCAAAAAAGGGGAGCGTGACACATGAAATGGTATAGCATTGGCAAAGAAGAATTTGGCAATAGAAGAGTCAGCTACTTCCCTTGATTGCACATTAAACATACCTATAACAGTAGAAGTCTTTCTCTTTCCCTTGGCATAATCCCCTCCTCTTTGACTTTCAACATCCACACATTGGGTAGGCACTTGTGTAGTCTCCAATGGCATCCCTTTTTTCATTGTCTCACCCTCCATGTGCAACCTAGTCACCTCGGTCTTCTCCACTAATGATATTCTTTCACAACCTTTTACCCCTTGTCCAATTATGCCCAAAAGATGTGAATAAACCCGCGTGTAGCTGCCCCTAAATTCTTTGTTGCACATATGGCATAACCACACTCTACTCCCCCTTGAATTCTTTTTTTTTCTTTGTCAATGGCTGTTACAAATTGTGAAAGAGGCTTTTTAGCATTGAATGGCCCCTTTGCATAGATTTTGAGGAGTTGTGAAGGGCAATCAAACGGATTATTTGAACCCATTGTTGGTGCAACACTCTCACTCCCTGAAGAAACCCTAGTTTTGGCTCTACCTCTATGTTGCATTGCCATTTGAATCTCTTCACCCTCACTACCCTCACTGCTGCTCATTGTTTTGTATTGGAAATGCAACAACCCTGCAATTGCAAGTGAAAAAAAAAAAAAAAAAAAAAAAAAACTTGCTAAGTTTGTGAAGCTTGAAACTATGATAAAAAAAAAAAAATGAAACAATGAAGAAATAGTTTGTGCAAATTTGTAAAATGAACAAAGGATGATAAACATACCTCTAATGGAGTAGAATATTGCTCTCTTGCCTTCTTCTCACTTTGCTGCTCTATTCTTCTATTCTCTTTTCTTTCTTTGTCTTCTCCTTCACAAAATTAGAAATGAGTCAAATGAGTTTTTTTTTTTTGTTTTGATGTTTGTTTTAGGTTTAGGGCACTTAGAAATGCAAGTGGGGGTCCTTGTGGGCCCCCACATTGCTTTACTTTTATTTAAAAGTCTGTTTTAAAAAAATGTTTTTAAGGCTGAAATGCGCGAGGGACAAGCAAGGGACGGTTGGGTGTCCCCAGACGGTCGAGGACTTCTAGAAGTCCCCTAACCGTATCGGGACGCCCACCATCCCCTCGTTCATTTTTTTTTTACGTCCCCGAGACGTTTTGGATTTTTCGAAGAGTTTGGGGACGGGAAGGGGACATTTCCTACCCGTCCCCGAGGTTCCAAAACGTCCCTAACGAGGACGAGCTGAAAAAAAGCGTAGGGAACGCATCCCCATGAAACATAGCTTTACTATGCTTTGGGTGAGACCTTCAAGAAAATCTTGATTGAAAGTGTATGCAAATAGAGTGAATGAGTTTACGCAAAACCCTAACCAAGAGAAACTAGGCTAACGTTTTTGGTTCCATTGTTGGGACCTTGTCTAATTGTGCCATGAGGAGTGGTTGTGCACATGTTTGTTGGTGGATCAATTTATTGAATCACGTAGGGAACAGATTGAGGAGTGGTTTCATAACAAGGATTTGGAATTTTTATTAGAGCGAAGGGCCTTAACAATTGCAAACCTAAGGAAGGTTAGAGAGAATTTGTGTTTGAACTATATTAAGTGTTTCAGAGAGTTCCTGGGCATTTTTATGATGGATCGCCGCTTTAATTGTTAGAAAGCGGCGAAATCTTGGAAAATCTAAGGGTGGACTAATTGGATCGTAAAGTTAAAGCAGATCGATGATTGAGTGGACTAAAGCAGGGAATGTATGGTGGCAAGGAACTTTGTATAGTTAAGTGTTGGAATTTGGATGGATGCGACATATTCTTGTCTTGAGCAAGCAAAATTCGGGTTCTTGTGAGAACCTGGAGGCCCATTCCTTGTTGAGATTCCTTTTTGAATTAAAATGATCCTTGCTGACCTAGGGTTTGAACGAGTATGGACGAGTAAACTTATGTAGTGTAGTGGCTAAAGTAGATGAAGGCGAAAATTAGGTTTGTTGTGTAGAGTAAGGAAAATGGAGAATGTGACCAAGATAGAGATGAGACTGAGGCTATGCACGGAAAGCCAATAAAGAGAGTTGAGCAAAGGGACCCTAGGAGTGTGGGGAAGTCAATCCTAGAGCATACCGATGGACAGACCCTAAAGGGTGTGACAATGGCTTGAGTTGTGGTGACTGCCCTGTACAGCTAGAGGTGTTGCAAAACCGAAGCTTTTCAAGTTAGAAGGTGAAGAAGTTGACGTTGAAGGTTAGGGTATGCAGATTCAAAAGAAGCCCCTAAGTGGAGCCAACAACCAACTGATGCCAACACACAACGTGATTCTTCTAGTAGGAGAGTGGGTGAAGGTGTTGGCGTGTTTGGAAGAGATAGGTTTACAACTAGTCAAGAAGCATTTGCAGTAGAACATATTGCGGGATTTGACATTGGAAAGACTAGTTCTGCGCTAGGAAGCAGTAGAGACATTTCAATGCCACTTTGAAGTTTGGAGTGGACTAAGAAATTTTCCAATAAGTAGTGTTGGGGTAACATGAGTTGGGATTTGAAGACTAGTGCAGGTGACCTGTGTGATGGTTAGTTTAGTTTTTGCACCAGTGCCACTGGAACAACCAACGCAGTTCATGGGGAGTACTATGGTTACACCTATTGGAACAAGTGGCGAAACTACCCCTACCGCACAAAAATGCAATGGCTAATGTACAAAGTCTTGTGCAGCTACAAGTTGTTTATCTAGTGAACCTAAAGTTACTTGTCCTGAAAAGTCGTAAAGTGTGTTGCAGAACACGTGCATAAATGTGAACTTGAATTGAGGGCCTAGTGTATTGCTTCTTCAAAGATGAAGGCAAGCCTTTTTGAGACAACACTACAAGAGCGAGTGCATACCTTGTATATGATGTTTGACCTTAATCAAACAGTGACTGATTTTCATGCTTTGAAAATTGCATTCCTTAAGGAGTTCCACATTCCTAAGTTTGAGCAAGAGAGTATTTTTGCGTGGAAGGAGATTAGGTAGGATGCTAATGAGAGTGCCCAAGTCTATGACCCACATTTCAAAACGTTGTTGTTGAAGATATCATATGACATTCACCCTCTTCAACATGTGCTAAAAGTGGTTTGTTGGAGGATTGTTGGCCCCATTCTTAAACAGCTTGCCATGAAAATTTTTAAAGACCTGCAAGAGGCTTTGGATGTTGCATTCAGAGTTGAGCTTGCTGGAAATTTCGACATAGGCATCAGCTCATTTCTAGAAGGTTAGTTGTCAACCATGGTGTCGCAACTCTAGAAGTTAACCTCTGTCAAGAATGCACAAGAAACACAAAAGTGACTATGGTGTAGCGAGTGCGAGAATGTAGGTCACATTAAGAACAATTGTTCAAGGAAAAGAGTTGTGTGGATGCAAGATTTGAGATGCAAACATACACGACACTGCAAATTGTCAATTAATTGGGGAAATGCAGGAGATGGAGGCTCAAGGACTTGTGCAAGTTTCTCTTTCACCAAATCAATGGAGACAATTTGGTTCAGGTACATTCCACAAAAGAGGTGGACTAAGTTCAAGAAATGGAAGACGTACTTGGGGAGCTTGCTACAAGTATGGGGATTCTAACCATTATCAACGACAATGCCCAAAATTCTTGACTTGTGCGAGCTGCAGAGAAGAACGCAAGAGAGAAGAGTGTCCCAAGTTGAGGAAGAATATCCTACAGAGTAATTCCATGCAGAAAACTGCCAAGATGGTGGTTGTTGCGGAAGTACAGTAGGACCAACCTTGGGTCAAGGTAGAGGCCATGTGATGCGTGCGAATACCATTTCAAAAGGAGTCCCTAACGAAGGACCAAATCGCAGGTAAAATGGACCAAGTTAAAAACAAAAAAGAAAGGCAAAGATACAACCGACTTATGTCGAGAGAGCCATGAACTACCCGGATGCATCAGCGCAAGAAGGCCATTGTGACGAAGGCTAAGCAAGCATTATAGGAGTTACATAATGAGCTAAGGACCACTCAAGAGTTGTGAGAGTCACAAAAGCAAGAACCACGCAGAACATGGCTTACAGAGATGGAGTTAGCCAACTTCTTGCATTGTTAAAAATCCCCAAGGCGTTGTTGACGCTTTAAAAGGTGTGTCTTAAGTGAAGTATGGGGACCCCGTAGAAACATGTGAGAAAAATGTGATACCAATCATATCTCTAGCAAGAATTGGGAACAAATTAGACCTATGTGTTCCTTTTAAACAAGAACTCTTTATTGACATACGATTGAGTGGGCATAAGTTGCACAAGGTTTTCATGCATTGTGGTCTAAGGTAAGCCTCTTAGCAAAAGATGTCTAGGTTAAGATGGGAAGACCTACATTGTATTCAATATGAAGCACACTCTACATGGCGAACAAGACTACTTCCCGACATCGATGAGAGTTTTGCGTGATGTTGAGATTGGGATCATGGGTGTGTTATTCTACAAATATTTTGAGGTGATCGAGATGGAAGGAAAGGATGGATACTCCGCTATTCTTGGGAGACCTCAATGTTATAATAGTTAGGCGGATATGCAATTTAAACAAAGGTATATGAGTTTTGAGAATGAAGAACAGAGAGTTGTAGTTCTCTTGGTCACCAATCTAGGACATGTGTATGTGGAAATGATCATAGAACCGTAGAGAATTTATTTCTAAAAACTTATAAAGACAAGAATAGGAAATTGATTGGAACTAGGGAGAAGCAAAATCTTCAACACTTTTGCAGCAGGGGCTCCAAGATTCGTATGATATCACCGATCGAGCATGCTAGGAGTAAGAAGATGCCATGATCATAGTCCAAATTTCCTCAAGGGATACTTACCAATAAGTGGCTTGATTACCAAGAAGGGAAGAGACACAAAAATGGGTACAAAGTAAGGATCGGATAACCAAATCGCAGATACCCCCAAAGAATCAATTTAGGCGCCAAGTAAAGAAGGCAAAGAACCCACCCGCACAAACTCCATGCATCCCCAAAGCCACGGTAGTGCCACTAGAAACTACACAAAAGTTTTGGAGGAAACGGTTTCAAGCAAGATGTAATGTCCCCTTTTTCAAATTAATCTAAAATAAAGGATTCCTTGGCAAGCAATGGTTGAACAAGGGAAGATCATGGATTATATTTCAACTTTCATCATTCATATTCATGTTTTATTTTTGTATTTCCCTTCTTAATGAGGTCGGCTGGGTTTAGTGCCTTTAATGAGGCTTAATAAAATATTATAATGACTTATTAGGGGTCAGCCTTACCTTTATGAGCTTTGGCACCAAAAGGAGGTTATAAAAGAATATTAGAGAGATCATTTGAAGGAGTTAGTTTTGGAGCATTTTCTATTTTGGGCATTGTGAGCTTTTTGTTCCATGTTCTTCCACTTGAGGACGAAAACCCTCATGTGGCTTCCGAGAAGGACAAAAACCCTTCTAGTGGTTTTGTTGGAGGATGAAAACCCTTCAACAATGTTTGAGCTTGAATATTATTGCAGATTTGAGGAAGATACTTCATATTCAGATTTTTATTGGCATTGGGCAGCCTTCCCTAGGTGGAGCGACCTACCTTGGAGAGTGGTTTGATGCCCTAGAAGGCATACTATTGATATTTCACTTCATAATCTGATTTGCCATATTTTATAAAGCTGGAATCTCCATTTTGGTGATTTTTGGCAAGGGTTTACTATTTTTCCTAGCCCTCGGTTTTGGCTAGTCTGCTGCTAATTTAAATAATTAATTCCAGCCATGATATCAGATATTCTTTCAATCTTTTGATGTGTTTATGATCAATAAATATTGTCGTGGCTAGAATAATTGTTTTGTGGCATTATTCATTGATTTGCTTGGTGAAAAGTGGATTTGAATTCCATAAACAGTTCGCTGCCCTTGTAGATTGCTGATTTCAGATTTATTTCAGTTTGTTGATTATAAAAATCAGACTTGCTTGTATTGAGGTGTGAGCTAATTTCCTTAATTTTCAGTTTTGTCCCTAAAAGGGATATTACACCAAAAGAAAATTGGACTTTGATACCATGTATATGCTAGCAATGAAGAAGAAAATTGGGCGTTTAGGCATAAAATTGTTGGCATTTAATGCCAAGGAGAGAGTCGATAAAAAGAAGAAAGAAGAAGCTAGTACTACACAAGATGTTGGGTGCAGAATTACCACGGAGAAAGCGGTCAAGGAGGTAGGGATGCCAAGGAAGAGAGCCACAAAGCAAAGTGCGGAAAAGGCATCAACATCGGTTGTTGTAACAGCCATTCAAAACAAGCAAGGATGGTTTACTATTGGTAGATCTAATGATGCACAACACAAGGCGTGCATTACCCAGATGACCGTGCAGAAGTGGTTACCTCAAGGTTTTGGTCTCCTAGATGGCGTTTACACGCAAGAATTGATGCGGATGGAATACGAAAGTTATAAGTTCGAGAAGGAAGACTTGGAATAAGGATGGCAACCATAAAATGCCTACAAACAAAATAGGATTTATTTGTTATTTTCACAAAATTAAGTGAACTTTGCACTAAGTAGTATTGTATATAAGAAGCGTGTGTACATATGTTTGCGCAAGAACCTTGATCATAAACAGATAAGGAATTTGCTATGCAAGAATGAAAGGATCTCTTAAAGCACTAGAGAACCTGAGTTTGTAAACCCAATCGGGCAAATTGAGCAGAACCCTCATCAATTTCACGCCAAATGTCTAGGTTTCTGGTGTAACTCAGACAAAGTGCAAGTGATCTACTACTTGTTGTAGGCCTTTGTGACTATAAAGGGAAGGTGCAGTATTAAGAGAATCTTTATGCACGCAGGTATAGCTCAAGATTGGAGAAAGAAGGATGGGTTTATGTAGCACAAGAATATGGAAGGAATAGACACAATCGCACAAGAAGAAAAAGATGTTACATAGCCGTTATTGGCATGGACGAGCATGAATCTCGAAAAAGCAGTGAAAATAAAGGCAAGACACTTGCAAAAAAATTAGTTAAGGCAAGTGACTTAAATAGTAATATTTGAGGAGATTGAGGGCACTTTAAAGCACAACAATCGCAAAGAGATAGGGGTGTGTCAACAAAAGAGAGAACAAATGAAGTTGAAGGTCGAAGAACTAAAGAAACAATAACCATGGGAAGAGTTAGAGACCAAATGCTAGAGTGTCCAACATTGCATTGCTTTAGCAAACCAAGTGTTGTGGAGATGGGAAGTAGTTCAAGCACAAAGGAGAGTTCTAGTGAAGGCAGCATGGAGAACAAACCATTTATCATCTGAAAGGACCTTGTTGAAAAAGTTACCACGAGGAAGAGGAAGCAAGACTAAAACAGTAGAGAGAACAGGAAAGAGCCAAGTTAGAGAAAGAGTTGGAGGCAAAATGAAAAAGATTGCAAAGCAAAGGCTATTGGAGGAGGAAGAGCAAATGAGGCAAGAAAGGCAGAATGAACGCATTCCTCTAATGGTGCCCCTAATATTGCTGCCACTGGAGAACCGATAGAGACTAAGGTATAAGAGTGCACCACCTCAAATTACAACCATCGATCTTTCAAAGTGCAGTACAAAATATGAGAAAAGCTAAAGAAAAAAGTGATTAAAGAGCACACACTACAAGAACTCTTGCCAGAAATAGGAATTGAGAGTTTCAACTTGTCATATTTCAAGAATCAAACAAAACTGATCAAGTTGTGTTTGGCTTGAGCACACAAGGGACGGATGTATATTGCAAGAAAATTTATCCCACTAAATGCAAAAAGATTGGCCAAGGTAGATGATTTTCCGAATAAAGGAGTTCTTGAAGAATTGTTGCATAACAGAGAGATACGCAAAAAACGATGCAACTAATGAAGTTGAGTACACAGCAAAAGGCCAATAAGGCTAACTAAATTAAGAATACTTAAGTGAGAAACATTGCAAGATTGTTGACAGCCCAGATCTTAGGAGGAGACTTTAATTCAATATCCTAAGCGGTATTATAATCAGGCATTAAGATAGGAATTCTATGGTGCAAGATTAATTTGACTCGGTGTATTGCTGACAAGCTCAATGAAGCGATTGATTTGGAACATGAACATGGAGGTGAATTGAAGTGGCAAAATTATTTGGTGGTGCTCTTGTTTGATGAAATCAGTGTACCACACATGGATAAATTTGTCAAGACGGAGACCATTAGAATTTTTGTTTGTGTGGACTAGTATAAAGAATGCACTCTAGAGGGAAGAATAACCCTATCAAGCATGAAGAAATGGGGGAGCGATGGTTTGAGAGGGTATAGGCCTTAGTCAAGAATGAGAAGCAAATACTTTGAGAGTTATCGGGAAAATGTTGGAGTTTTGGGAGTTTAAGATGATGGCACATTTTAACTTGGTAAAGATGATGGGAGTTGACGGAAAGGCAACCCCATGGATGATGTTTCCATATGCATTCGAAGTGAATACGTGGGAGGGTGTTGATGAGTATGAAGGGTGTGAGTGGGCAAAGGTAGACATTGCAAGATTGGATCGATGCAGAATGGCCTTATAAAGTAATTGTTATCCAAAATTCACCCCCCAGGGTAATTTTGATAACATGCATCAGAATATTCAAGTCCCAGGCAAATTGATTGTTTCAGAGCAAAAATCAGGTTTCTAGGGTCCCTTCAGGAAATTTTCTAACTCTCCTGTCCAGGTTGAAAAGAGCAAGCTCTGAGAAAACAAAAAAAAAAAAAGTTGCAGAAAGCAAGTAGGTTGATCCAGAAAAATTTGTGAAAATCGGCTAAGTCCTAGTCCTAGAAGCATTTGGGACAAGTGGGACAAAAAGGCGCGGATCGGCCGAAATGAGCACAGGCGGCCCCGGAAGCAATTGGGACATCTGGGACAAAAGTACGCGGCGGGCGCGAAAAGCCGATCTGGCCAAAAGAGAGAAAAATTGGCTAACTGTTGAGAGGGTCGCAATTGGGACATTTGGGACAAATGGACGCGAACCGGCCGAACCGCCCGAAATCAGCACAAGCAGTCCGAAACAAAGTGGGACAAGCGGGCCAAATGGACGCTAACCGGCCAAACCGCCGAATGAAATCAAGCACAAGTAGTCCAAACAAAGTGGGACAATGGGACAAATGGACGCGAACTCGCCGAACCGCCGAAATCAGCACTGGCAAGACTTTCACATGCCATCTGGGACCAAAAGACGCGAAGGGTGCGAAAGAGCCGGCAGGGCCGAGAACCAATGGAATCATGACACGTGTCACAGGAAGAAAAGTCAACGTTTGGTCCGGAAACTTCAAACGGCCATAACTTTTGACTCCGAGCTCCGATTTTGATAAAATTGGACTTTCTGGAACGAGCACGACGTCCTCTACGCCACAAAAACTGGATTTCTTATTTTTAATGAGGGTAGATATATTTAAATAAAGGAAACATATTCGGCTCCAGTCAGTTAATGCTCATTCCCGTCAAATGACAGAAAACGCCTGCCAGGCCCAAAAGAGCTGCCCGCACTCAGAAGGCCATAACTTTTGCATTTCTCAACGAAATCGCACAAAATTGGTACCGTTGGAATCGTGGTTCCGAGCCCGATGCACAGCAATCAAGAAATTCGGATTTGATCAGAAATTGATTGAGATTTTTAAGGAAACGTGGCCGGGTTCAGAACAGTGTTTTATTTGGTAGTTGGGAGTGCAATTAAGAGGCATGGTCATCATTCTTTCTCGCCGCAAAGCACATGGGACAAAGATGGGGAGCCTTTTGCAAGTAATGTATAACCATTCCACTCAATTTAATGCCTCTTACAGTGGTCAAGGACAGATTTGGGATTTCCATTTTCCTTCTCTTCTCCTTCTCATTTTTCTATAAATTGGAGTGTTGGACTCATTGGAAAGGGAGAGTTTTGGGTAACAAAGCTCACAAAATTGCTTTGTGAAGTCGCAGTGTTGCAGCCCTTGTAGTGGACTCCTCGCATGGTGATCCGTGCCCTTATCTTGTAATAGATTGAATCGTGCATATCATGAAGCAATAAAATATCAGTTTGTGGATATATCTTCCCCGCCGTGTTTCTCGCATTCTTCTTGCCCCTTTAATCTTTCTACAAGTATATTGTGTCTATTTATTATGTTCTCAGCAGAATTCATTATCATGTGTGTGCTTGGAATATTTGTGAATGCATTTTGCTGGATTATGGTGAACTGTCATCACTTCTTCTAGTGTGCACTTTGCCTCTCGTATTTCACACATTTGGAGATTACTCTCACACCCTCCTTTTCTCGGTGTATCACCGCTTTAGTGTAGGCTTTCATTTTATGCATTCTCTCTCTCTCGGTCCCTTGGAATTTTAGGTTAGAATAGCTAGTTTCTCCCGCATTAGAGTAGATTGTGGCAGTGTAGTTTAGAGCAAGAACCAGCTTTTCTCGGAGGTCTATCTCAAGTAGCAAGTCCCACAACTGGAGATAGTACCCATGTTATCCAATCACACTGGATGCTTAGAGTGATCAAACTAGAAATTTGATCAACATCCAGGGGTGTTGTGATTCGGTGATAACAGTTCTTGCACGCCCGGTGGGACCTTAGAGGTCTTCATTTCATTGCAACAAGATTGATGTGCACTTGTTGTAAGTTCCAGCTTTGAAGGAGCTTTAAAATCACACATCTGGCGACTCCAAAAGAGGCATAATCCACTGGTTTCTGCAGTCCAAGCCTGACAAATTTATGAGAAGAATACAAGACAGTCAAGAACTAGGAGGAAGGATTGTTTGTTTATCTCGCATCTATCTCCAGCAGAGAAAGAAGGGGAAGAAGAGCTCAAAGATCTCCGTCTCCACCTAATAGAACTTTGTCTACACCTCCACCTGGTAGACCTTTTCTCGCATCAACAAGGGTTCTCAAAGCCAATCCGAATGGCGCAACCACTAAATCCCTTTGTCAATTTCACTCGGCAAAGAAAGCCCACTTGCCCTCAATGCACGTAATCCAGTTCCAATTGCAGCATCAAGAACATTCCATTTTTCACCTGGAGAAAATCATACCACTCTCGGTGATCATGTCAAAGACATCGCTAACGCCTCAGGCAATCCATGAGATAAACGAAATGAATGTGGGTCACAAACCGCGGCATCATCGCTCAAAGGGAAGGCATTGCAATGGTTCAGAGCCTGAAGCCGGTTCTATCACAAATTGGAATCAGCATGATAGTTCTCCATGAGCAGTTTGGAGAGAAGGGAGACAACTTGTCTCTTCTAGAACAATCGACAACTATCAAGAGAGCTCCCAATGAGCAAATGATCGACTTCAACTTCAGATTTCAAAGGTCTTGGGATAGGATTCCAGTGGGGTCAAAGCAACAAAGAAGGTGCTTTTCTATACTATCTTAAAGCTTTGAATTCGATATTTCTATGTTAATTCAATCTATGGGAGGCACAACCTTACCCACTCGCTTCTTATAAGATTGCCATTAGGCTGAAAACCTGTCTTATTCAAGCCGGTAAGCTAGCTCCAGGGCCCCCAATGCCATTATACCCAAGTTTGGAGAGCCCAAGTACTAGTCAAGCACCTGTCTTAGCTCCTATTCCCACTCCTAGAAATCAAAGTTCAAATGAAGCTTCCACTTCATCTCCAAGTGCCCCAAATGAGCTTCAAGAAGTTATGAAACAATTGCAAAATTTAGGTAATGAGCTGGTCACACTCAAGAGACAGCAAGCTCAAAGTTTTAGACCTTCCTATCAGCCTCAAGCTCAACCAAATAGGCAACCATATCAACCTCAAAGACCACCCAATCCAGCTGCAAATCAGAATCAAGCAAGGCCTCCTGCCAACAGACCATTTCAGCCCTACAACCCCAATGTTGCATCTGCATCCAGAGCTTTGGTGCCAGTCCAAAATAACATGGCCCAAGAGTATGATTGGTGTTTCCCGTGCAGTCAGCCACATAACCAATCAATGTGCTTTAACGGTGCATTAAATCAGGCTCTAATGGTGCAAACCATTGGTGGGTCGCAAGAGTCCAGCCACGAAGGAGATCAGCAGCAGGAAGCACCTCAGCAAGGAACATCTCCGAACGAAACTACTCTTGTCAATTGGCAGGCTGAAGATTTCTGTGGTATGAATCAAATACCCTCTCAAAGTGTTGCAGCCAACACAAGGTCAAAGAGGAGAAATTTGGGTGAAGGACAACCATTAGATCCGAGTAATCCACAACCTTCTACCACTCCACAAGCCGCTGGCAGACAAACTGTAGCTCCAAACATACAAGGAGCACCTAAAACGGCCCCTAGGCCAACTCAGATGCCAGCTGCTGCTGCCCATGAGCAAGGAATGAATGTGCAGGCCAAGGGACAGAAGAGGGATACTTCATCTCCATTCAACATCATTGATCAGATGAAGAAGACAAATGTCAACATATCAATGTGGCAATCACTATCCATCCTGTGCCAAAGAGATTTGCTACAAGCCGCCATGAAGGATCGGTCAACTTCAAATCACCATGTCCAGATGCAAGAGGAGGTACTCACAAATGCTGCCCACTGAAGGAAATCATGGAGGACAAAGAAGGTAAAATGTTGAAGCCCCCTCCATTTTATGTTTCATTGATCATATGAGATAATCGGGTGCATAATCGCATGATCGACTCGGGGCAAGTAGTTCAAGAATGCCAAAACAGATAAATGATCAGCTTAGGGCTCAATATGAAGTCGCTCTCCAAGGGTGTAGTGCAATTAGACGGGACAGCAGTGACAACGGTTGGAGTAATCAAAGGTTTGAGCCTCACACTGCACGCATGTCCCAATGTAGTAGTGTTGCAAGATGTGTCAGTCATAGACCTGCCACCACTCTTTGCATTGTGCTTGTCAAGAGACTTCACTGCTAAAATCGGAGGCTATCTTTCAGCGGATTGGTCGCACATGTTGTTCAGAACAAGATATGGAACCAAAGCCACAATTAGGTCTGAACCTATTGCAAACTTTCACATTGAGCCTTACACTCCAAGCCAAATCAATACCAACTGTTCAGCATTTGATCAGGAGGATTATCCAAGCACTGATGAAGCTGACACCAAGGTTGGAAGCATACCAGATTTGACTCTTGATGAATGGGCAAGCAAGGTGCATGATTTTGATCCTTATCAAGAGATAGAAGAATCTGAGCTAGGAGTTTATTGCATACATGAAGAGAATCAACCTCTTCCTAGCATCACCAAGCCAGATCATAAAGACAAGAATGAAGTATGGCAATTGTTCTTTGATGGGTCAAGGAGCAGACAAGGTGCAGGAGGAGGAGCTATGCTCATTTCACCGCAAGGTATAAGGTATTACTCAGCCTTCCGTTTCCAGTTTTCCTGTTCAAACAACACAGCTGAGTATGAAGCCTTAATTCATGGATTGCACTGGGCAAAGAAGAAAGGCATCAGGAATTTACAAGTGTTTGGTGATAGTGAGCTGATCATAAACCAAGTCAAAGGAAAAAATGCTGCCAAAAATGATCTGGTGAAGAACTACAAAAATCGGGTATGGGATCTTATCAAGATTTTGAAGCTTTTAGCATCATTTCCATCCCAAGAAAAAGAATGAAGCCGCTGACAGACTGGCAGCAATTGGGGCTGCGTTTGATGTTGTAGAAAGTATCAAAAGTGAGAAAACTCAGCCTCATATCAAAGTGGTTGTGAGACCACTGTTCCGGATAACAAACACAAGTTGGCAAGTCTTCGAGAATGATCAGCAAATTGTTAATTTCCCCGCAAGAAGAAGCTGAGTTCTCCATGAGAAATCAAGACAAGTTGGAGCAGCAAAGATGGGTGACCAAGTGGGTGCACTGAGGACTAACAAATTACCAAAAGGCCTCATAACGCTAGAGTCAATCTTCAACCCGAATGATCAGCCCGAAAGGAGAAAGCGAACATTCAAGTAAAGGGTGAAGATTCAGAGCCTATTTTTGTGGAAGAAGGCAAGACATTGCAAATTGGCAAAGTAAGTACCTCACAAGAGAAATCTGATTTTGTTCACTTTTGTCAAGAGTTCCCAGATGTCTTCGCTTGACTTACAAAGATTTAAGAGGTTTCAATCCAAAGTTGGCACAACATACTATTGAGTCGATCCGAATCCAAGCCTCGTCAAGCAAAAGCAAAGGCCAAGAAATCCTCATATCGAGCCTCTCATGAGAAAAGAGTTAAGCAAGCTCATTGAGGCGTGATCATCTTCCCCATCAAACACTCAAGTTGGGTTGCAAACTTGGTGCCGGTAAGAAAGAGAAACGGAGAAATAAGATTGTGTGTGGACTTCCGCGATCTAAATAGAGCATCACTCAAAGATCATTATCCGCTTCCATCAATGGAACAAATATTGCAGTGTCAGAATTCTGGTTCGTAAAGGTTTTTTCATTGCTAGATGGATATTCAGGCTATAATCAGATATTGGTGAAAGAAGAAGATCAATTCAAAACGGCCTTCACTACAAAATGGGGCACATATGCTTACAAGAAGATGCCATTTGGACTGTCAAATGCCGGAGCAACATTTCAGCGAGCTATGGATATGGCGTTCAAAGGCTTGATCAACAAGATAGTGCTGGTATACCTAGATGATATCACTGTCTTCTCAAAGAATGCAGCAGACCATCTCTTTCACCTCAGGCAAGTATTTCAGAGGTGTAGAAGGTTTGGAGTGTCTTTGAATCCAAAGAAGTGCGTATTCTTGGCACACGAAGGCAAACTGTTGGGCCACATTGTCTCTAGGGAAGGGCTAACAATTGATCCTGAAAGGGTTGAAGCCATCCGAACGCTTCCATTGCCACACCACAAGAAATCTCTCCAAAGCTTCTTAGGAAGGATAAACTTTGTCCGCAGATTTGTGCCTAATTTTTCCACTCTTGTGAAGCCTCTAACAATGATGTTGAAGAAGAGTCTGGCATTCAAATGGACAGCAGAAGGCAAAGAGAGTTTTGAAAGCATCAAGCATGCAATATCACAAGCTCCAACTCTTATCAACCCAGATTTCTCAAAGGACTTCATGTTGTATGCATTTGGAGGATCAGATACAATCTCAGCTATCTTGACACAGCTGAATAGAGAAGGTTCAGAACAGCCCATAGCATTCTTCAGCCAAACCTTGGAAGATTACGAAATAAAGTATTCTTTCATCGAAAAGCATGTCCTGCTTTGCCATCGAGCTTGAAGAAGTTCGACACTTGGTCTCAAACAATAAATTCAACCGCCGGTGTCTCATGTCCGGTGTCAAGGACTTCCTCCTAAACAAGGATTTAAATGAGTAAGAGAGCAGGTTGGATCACTCGGGCAATGGAATATGATATTGAAATCAAAGTGACCAAGCTAGTTCGTGGCAAAGGCTTGTGTGAGCAGCTCGCTTCCAAACAATCAGACGAGTCAAAAAGTGAAGAGGATGTTGTCTGCTACTACAGAATGATCAAGAACAACCAGCTGATGATGCATCCATCCCATGTTGGACTCAAGACCTTGTGCATTACCTCCAAACAGGTTTGTGCCCTCCAGAAGTGAGCAAAGCAAAAAGGAGATACTTCAAATTACAAGCCATTCCATATGTGCTTGTTGATGGAGTTTTGTTCAAGAAGGACATCAATGGTGTTCTATTAAGATGCATTCGAACAGGTCAAGTTGAGAAGATCCTACACGAGTTCCATGATGGGGAAGCAGGAGGCCACTTTGCTCCACGAGTGACAGCTCTCAAAATCATGAAAGCTGGTTACTATTGGCCTACTGTGTTCAATGATTGTTACTCATGGGTCAAGAAATGCAAGAAATGTGCATTCTTCACGGGGAAAGAAAGGTTAGCAGCGCTGCCCCTTCGTCCAATTTCAGTGGATCAGCCATTCATGCAATGGGGATTGGACTTCATGGAGTATCAATCCCAATTCAAGTCAAGGCCACAAGTGGATACTAACAGCAACAGACTATTTCACCAAGTGGACTGAAGCAGTGGCACTCAAGGAGGCAAATGAATCTAATATCTTAGATTTCTATGAAGGGATAGTCACGAGGTTTGGTGCCCCTGCCACTATCATATCAGATAATGCATTGGCATTCCTTGGCACAAAGATCACTGAGTGGGCTGTAAAAAATTGTGTGTATCTCAGCACTTCATCAAACTATTACCCTCAAGGTAATGGCCAAGCCGAGTCTACAAACAAGAATCTACTAAGAATCATCAGGAGGACTCTTGATGAGAATCAGAGGACTTGGCACGCAAAGCTCAAATCAGCTCTATGGGCTGATAGGATCACGCCCAAGAGATCTACAGGAAGCTCTCCATACAAGCTTGTATATGGGAAGGAAGCAGTTCTACCCATATCACTCGAGTTCACAAAGATTGAACTCATGAAACAATTGAACTAGCTGAGTTTGAACCTATGGAAATCAGGTATGCAGAGCTGATGGAATTAGAAGAATCAAGAGAGCACGCAATGCAGACCATAGAAAAAGATAAAGCATTGGTCAAAAAGAGTTTTGACAAGAAAGCTAAGGCCAGGATATTGCAAACTGGAGATTTGGTACTGAAGTGGGATGCTGATCGTGCAAAACCAGGGAAGCACTCCAAGTTTGATGCCATCTGGAGTGGCCCGTACATGATCATCGAATGCAAAGGTAGCAATGCTTTCCGACTGGCTAAGTTGGATGGTGAAGAATTGCAGATTCCGGTCAATGGGATCTATCTCAAACGTTGCTACTAGAAAGAAAGCTTCTCACCCTTGTAAATATTAATTTAGATTTTCCATTCCTCTAAGTGCTTATGCACATTGTACTGCTATTAGAGTAGTTTTTATTTCCCTAAGTGCTTGTGCACATGTCCTATTGCTTCTAGTATGTGCATGTTTGCAGTTCATCAAGCTCCTGGAAAAGAATTTGCAGCCATGAGAAAACCAGCTCAACAAATGTTCAAATGGCTCAAGGACACAGGTTTTCAAATTTCAGATCAGCTGAGAGGTTATCAAACAGACTCCATGCCCAATGGATTGCTTCAGGCAACTGGTCTTTTCATCTAAGCAGCAGATGCCCCCACTGAAGTCGCCAAATTGTTATCCAAAATTCACCCCCCAGGGTAATTTTGATAACATGCATCAGAATATTCAAGTCCCAGGCAAATTGATTGTTTCAGAGCAAAAATCAGGTTTCTAGGGTCCCTTCAGGAAATTTTCTAACTCTCCTGTCCAGGTTGAAAAGAGCAAGCTCGAGAAAACGCAAAAAGTTTGCAAAAGCAAGTAGGTTGATCCAGAAAATTTGTGAAAATGGCTAAGTCCTAGTCCTAGAAGCATTTGGGGACAAGTGGGACAAAAAGGCGCGGATCGGCCGAAATGAGCACAAAGCGCCCGGAAGCAATTGGGACATCTCGGGACAAAAGTACGTGGCGGCGGGCGAAAAGCCGATCTCGGCCAAAAGAGAGAAAAATTGACTAATCACTGAGAGGGTCGCAATTGGGACATTTGGGACAAATGGACGCGAACCGGCCGAACCGGCCGAAATCAGTCAAAGCAGTCCAAAACAAAGTGGGACAAGCGGGCCAAAAGGACGCGAACCGCCGAACCAACGAAATGCCAAACCGTCCCGAAATCAAAGCACAAGGATTTGTCCCAAACAAAGTGGGACAAGCGGGACAAATGGACGCGAACACGCCGAACCGCCGAAATCGAAATCAGAAAGCAAAAGCATTTGGCCATGGGGACCAAAAGGGCGAAGGGTGCGAAAAGAGCGGCAGCCGGAGGCGAGAACCAATGGAATCATGACACGTGTCACAGGAAGAAAAGTCAACGTTTGGTCCGAAACTTCAAACGGCCATAACTTTTGACTCCGAGCTCCGATTTTGATAAAATTGGACTTTCTGGAACGAGCACGACGTCCTCTACGCCACAAAAACTGGATTTCTTATTTTTAATGAGGGTAGATATATTTAAATAAAGGAAACATATTCGGCTCCAGTCAGTTAATGCTCATTCCCGTCAAATGACAGAAAACGCCTGCCAGGCCCAAAAGAGCTGCCCGCACTCAGAAGGCCATAACTTTTGCATTTCTCAACGAAATCGCACAAAATTGGTACCGTTGGAATCGTGGTTCCGAGCCCGATGCACAAAATCAAGAAATTCAGATTTGATCAGAAATTGATTGAGATTTTTAAGGAAACGTGGCCGGGTTCAGAACAGTGTTTTATTTGGTAGCTGGGAGTGCAATTAAGAGGCATGGTCATCATTCTTTCTCCGCCGCAAAGCACAGGGACAAGATGGGGAGCCTTTTTGCAAGTAATGTATAACCATTCCACTCAATTTAATGCCTCTTACAGTGGTTGAAGGACAGATTTCGGGATTTCCATTTTCCCTTCTCTTCTCCTTCTCATTTTTCTATAAATTGGAGTGTTGGACCTCATTGAAAGGGAGAGTTTTTGGGTAACAAAAGCTCAAAATTGCTTTGTGAAGCCAGTGTGTTGCAGCCCTGTAGTGGACTCCTTGCATGGTGATCCGTGCCCTTATCTTGTAATAGATTGAATCTGTGCATATCATGAAGCAATAAAATATCGTTTGTGGATATATCTTCCCCGCCGTGTTTCCTTGCATTCTTTGCCCCTTTAATCTTTCTACAAGTATATTGTGTCTATTTATTATGTTCTCGCAGGAATTCATTATCATTGTGTGTGCTTGGAATATTGTTGTAAATGCATTTTGTCTTTGGATTATGGTGAACTGTCATCACTTCTTCTAGTGTGCACTTTGCCTCGTATTTCACACATTTGGAGATTACTCTCACACCCTCCTTTTCTCGGTGTATCACCGCTTTAGTGTAGGCTTTCATTTTATGCATTCTCTCTCTCGGTCCCTTGGAATTTTAGGTTAGAATAGCTAGTTTCTCTGCATTAGAGTAGATTGTGGGGTGTAGTTTAGGAGCAAGAACCAACTTTCTTCTCGGAGGTCTATCTCAAGTAAAGCAAGTCCCACAACTTGGAGATAGTACCCATGTTATCCAATCACACTCGGATGCTTAGAGTGATCAAACTAGAAATCTCGATCAACATCCAGAGGTGCCGTGATTCGGTGATAACAATAATTAAAGAACAAGAGGGCGTAAAGTATCAAAATGAAGAATCAAATGACGAATCCCTGATCTAAAAAGACCCAGTAGATGTGAGGCTGAATGGAAGTAAAATTTGGATCTCGTGGGTGTTAAGACCACGAAAAGGAAGTGCAAGACTTCAATTGGGAAGCTCTTAAGCGATCGCAACACTGTGAGGGGAACCCACGGTAGATGAAGGCACAACACAACTTCGAGAAGAAGAAAGGACGAGACAAGCTTGTCAAGAAGTGAACAAGGGTAAGCCCGATGAAGAGAGCAACCATATGTCACGTTTGCATGAGTCCACCAAAGGAAGGGACATCAAGATGGAAAGAAGCGCCCATTGTGGTGAAGGTAATGTCCAATGGGCCCAAACACCAACACCCGAGAGGAACAAGTGGAATGATGGGAATGTAGGAACCGATTGCGATCATGACTGCGGTAGAACCAAGGCAAGGTGAGGCCACACCAAGCCAAGAAGAAACAGGGACAACACAAGGTTTTGCTGATTATATCCCTAAGCCACAAGTTACCAAGGGTGGGTTCAAAGACGTGTCATATAAATCGGGGAATAAAATACCCGTGGAGAAACAAGTGCAAGGACGGAACGTGCAGAAAGCAGCCCAAAGGTGAAATTAGTGGTAGAACACGATGGTGAAGATGAGGAACAGGATCAATCATCTTGGACGAGAAGATGAAGAAGACCGAAGACAACAGGAGATCACAAAAGACAAGGGATCAAAGTAGATGACCAAGCTAAAAGATCAATGGCACAAGAATGTCAAGACTTTCTCGCTTGAACATTATATCAAGATCCAACATTCAAACTTTTGAGTAGGAACCTCCACTAGTCCATGTTGAGAGTTCATCAATTGGAGGCCAAAGTGCGCAAATTTTTCATCTAACGAGGTTACTCGTGGAATAACTACATATAATAATGAAAGAAAATTATTATGGAATTCATCACAAGATATGAAAATTGAGATAGTGAAGTCGATGATTATTTTTCTAAAGTCCAAGAAGAGTGAGAGAAGCATGAGGCAATGAAGGAAGCTTTGAAGAGTGTACATGATAAGTTGGAAGAATGTTGTGAAAAAACTGCACATTTTCAAGACTTTGAACATTGATCAAAGTTGGACCAATTGATGAGTTAGTGTTTGACTTGGACAAAATCCTTGAAGAAGTAGAAGAAGAGTCGCCGATAGATAAAGAATTGTGCGACCAAATGTTGGACCTTAGCAAGAAAGTTGTGGATAAACTCGATAGCCTACACTTTTGTATGAGGCAAGCCAAAGTGATGATGAAGAGATTTGATTTCCGCAATATGTGGCTACAATGGTCAAAACAGATAAGCTTGTATACACATAAATTTTTCACTTTATTGACTTTTGTTCTTCGCAAGCACCATTAGCGCATTAGCTTCCGTCTGGAAATACTACGAGAGCAGGAGTAACCAAAAATGGTTAGTGCATCCTTAGGGTTGCATCGGGTTGATCAACCTTGGTTCTTATGAGAGAGCTTTGATGTGTAGTCGTGTGGTTGTCTTTTATAGTCTCCTCGCAATATCACCATATCACCCTTTTGTGTTGAGCTTACGCTTACTTTTGGCACACTCACATCTTCATCATTATCTCCCTCAATACTCCAAAATCGCTTCCTATAAGTTTGCCTTGTTTTCTCTACTTTCACATGTTTGCATTTCTCTCTCAAATGGCATCGACCATGGTCAATGTCGTCTACCAAGTAGATTTCCTTTGCCGACAAAGATCAACCATGGTCAATGCCATTGGGTTAATGATTTGTCACATCCGACGTCATTGACCGCGGTCTATATCATTAGCTAGCACAAAACATTAATATGTTCATTAGGCTATTTATACTAGGTTATTAAGCGTCCATTGCACATCTCATCCATCACACATTCGGTAGGCTAGTGCTCTCCAATTTGCCCTAAAAGCTTAGGTCTTGAAGTTAGTCATATTTATCTTATTTGGAATCCACACTTGAAGCATCGGGTACTTGAGATCTACAAGCATAGGAGTTGCACTTACCATGGTCTACCAAGCCTTTAGAGTCGTAGGAGTCTTCAATCAAGGGTGTTCCTAGATCCTATTTTTATTCATTTGTGACCCCCACATCAACTCTCTCATAAGGTGTTGCCGACCCCATGGGAAGTTAATACACCAATGGTGCCTTCATGTAAGTATCTCTAATCTCTCTTGTTCCTTTATTTTTGTTTCAGATTTGGATGTTGTGAATGTGATCATACATAGATTAGGATAAGGTAGCATATCTTTATCTATTGTATTTTTTATCTATAGATCCTTACCTTACAATTCTTGCACAGCCCTTGATCTTGTTTTGCAATCTCTTAGACCTCTCTTGTAATTATTGTGATTGTTTCCTAACAACCTCTTGGATCATTTACAACCTTGATTACAATCCTATTTATAACCTTGTTATCATCATCTTACAATCAGGAGCTAGTTAGACGCCTCCACCATATGTTAGGTCTAAGCTTTGGAACTCTATACCTCCTATAGAGTGTGGAGTAATGCCTCCTAGTTCCACGTCTACATCAATTTACAATCTAAGGTGTATATTTAGTGTGACACTTTTGTTATCTTAGTCTAGAATACAGCCAGTATAGAGAGACGAAAGGAATTGTTATTGGCCCACTTTTTATTTGCATACACTTTGGTGAACCCAACGTGAATCTTACTAATTCTTCCAATCGAGTCGCATTCATGCTTCTTTTCTTTCTTATTATATCTTCACTACACTCTATTTAACCAGACGTGAATCTTACTCCCTCTTCTCGCTTCGACTCCTATTCACATTTTCTGTCGTTTTCAAAATCATTCAAAATCTTATCAAATCTTTCCTAAATCACTCCAACATGGATCATCTTTATAATTCTCAATATAACAGTGATTCCCAAGACAAAGACTCCTCCTTCAAACCTACACTCTTCTATTATGATTGCAATATGGTTGGCACCTAAGTTGCCGCATTCGAATTCGTGTTCGAATTCGCCGATGATTAAATTCGTGAAAAATTCGCCGGTAAAAAAATCAGCGATTAAATTCGTGATTAAATTCGACTATGAGAAATATACATTTTTATTAAATATATAAAAACAAAAGATAAATTCACATTTCAAAAGAGAGATAAAATCACATTTCATTGATTTCATTACTAATCTATCTACAAAGCGATCAAAGCTCATGACTATTTCAGAAGATTGCATGAAGTTGCTTGGTCAAAAAAGGTGCAAAAATGGATTTTATGAAAATAAGAAAAATATTGCCATCAATGCGTAGAGCTCAAGAAAATATGCACTTTTAGAGAAAACGACACCAAACGGAGCCACGTAATGAAAGTTATGGCACATGCAAGTTTTTTCACGCTACATCTTCCGGACCCTTTCCAAAAATGGCAAATTTTTCCCGTCCCTTGTGTTTTTTTCCACCAAAATCCAAAAAAGGAAAAAATTGCCAAAAAAAAAAAAACGCGAATTAAATCGCGATTTTCAACGCGCTGTTAAAATTCAGCGAATTTCGAATTTTTTCCTTGAAGTTCGCCGAATGCGGCAACATAGGTCGGGCACCAACGCCAAAGAGATAGTGTAATAACTTAAAGTAATGGTTTTTAAACCAATAACTTTAATCTTACAATTTCATCCGGGAACATAAGAAATAAGAGAAAGAAGAGAAGAAAGAAGATCTGCCAGCTATAACACCTACACTTTCTTTTTGTTTTGATATTGAATATACTTGTCAAACATATAATTCAGCAATTTCCCATTTGTTTTAACAACAACCTCTTTCTCGGTCCTGAATTGCAGCAATCCTTTGGACAAAATGTCAATGTTTACTTCCACCTCCTTCAAACTAGGCCCGAACTCTTTAATATCCGATTGAAGTGTTATCAGCTTGTTGATTGAATTCAACGTGAAAGTCTTAACAGCTTCATCAATCCTCTTCTGAATCATCAAAAGCAACCCTTCAAGAGAATCAGGCACCTTGTTGGGAATGATTCTTACATTGGAAGAAACATTCCCAACCACTTCTTCCTCGGTGAACGCAATTACATTGCTTGGCAATGACAATATCATATCCTCAAGCAACCGCATCCTTTTCAGCATAATTTTGAAGATCTCCAAGCGGAAAGAAACTGCAAATTCAAGTTGCTTACCTCTTTCAACCAATCCATCAGGCACAAGTTGCTCTGCAATCAAAACATCCTTCGACAATTTATTTATTTCGACCAAAATGCCCAGGTTATTTTCAGCCATTGTATTCTCGTCCACTATGCTTGTCATCAGTTGCTTCAGCTGAGATAATGCGTCTTTCATAACTTCCAGACGAGCTGGTACCTCCCTGAGTTGTGTTGAAGCTTGGTGAATGATTTGGCTCTTCCATTCATCAATAGCTTTAACCTGGTTACCTGCATTTTCCACCTCCTCAACCAGATGATTACTCACCTGCTCATGTGCTAAAATGGGTTGAGAGGAAGGTTTGGCAACCTTAGCAATGATCTCACATAGTTGGGAAACCTACTTTTGAAGTTTGGTTTTCTCAGCCTTCTCTTTGTCAAGCTTGAGGAATAAAGCATTCATTAGTGTCTGTGTATCTTGCTTTAATCCTTCTGTGGTAGTTTGACCTATTGGCACTTTGGTCACTGCTATATCTGTTGTCGTGAGCTCTCCCTTCTGCTTTCCCTCTGCTGGAACCGATAACTCAGCGAACTTCTACCTTGATTCTTCAATAATCAACCTAGAAGTTATTTTGGCAACTTTAGGTCTTCTATCTTTTCCGCCCAAACTCAGGAGCAGCTGCAAGTCGTGTTCCTCTAGGTTGATCTCCTCTCTGGCTTCTGGGATTGTCTGCAAAGCCAACCACGATGAAAAATTGCTTCTCGGGGAATGAGAAGTCACTGAATGCACCACCATCTCATGCTCCGACTCTACTCCATCCAAATTTGCCACAGTGTTGTGACTACCACCCTCTGAATTGTCCAAAGACAATGCTTTTTCAAACTCTGCCATCTATGCTTTCATCTTTTCCGCAGGGAGAGGTGAAGATCTGAGTGGCTAAGGAGAAAATACAAATGACACTGGATTCAACGGAGGAACGACAAGATCTCCTTGGGGTTCCGGGGCTATTGAAGTGCTATGAGTTGATGCTGGAGAAGCTGGAACTAGCACGATAGCTGTAGAATTGGCCTTCTCTTGTATCTGAGACTTCTTGTGCACTTTAAGTTTCTCTGGCCTCCTGCTACTTTCACCCTCGTGTTTTCTTTTGCTAGAGTCTCTTGCAGTAAAGTTACTTGTGATCTGATTCATCAAAGCTTCGTCCAGACAATACCCCTTTGTCAACAACCAGTTTGAGGTGTTAACCAGAACCACGGAAGATCTTTCCTCAATCGTCTGGCAGCCACCAATGTTTTCCTGAAGAGCAGCTCTATCCCCTCCCATCTGATGATATGTGTCAAGTATCACATGCCCATCATCCACGAGATCTCTGCAAGTATATCATGCTAAACCATATCGACACTTGCTGCGCCGATAACTCGCTAAAGTCTTTCTTCCAGACTTCATACTGCTTTTCGCACTTCATCCGAAGTCTTCCAACAAAGGTACATCCAAGTATTCCTAGGAGATTGTCTTATTCGCTATCCCATATGGATTAATGTTCAGCCGTCTTTGGGAAGAACTCACGCTCATAATCAGAAAACATTTTGGCTTCGATTCCTCTAGCTTTGTGGATGCTCTAACAACTGTAATAACCCACTGTGACCGAAAAGAAACCCGTAGACTTGTGTCGCTTTGATTGTAAGTCATGCATCTCCACGAGCTAGCTGCACAACTCCACGATGACCCATTTGTCACTTGGATACCTTGGCAACTTAATTGGTTCTCCCGAAAAGTCGGTTACCCTAAGTCTCGTAAACTGGATGAAAATACACCATCATTTAGGATACTGACTTCTTTGCTCACCCTACTGGTCTTCAGATTCACTATTTAATTTGCATATGAATCCATAGAAGAAACCATCATTGACCATCTTGTAATCTTTGTGGCATTCAAGAACTATCAACTGTGGGAAGCACTCAAAAATAGGATCTTTCGACAGTATGCCTCGTATATCTAGCTTGGAAAATATACCCTGCGAGGCTGCTGCATATACCAAGTATGAAGTCATCTTGAAGTTGTACGTCTCGCCTCACACTTTAGAGCTGCTCACCGATGTTGTCACTGATGATCTCCACCCAATTGATTATCGAATCAGCTCTGTTGATCTCAATGGTTCTCACGAAAGCATACATCCATGAGTGGAAGTTATGAGTGTTGACTTCTCCATTTAACCTGCAAAGCAATTTAGTAATATCATCCACTTCCTGCACCAAATTGGATCATGGAAGAGTCCTCGGGAACTTTGATGGAGATCTGGGCTTCTTCATATATCTGCTATTCATTATGCCCACGCAATCTGCTTTGTGTTTCTCCCATCTATGCCAGCATCCAGCATGCTAATTGTAATCACCACTGGTCGTGTCAGAATCTTCAGACAATAATTAATAAATTGTGCATCCAACCTGATTATTGTCTTTCCCACAACATCCCGAATTGTTCTAGAAAGAGGATGATATGACCTTGCACACTCCATAACAAATTCAGGCAACTGAGTTGTGACTGGAAATGTTGAAGCTTGAATAATTCCACGCTTTTATTATCGCCGCATGAGAGATGTCCTTCCGGCCCTAGATCTGTCAATTAATTCGGAGATGGGTTCAGGGCCTATGTCTATGTCATTGATATCAGCAAATCTAGAAGCTATGCATGATTCTGCTGATCCTTCTCTTTCATCACGCTTCATCATGGTTGGAGCAATCTTTGTCTGAGTTCTTTTTCTTTTAATCCTGTCGGAATTCCTTGTTATTGGATCAATTTGTGCAGATCTAGCAATTTCTTCAGATTTGGAAGATATATTCAATGTACCTGACATTGATTTGAACTCCCTTTCACTTATATGAGCACTGTAATGAATACCTGCAATTAATTCAGACAAAGATGGAGTCCAAGGCATGAATACTTGATTTTTATCACCAAAATCTACATATAAAGTCTGCTGCCCTAAAATTTGAGGCTTTGCTTGCATGCAAAGCAAGCATAAATATTTTTAATTCACTTGGACACTTATACCAACATGCAGATAATTATCATAGCAAAAATCAAGCTATTCCAACCCTAGGCGCCAAACCTTGAAGCTTCTTGGCAATGAAAAACACTCTTTAATGCAAAAAACCTCCTTCCCTTGGCGCCAAAACCTGTCTAGGCTGCAATCCTTAGCAAAAAGAATTAATTGCTTCTTCATTATGGCATCCCATGCTTATATAGCCCTCTGCATACTATTTTTAATAATTGCCCTTCCTATTTCTGGCAATTTAATTAATAAATAATCATGTCTATTCATCCAAATTGGGCACCCAATTATGCATGTTGTTGGTTGTTTTTTAATAAATTTATTTTATTTATTTTTAGCATGCATCCTTGAGTTCTCTTTGGCTTGTCTTTTTGCATTGACTTTCCTTCCATACATGGCGCCAAAATTGGGTGAAAAAGCCATAAATAAATATCATTAAATACATTGTTTAATGCCAAGGTGGGTCGCACTTTTTGGCAAGGGTAATTTCTAAAAATAGGAAGTCAACTTTGATGGGAATTTCTACCCTACACTACAGCTCCAAAAATCCCCTCTTCCACTTAAGTGATTTGACTTTCATAATGGGAATTTTTACCCTACAAGGCAGGTAAGAAATTCCTTCCTGCCTACCACCTCTAATATTCCCATTACAACTTAAGTGACTTTGACTTCATGGGAAAAAGTACCTGCAAGGCAGGTAAGAAATTCCCACCTGCCTGCCACTACCAAAATTCCCATTGCAACTTAGATCTATTTATTCCAAAAAGTGTGACTTGCCTAGAGAGGCTTTTCGCTTGACTTCATCTTTTTTGGTCAGAAGTTTGCCTTCTGAGACTGATTCCTTCTAGTGCTGAGGCCATAAATAATCTTCGGATGTTCGGGTAATTAAACAAGACTATACTGAGAACAAAGAATGGATCCATGGGAATGAAACAGGACATACGTGGGAAAAACCGGAGAAAACGCAAAAGAAATAAATAAAAACAAAAAAAGTTGCCAGAAGTTGTAGACAATGCTCAATTCATTCCTGGTGAAAACCCTATTGAGATGTGTGAATCTTTGGTATGCATGCAAAACTTCAACAGATTCAACCAAAGCACAATTTACTTCAACGGGCTTTATTTATTTAATAAATAATTAAATAAAAATTTCCCACAAACAAAACTTTGACAGAGGGATAAAATGAGTTTGCATCTAGGCATTTGTAAACTGGCTCATATGATTCACTTTGGGAATATCTTAATGTAATAGAGACATCTTACGCGATAAAAACACAAAAAGACCCGTTATTTTACAAAGAACAAAAAAAAATTAAATGGGTAGTCCCATTTCAGGTGAAATCGCGACACTGGATAGCCAAGAAAGCAAGCAACAAAGAAGGGTGACTCAATCTAACAATCTAATATTAAAAATAGAATCCAGGAACTAGAGCACGGGCAAGAGGGAGAAGGAAATACCGAATATGTCTATACTTCTACCATGCAAGAATTCATCTTAGCTTACCCCAATTTCGTTGCCCACCCCCCTAAAGCCATCATGGCCCATAAGGAGGCATTTAATGCCATTTGGGGCAATTCTTTTTATACTAATGCTTCTCATTCAATAGTGCTAGCACAAATGTGCCTCAAAATCGTAATTCTAAAAAGAATTCTTCTTCCATTGATCCCACTCGATTTATCTTGCAACTCATTAACCAAATGAGCTTGCAACAAGCTAGTGCCAACAATCAATTTCTTCAAATGAATGTGAATCTTGCTCACATGAATATTAAACCTCAACGAATTCAAGGTGAGATCTACCTAATCAATGCCCTCCCCACCTCCTCTAGTTGACCACAATGGCAATCCAATGCGCAACCTCCCATGACAAATAAGATGTTTCAATATAATCATAACGAACCCTTGGCTTCCTACATACCACTATAGATATTGGAGGTATCACCCCTTCTATCACTTATAACGGGTCAACCAACCCCGCCTTTTCGTATTAAAGCCATCGGCAATGTCTACAAGGACTAGATCAAAGATAACTCTTATCCGACCGACTCTTAGCTAAAACCCTTACAGGTGATACTTTAGATTGGTACCATTCTCTCCCTTCTAACTCCATCGTCGAACTCAAGGGGTTAGTCAATCTTCTACTCAAAGAATTCCATTCTCAAGACTTACCTAAAAACAACTTGAACATCTTCATCAATTGTAAACAAGGTGATAGTGAGAATATCCAATCCTTCACGAAACAATGGAAAACTTTTTGCACTAGAACAGAACATTATTTTATTGATGATACTCTCTAAGCATCTTCCTCAACGCCTTAGAACATCGCCAATACAAGGTTAGGTCCTTTTCTCCTACTACTTTGGAGGAAGCCATCAAGCAAGCCAAAGGCAAAATTATCTCATACGCGCATTTGAAAAGCATTAACCAAAACAATCTCAATCTCAAGCACAAAAAAATCTTCTTGTCTTAATGAAACCTCGTAATCAAAATGTTACGAATGGAATCTCGGGCATCCCTAAACTTAACAATGTTTTCCAAAGAATCATTCACAATGTCGATTTAAACACTCCTCAATCTAATGGAGGTAATTGTCCTCTTTCCCAAGCGAACAACCATCAACCCTTGTCTATGGAACAATTGTGGCGAGTGTCTCTGTGCCATATGCTTCGCCTTTGAATACTTCTCGCCCTTCTCCTTAGTTCAATGACAATCTCTTTTGTTGGTTGCATGCCAATTCGGATCATTCATGTGAAAACTGCAAAGCTCTCCACGCTTTCGCCTACATCTTTTTGCTTGGTGTTACAAATGTGAAGGTATGACCCCAAGAGATTAGAGTAAGTTGTGGCATCTCGTGACCGTGTCAAAAGGCATGGTCTGTCACAATGCCATAAATGAAGCAAAAGAGCATCTTAAAATCTATACCGATCCCTTAACTAATCATTCTAAGGCTTAAGTAGCGCCTCAACCTAATAACAAGAAACGACAAGATTCTTCTTCTAACACTATAGAAACCACCTATAATCATGAAATCAAACCTCTAAGAGTGAGGTCAACATGAATTGCATGAAGAGAGTGATTGCCACTATTGACACCTCATTCTCTACTCCTCACTTCCAAGCTAATCGAATTGTCCAAGCCTATCCTACAGTGGACTTTCTAAGAGACACCTCATCATTAATCAACTCTTCAAAATCCTCTTCAAATTAGTGTCATTGGTCATCCCGAACCAATAGGGCCAATGCCATCTACTCTTATTTCTATTGTTCTCAACGCCGTCGACCTTCCTCAACTTGCAGGGCCGATGTCATCCGGCATCTCTTCTAGCACTCGACACCATCGACATCCCTCGCCTAACAAGGTCAATGCCATCTATTGATTCTTCCGTCACCACTTGACGACATTGGCCATTGTGTACCTAATAAGGTCAATACCATACGAGTTAGGGCAAAAAATAATAGCCTGGTTCACCCCGAAGTTTCAATTCCTTCAAACTACATTTTAAGTGAAGTTCCTCAGGCCCCGACCAACATTTCACTAACCAATTTGGATGGTAGGATCCAATCAACGAACTCTCCAATCAAAGAACTCTCCAATCTCTCAAGTCAAATCCCTTTCTTCAAATTAATCAAAAACGCTTTTAGACATCCCAATCGTTTGATGAAAGTGCTCTTTCAATTGAATATACCCTCACCACCAACTTTGAGGCAAGACTCCCCCTTACACGGTTTGAATGAGAGCATACTTCAGTAGGGCAAAGAGCTTGCAATCCAAAACGATCGAACCACCAATCAATCTATGTCCCTTCACTTTTATATCAACCCTATAATTCCAAGCGAGTTGTTCTTCCGAACAGACAATCCTCCCCTTTTCATCTCATTCAAGATCAATAGTGTGCAAGTCAAGCGATCCCTCGTCGACGAAGGGTCAGTACATGTGCACCTCTTCAGATTCATCAAGTCTCTTGGTTATTCTACCGATAATCTTAAATGTACTCCTGACACGTGTCAAGTGTACGACCAAAGGCAAATGCCTCCAATGGGCTGCATTTGGTTTCCCATTACCGTGCCTCCTCGAACCATTAGGTTGAAAGTTGTGATCTTCAATTTTCCTCTTTCATACAACATTCTTTCTTGATCGACCACGAATATAAGATGCGTGTAGTCACATCATCCATTTGTCAATGTGTCAAAATTTCCTACCTAGGCTCTATGTTCAAGATTCAAGTCGACGCGCGATTCATGGAACTCGAACAATTTCAACTACGCGGTGTCTATTAAATCCCTACTCTCGAGGAACTTTCTTGTGTCCCTTTTAAAGAGTATCAACGCTCAACTATCCCATCGATTCTCTATGAGGATATAGTGGGCATCTGAGTTATTGGAAATATCTCACCCGGTCTCCTCAATTCAAATGATGACAAGCTCGAAGAGATCAATCTTAAAATCAAAACCATTAATCTTCCTAATCCTATCATTGCTCGTTAACCCCTTCTTTATGACCTCGCCCCGCAAGAAAGTGACCGACACAATTCCAATCACCATTTCTTCTTCTCATCCTCCTATGGGGCTTCCGTTTCACCACCTAGTGAAACGATTGTTGAATCTCTTCATACCGACATCACCACCCTCTAGTATGACGACAATTATTCACGCAATGACCCATTCTTGTTTGGCTATGCCCAAGCCAAGGACGTGGAAATCCTACAATATAAACATTCATTATGCTCTTCTCTATCTTCTTTAGAATCTCTACAATCGTAGTATTAATGTTATCCACCTCTTAGAAGCAGAATTGAATTTCGAAGACTTTGACCTTGAGGAGGATGATCAAATGGGTGACGACCCTGATATCTCATTACCATCACCTTCAATTGATCCTCTTCTATCTAACCCAAAGCCTATGCCACAACACATTGTTGTTCCTTCGCCTAATTCTATTACTCCTAATCTCCCTTTGTCTTCCTCTACACTCATACCCACACTTGTCATTACAGCTCTAGACTCACTAGACAAGACAGATTCGTATTGCACGTGGCATGAGGCGTCTGGGCATGATATAAATGATTGTTGGGCCTATCAATGACACATGAAAAGCTGGGAGCTGAGATTTGAGAGGAATAACAACAGTGACCACCTTGTCTTGCTCCCTCCCCTCAACATTTTTGCTCTCAACATGTTGTTGGTTTTCATTCCTCTACTAATTGTTAGTTACTCTGGAAGCAGCAGCAGTCTCGGCAATTTCCCTCTCCTCCTCAAGTTGAGAGTTCAATTACCCCTGCTCTTATATTAGTTACTTTGGTCTTGCCTCTTGTAGATCAATTATCTACACATACATCTTATATATCAACTAAGGGACTACATCATCGCGTCTTTCCTCTGCAGGTGGAGATACCTCCTCCTTTCATCCCTACACTTCCACTCGCCATGATGGACATGCGTCAGGAGAACCTATCTCAGATTTCTCTGCAGGCAAAAGAATCTATGGTAGTTGCTCGTCATGAGATCTATCAAAAGATCTCTCGTGGCCTGAAAGACATCGAGGACGCCGTCGTGATTCACACACACTATAACATTTGACGACAGGTTTGTGAGGTTATTGAGGATGCTTGCAACTATCTTACACACCCCTTTTGACCTCATCCACTTGTCCCATACTTATCTCACTATCTTTTAATTTCCTACATTTTACTTTTTACACTACTAAGTTACATCCTAGATTAGATAGGTCAAGAGTTCAATATTTTGGCTACCCTTTACATCCCTAGATTAGACAAACTAGTAGTTCAATCTTTTGGCAGACCCCTTATAATCATTTTATTTATTTTCTGGGATGGCTAGTTTAACATTTCAGTTACCCCTTTACCATCCCTAGATTAGACAGATGGTTAGTCTCACAACCTTAGCTACCCTTTATGATCCTATAACAATCCTACACTATTTTACAGGTCAGTTAGTTCACATGTGTTGACTACCCCTTTACATCCTATTTTTACTACTCACAGACACCTGTGAATCCTTCAAATTTAATTTTACTATATGTTTCTTACTTGACCTTTTAGTAGAGTTTATCCTTTTATGATCTTTTATACTCACATTTTACACACTACTTACTTTACATCTTGCTGGATTTATTTCTACCATTTGCTTCTTGCTTGATCTTTTGGTATGTTGTTTATCCACTTATGATCTCACATTATCTTGGATACTATCACTTTTCATGCTTGTGCTAGACCTATCATAGGTTTGCGCTTTCTTCTCTTGACATCTCTAACGATCTTTTCCTAAGCTACCCAATTCATTCATTTTTAGCCTTCATCCCTGATACGAAGCCCCTCTATATCTCATTTACATGTCTCCCTTATGATCATCTATTAGTTTTATCCATCATTGTATCACATTCTTATATCCTTGCAACTTTCACTTATCCCACTCCTTTCACTTGAGGCACACTTAGGTTGGAGATGAGATTGCACTTTTTTCTTAGGGTAGGTCTAGAGGTACCTAAGCGTCTTGGTTTTTAGGTTCTCCTTTGTAGCGATTAGGTGTAAACTCTCTTGTGTTAGACATCTTTCATACCCACTAAATCAGCCTTCCAAATCCATACGGAGGAGGAAAAGAAAAAGCCAACAAAAGAAAAGGCAAAATTAAAAGCCATATTATCAAAAGAAGAATCAATAAAAGACAATTATTACAAGCAAAAAAATTCAATCACAAACACATCTCCTATTCGGTTTGAAAGCTCAAACTCCTCGGTCAGCCTCGTTGCAGGCTTGAGGTCCTTTGGGGTGCGTAGGTTTTTCAACAAGGGTAAGAGGTCTCATATCTATCATTCAATGCCCTTGCTTTCTCATTATAGTACCTATCCTCGTAGTCGCCCTATAGCCCCTTAAGTGAGGTCTTGAGGAATAAGGAAAACATCGTGGGGAAATAGGATCCATGGCTACTATCATACTATCTATCATATTATCATACCTAACTTTGGGAAATATTTTAATACTTCAATAGTTGGCCCAAGCCAAACTCACTTCTTGGGATTCCTTCTCTCCTTGATGTCAAAAACCTTTAGTCTATCCTTTTGATCAAGGTGTCTCATCTCTACAAAGGATCTTGCATTGCCCTTGTGATGCATGTTGGTGAAATAATTTGTTGCAGGTGCAAATTATTGGTTTTCAACAACGATCACGGAGTTAAGCCCCTCTTTCTTGGGTATGGGGCGGCTCCCATTATTGAATGTAAACTAGCTAAAAATTGTGGGGTGGTCATTAGGTGGGGATCACACTGGAATACTTTACTAAACCTATGGCAAAGTGCTTCAGCATAAAGTGTACAAGGGAGGAATTTGCTTGGGAAAGAGGTAAAGGGGAGTAGGAGAAATAGGGAGAGAGGGTTATAGCTATGAATAGGCTTACAAAATTCACATACATTAGCCAGAGTAGGTCCACATTCAATTAGAAAAACACAACAATGTAAGCATGTAATGTCCCCTTTTAGGACAAGTTAGGAATTAATCATAAATCTGATCATACAACTAAAAATTAATTAAAATTCAAACCCCAACTGCTGCAATTAATAATTCCCGCTTAACCATCCAAGCAAAAATCTTCAAATTTTGAATTTTGGGCCACAAAAATATGAAGAACAATATCCCAAAACCAGTTTTTACACAGCCAACATGAAACCCTAATTTTGCCCTAAAAATTAGGTCGCCCAACACATTTAGGGCATCCAAATAACTCCAAAAATTCTAAAATCATTTTCTCCTTATTTCTCCTAATTTCTACAATCAAATTCAGTATTAAATTGACCCCAAAATAGTAGATCTGAAATAAATATTAATTTGTAACAACCAAAAAGCTTGCAGACAGCTGAAATCTTCTAAAATTCATAAATTGCTCAATACTCCATATTTTGCCCTCAAATAAATTGAAGAATTTTCTATAAATTAAGAGCTTTCTAAATAGTAATCATTCTCAATTTTGAAGCACTTCAACCCTTCCAAAACAACCCCCAAAATCCTAAACCCAGTCGCTAGGGTTAGGATAAATTTATTAAATTATTTCCAACACTTTGAAACCCTCCAATGCACCCCAAATAATTGCTCAAACTCAGAAAAACAAGCCAACACAGATCAGATTATGAATGTAGATGATTCACCCTTGAAACATGTTAGAATAATGCCCAAGTCAAGTCGCCATAGCTGGAATAAATATACCAAAATAAACCAGATTTGTTAACCACTTCAAACATCACCAAAACATGCCAATCAATCACTTATTCAAGTCGCTAGGGCTGGAATAATTGCAGCATTAAAATCAGATCATAAAACACTCAATAATCATCACTAACATCCAAATATTCTCCTCAAATAAATGCGCCACACATCCAAACAAGTCGCCAATGCTAGCAAGCATAAATCATGCATAAAAGACACTTCAACACAATGGAACACAATGAATGGAACAAGAGAGTCTTCAATGTCTTCAACAATGGCTTCCAATGAAGCTTACAATGCAAGAGAAAGAGCTAGGGCATACATCCCATTACTCCAAGCATGGAGTATCAAATTAATTTCATCATAGCATAAGTCTCATAATGATCCTAGCTCTCCTTTTATAAACAAGGAGGCACAAAATTCGAAATCCCTAGGAGAGGGAAATCATTAAATAAAAATAGTTTATCCTCCCTAGGTGTGGCGTCCCTTTCTAAGGGTGATTTTAATATTAAAAGCCACCCAAAAGTTATTTAATTAATTCCCCTTTTAAATTTTGCATTGTGGGAATTAAATTACATAACTAAATAATTAAATAATTATTGTTTTATAATGTCAAATGATAAAAATCACTCTCCAGGCAATAATATTTAATTATTTAATATAATTTTCCCCTTGCAACATCCCAAAGCCCACGGGGAAAGATAGGCTAAGGGTCTTCAAAAATGGGGACATTACAAAGCAATCAGCAAGACTAATAAACCAAAGACAGAAAGTTCTACATATCAATTAATCAAGGACACAATGTTCCTTCTTGCTTGTACAAGATCACGATGCTCTCAAAGGTTGAGTAGAGAGGATAGAGAAACATAGAGAAAGAGATAGAGGAAATGTAGCTTTTATTGCTTGATGTAGTAGTGAAATAAATCAGCTTATAACAATCAACAATTCACAACCCTTTAGAATGGAGAGGCCATTACAATTTATAGATTTACAATATGACTCTTCACAACATGAGCTTTCACCTTCTAATCACTTGTGACCCTTCATCTCCCGAACTTACGATAATACATCCAATTTGGGCACAAATACAATATTCTATTATTGCATTCCAAAACCCAAGTTTGGAAATCTTAAAAATCACCCTTGATTGGCGAGAATTGGGTAAATTCGAGAAAATCTACACTACTGATCGGTCCAAGCAATAATCCAGGAGAACTAGAGGAGCAGAGGAACGCGTTCTGCATTGGGCATTCCAACACCAATCCATTCATTTCCTTTGTTATTGGCTGATGCAGGCAGAGAATCGGGAAACAAAGGGAACGGAGGAACAGATTCCCTTTGTTCCTCATTCAGCCCACATATCCAATCCTTTTACTTTTTGTCTTTGTCGGCTTATCGGGCACGTGCAAAGAAACGGGTACCGCGAAGCGAAGAAACGAAACAATAGAACACTTTCGTGAGTTCCTTGTAGAGCCTATATACCTGACGTAACTTTGTCCTTCGCCTTTGTCGGTGTTTGTGGGGTTTCTGGGGGGCACCAAGCAGTTTTGTGAGTTTCTTGCAGAGCCAACATGTCGACTCGCCCCCCTTCCTTTGCTTTTGGTGGTGATTGCGGGCCTGCATGGGAGGCGAGGGAACGATGAAACTGTTTCCTCAGTTCCGTCCTTAACCAACTTCACTGGTTTCCCAATGCGGTCTGCAAATAAGGCGGAGATGCAGAAAAGACCGATTTTGCCCAAATTGCCCCCAAAACTTATAAAATTTGGCTAACTCTGGGTGAGGCTTAACAAGAGAGGGGAACAAGGACGAGTAACACCGAGATTTTGCCCATGACTTGAAAAATGTTTGCAAACCATTGATCATTGAAATTTGTTTTCACGAGGAGTCTTGATCACTGCAGCACCAAAATGACCTGTTTTGCCCAAGTTGTTCCCGACATCAATTTCTTTCACCAATTTTCCCTAAACTGCCTTGGCCGCATTGAGAACATGCCTATCTGACTCTTAGATGGCTTGAGTCTTCCCTATCAACTTCCGAAGGGTGTTCACCGGTTGCAAAATGGTCAAAATGGCCCTTCCTTAGGCCTCTAAGGATAGTCATTCTTCCTTGAATCTCAGTGATCTTTTCCATCACCTTAAGAGTACATCCCTACACATGAAACACACTTGGAAATCTTGTTAGCACGTTCCTCTAGGCCAGAATGAGGATGAAATTGAGGACAAGTTGGCCCGATGAAAGGTTTACAATGACCGGGGGGGAATTTTCGAGTGTGGGCATAGTTGTCATGGTCAAATTTTTAATTTTGCATGCTAGACATTTAACATGACAACAGTTGGCTCTAGCTTGGGGACATTGAACTGTAAGAAGCAATGGAGGACCTCATAACTCTCTTTGGTAAGTAGACCAGTGCCTTGACAATTGGGCAATAGAGTCATTCCTTCACCAACTAACACAAGCAACGAACACACACAAGGAAAAACAAAACAAATGTAATGCCCCACTCCGTTGCACCTGGTGGGTGAGGTTGTGGGCTCCATTTCGTGGAACGATGTATCACATTTACTTCAAAATGAGTAGTGTGTCTCATTACGAGAACATTTGTGAGTGGCAATCGTAAAGTAATCAAGGTTGACATCAAATGTTGATCGAATGTGTTTTGCCTCGCTGAAGTAGCACCATGTACTTGGTTGACAAGCCAATTCTAAAGTCGCCAATTCGGTTAATGAGTTCTCGCAGGAGTGTTTTGCGCAAGTCTGACGCGTTTAAATCTTACGGAGTCATAAACCACGGCTACTAGACTACGCTAGCAATCGTAATATGACATCGTAATTGTTATCATTTTTTTATAGTCATATTATTATTATTATCATCATTATATATAGCAGTTTTAAAATATATATATGTATATAAACGTAATGAAATAAATGATTGTGGAATTTAATGGTTGTAATGGTTGTATGGGGCGGTGGAGTGTGTCAGGTGAAGGCAGGGTGTGGCAGGGCATGGGAGCCCTCACAAAGCATTTTCACTGTTACACCAAGTGCAACAAACAAGTTTCAGCTAGTTCAGTTTCACCTTGCACGCATCCTCTCAGCCTGTGCCAAATCAGGAGCTTCAAAACAGGTATTGGACGTCCATCAAAGCATAACAGAAGAGGATTTTTTTGGCTAGATGTTGTGGTGCAAGTGCCCTGGCAGATGCCTGAGGAAGCATGTGTAATGTTTGACAAAATGCCTTGAAATAGTGAATGGGATTTCACCAATGCATGGAGGGAGTTGTATGAACTCGCTGTAAATTCACCCATCTCTTCAAAATATGGACACATGGGCAAGGAACTGAACTGTTTGATATAAGGCCTGAGCGAATTATGGTCAATAGACTGTAATGTTTGCAGGATGCGCAAGAATGAATTGTTGAAGAATTGGCATTGTTTAGTCTTTGTTTTCATTTGTTTGTTGTCTGAAAATGCGGCCACATGGCCTGCCATGGTTGTTGGATATACACTGAATGGTTTTATTGATAAGGCATCTGAATCCTCTACGCAAAAAAGCAACTGGCATGTGTAAAGCATAACTCCACAACCTTAGCCAGCGTCCCTCCAACCTATATGTGGAGCTTGAAACAGGGGAGGGACGTGCAAGCAATGCAATCGATAGGTGTAAAGACAAACTCTTTCAACCTTTGGCAGCACATTCTCCAATGGGCGCATTGCTTAATGTTGTGAGTTTGAGATGGGCAGTGGATGGTGTTGGCATTGTATGATAATAAATGGGGGTGTTGGAATGTGTTTTTTCTCCCAATCTACTTCTACCACAAGAAGGGGGAGGGGGTATGTAGTAATAAGAATGTGTTGCACCTTTTCCAGCTCACCCTCTCTACATAATGTGGTGAGATTGTGATTTTGATTTAGATTGGCGTGGAAATGTCGAGGCATGCGTTTAGCATGCAAACTGTTTGACAGAATGCCTAAAAGAAATAACAACAAGTTTTAACACTTGAGGAAACTTTAAACTTGCTCAGCAACGTGTGAGTCCAACCTGTGGTGGCTGTGTGGAATCATTTGCTTGGTGTTTGATGAGCACATGGGAATGTGCAAAATGGTGGGACGTGCCAACTATTTGACAAAATGCCCAAAGGGTTTGGTGACTCCATTAGTCATTGAGAAGCATGGACAAGGCACTTAAACCGTTCGATCGAATGCCTATAAGAGACATGCTCTCGTGGACTACAATAGTTGCAAGACACTCAAATGGAACTTTGAGTACGCCTTAGATCACCGCAATCAAGTGCAACCGACACGTATCGCCAAACTCCGCAACTACGTCCACCAGTTAGCCCAAGCATGGTTTTCTCTTCCTTATCTTGCACGATTTTCGCATTTTGGTTTTCCCTTTTACATTGATATCGAAAATAAAAGCAAAGGAAGAGTATACTTTTAAGAAATTTAAAATGAAAGCAGTAGCTCAAAACAATAAAAATTTTCTTCTTTCAACGCAATTGAAAAAATGTTGTTAAGAGTGCAAACCCAATTTCCGATTGTACCTCCTTAGATGTTGGATAGCTTGGATAACGAAAACTACCCGAATGACAAGACGAACTTGTTTTCTAGTTTAAACTATCTTTCTGTTTACATTGCAAAGGTTAAAACGTGATTTTCAACGGCGTCTAAAACACCTCTCCAAACCCGAAACGGGAAAGTCAAGTTTTAACGGTGTTCCTTGTCATGTGGAGTGCTATATCGAACCTTGAAACGGCCTCGCATGTTCGTTCGTGCATTTTTCGTCACCCCTCTAGGAGCCCTGCTAACCTTTTTACAGCTTTAGATTGTTGTTGAAAGTTAAAAGTTCAATTTGGTTTGGGCTTGCCATTTAGGCCTGGGTGGAGAAATGAAATTTGGCCCCGCATACCTCTAGTATTTCTCTGTGACAATCACTACCAATCCTTAGTTGAAGAAAGCCGATGGGGTGGGAGTGGTGCGGTCAAGTCACATGGTTGTGTGCTTGCCCACCCGTGTTCAAATCCCCGAGGCACGATCCTCCTCGGAGGTGGTTCGCTGCTAAATGCGGCATCTCTGCTCATTGTGTGCCATCGTTGATCGTTGCTTCTCTCGTTGTCCTATCGTTGGCCATTTGCTTCTCTCGTTGTTGTCATTGGTGGCTGCTCCTCTCGCTATCGTCGTTGGTGGTTGCTCTCTCTGCCGCCGTCATTTGGTTGTTGCTCCTCTCGCCGTAAAATTTGGTGTTGCTCCTCTTTATGCCATCTTTGGTTGTTGCTCCTCCATTGCAATCCTTTGGTTGCTGCGGTCATTGTCGTTGGTCGCTAGTCGTTGCATATTCACTATAATTTCATGATTGCTTCAATTGGGTTCCTAATGGTGGTCCCCTTCATTATAACCTAGGTTGTAGATCCTCTCAAAAAAATCATCAATTGTACAAGGATGTGGGCCCTTTCAACACCCTCAAAAATTACTCTAGTTCCAAAAAATCCTTAGTTCGAAGAAAAACATTTTTCAAGCTAGTTTTACAAGGGGATTTTGTAGGCCTCCGGTCGTTGGGTGACAAGGTCAAACTAGTGCAATTACAACCGGTTATTCGAAAAGTAGTTGCCATTCGAACCTTGTTTGTCAATTTTGAGTTCCGTCAACTCCAATGAATTCCCTGTATATAGGAGAATGTATAGGATTTGTCTCATGGTGCGTTTGACCATCGGAAATCAGCTTTCGAATGTAGTTTTATAGCCACTTGGGCTAATTTGGACGTTTTCGCAAACTAGTAGCAAAATGAGAAAACATTGTCGTGGACCCTTATCAAGTCAAATAATTGGTGGGAAAACTTGTAGAAACTAACATATGATTGTTTGGAACTTCATTTGGTTGCTTTTGTGAAAATTGATTGTGGGAAAAACGGTGTTATTTCTCTCTTCTCTCTTCTCGCTTTACTCTCTCTCTAGTTTTGTAAATGAAATGAAATTAAAAATGTATCTCTTACCTCTCTTGTATGTGCAAATTGGTTTTAGTTCATTGTAAATGGAAAATTAGTAATCATGAATTGTGCTAGATCGTAGGAGATCTCCATGCCAGCGTTTTTGCTGACCATGCTTACAAAATTTTGACAAGTTGCAGGTAGCACAACAAATAGAAATAATGAGGAGATTTGGACTCTAAAATTTCACTTAGTTTGTAATATGGGTATTATTTACCAGAATGATGAGATGTATTGTATTTTGAATGATTGTATTTATTTACCCTTGTGAAAGGAGAAAAATGAAAATGAAACAAAAGTTAGTTATTTCATGTGAGCATTGAAATTGATATGTAGTTGTAATTGAATGTTGTATTGTGATTTAGAGTTATTAAAACAATCAATTACCATGTTAATTGTTGTCTTCCCTTCTTAACACTCATAATGTTGGTTGAAACTTATCCTTCCTTAGCTATCTAATGAAACGAGTATTTAACCCCTTTGTTATACCTTCACTCTTAGTCGAAAGTGATGTCAAGCCCGAAAACCCATATCTCGTTAAGAAAAAACGTAAACTATTACACGTTGTTTTCTTGTTTTATATTTGGGACAAGTCTTACAAAACCATTTTCATAATTTAGGTACGTTTGTGCGAGGAAAGGGCTGCACTATATGTACCCTATCACTTTTGGTGTGAGTACGACCATCATTCCTAGATGTCGTAGTTCTAGTCTCATCATGAGCAAGCTATTCCTCATGTGTGTATTGTCATTGGTACTCTAGTGGGTAGCCAAAGCCTTGTGAATATAATTGGGTGCTTTCACCTTCAAATGATCTCATTAAAGAGATTTAAACGACACGAGTGGAATCTATGTCTTAAGTTACCTACGCATGAAACTATTGAGTTTGAACCCCTTAATCTCCTCACAAATAGAAGTGTTACCTTGGCAAGAAGTATCAAAGTACCTTTGGTTGTACGAAGGTTTACGAGGCAAAGATATTTGTTTACCATAAGTTTTGTCTCATGGTAGAGCATAGACCCCTTTGAGTGTCAATGATATCAATAAGTCTTGGAACTTCTATGAGGATTATTGGTAAAAGACCCTTAATGTATGCTTGTCCAATGGTTGAAATAGTGTCATAGAAGGTTTTTAAATTCATAATATTGTATTGAATGTCTCACTTGTAAAATGTATTTTAAACACTTGAGTTGGCTAAGAACCACAAAAGGAATTGTTTTGGGTGAGAGCATACTCCATGGATTCTTGAATCCTTAGGTGAAAAAAATAAGTATTATATGAGCCATAATTGCTCTATAACGATGCCAACATGAGATCAAGTAATAACTTAAGGGTACTAAGAACAAGAAGTAATGAGTTTAATGTTGAGAACGATTATTAATAAAAATTGCATACATATCGAATGATGCCAATGACTAGAATGCCTAATATAAACTTAAAACAAATGAAAGAAATAAAATGCATCGTTTATGATCAAACTTTTAAACAATTGAGAAACTTGCAATATTCAAGAGATGAGCACATGTTTTGTACCCAAATGGTGGTAATCAATGATGTCAAATGAATAAATAACTAAAAAGAAAGGTGAATTAAAAGATCTATGTACCTTATGGGCAAAGCCCTCTTTTCTTAATTTCCTCTTGTGGTCTCCCTTTGTATGGTGTCATGCTCATTCGAGCAAATGGGTGTTTGTTGTTATCTTATTCCGTGATTGTGCGTTTGAATGAATACTATTGCCCTTAAACCATGTTTAATACACATAATTTAATTGATTATAGTGTAAACCATGAGAGATGCATAGTGATGGTCAAAGACCTCACTCTCCTTCCTTGTTCTTGTAAGTTCTTGTTTTATCTTGCCATCATTTGATGGGATGTATGTGTTTTATTGCTCATTTGAGTAGTAATGTGGTTTTCTATATGTCATGTACTTGTTTAGTACTCATTGTGGGGCTAACAAGTGTTTTGTGTGTATGGGGGAAGGTAGGGTCATTATGGAGGAATAAGTAATGGTAAAACTGAAGTAAACCTTGTGTGAACTTAAGGAGGAACCAAAGGTATGTGGGATTTGTTCTAGTGGAGTGATAAGTGGGTTTTGGAATAAACCAAGTGGAGGGATAAGTGGCATGCATTTTATTTTATTGGAGGAACCAAGAACTTATGCCCCATACCTTAGTGGAGCGATAAGTGGTTTGGAATGACCCTAGTTCCCCTTACAAGCCATTAAAGGCTTGGTAGTGTGTACTAATGTTTGTGAATGTTCCTAATCCTCTCTCTTTCAAGCCTCGTACAAAGGCTTGATATGGTGATACATATATGATGAAATGTTATTTTCACACTCTCTTAATTGCTAATCTATTGTGGATTTAATTGGTTTCTCATTGGAATGTGTATGCATTGGATTGATGAGTTTTTGTTTCTTGTATGCATGAGTATGCTATGTATGTGTGTATGTTGGGGACTTGCATTGCCAAAGGTGGAGGGATAAGTGTTATTATGGTGTATGGGGTTTTTATTTATTTTGGGAGGAAACAAAGGTTGGTGAGACTAGTCTTAGTGGAGGGATAAGTGTGTTTTCATGTGCGGTTGCATGACTGCTTTAGAGGAACCAAAGGCTAGTCTCCCTTCCTTAGTGGAGGGATAAGTGGAAGTATTGGCACCATTTCCCCTTGACAAGCTATTTTATGGCTTGGTGGTATTATACTTTCCTTTCTAATGTTTAGTTGGCATCATCATCTCCTTGTTTTGGAGATACATGCAAAGTGACACATGTTGTGTTTTGGTTCAAGCATTGTGTTGTCATTATTTGGGCCCAAGTGATTAAGTGTTGTTGTCATTGATATAAGTTGAACAAATAAAATTATTCGTGTTTTGGTTGTGTTACTAATGTGGGCGTTACAACAAACACACCAAATGGAAAGGGAAACACATAACAGAAGCGAAAACTATGATACATGGGGCGGGCAAGTAATATACAAGATTTTCACACACCCGTGCAACATCTTTGAGAAAAGTGGGTACCATCATGGAATAGTGGCCTGAATTCATACCACTTATGAAGCTCAAACATAATCAACTGGTCATACCATGCTCTCATGATGGCTCTATATGGTTTGAGAAGAAGAGAAACAAATTTTCCATTCTCGTACAAATATTCTACAGAAAACACATTTGTATTCAATGACCATTTTGTTACTTGTTTGAAAGTTTTGATCTTTGTGGTCTTTGTCGATATCTTGCCACCATAAGAAACCATTCTCCTATGTTTTCAAAAATAGAATCTCTACTATGAAGGTAGTCACCATCCTTGGGTGAACTTTGCATGGCTGATTCATTTTCAGAATTAGCAAGGAATTCGGAAGTGGTGAGAGCAAGTTGATTCTGACTTCATTCACAAGATTCTTGTAGCTTCTCATTCATTTGTTGTTCTAGATGATCATTTCCTGTACATACCAGCTCATTCTTGACATGGTAGGACCCACATGATGCACTATCATCCTCATGAAAAGAGAAAGAACACAATGTTGGGGTTGCAACATGGGAATAATCATTTCCTCCATCCCAAACATCTCCTAGAAAGTCTTCTTCTCCTAACGGAAAAGAGAACCTCATACTCACAGTTGTACTTGTTATCATGCTCTCTTGGTGATGACAGGGAATCCAACTCATCAAGAAGTCCATGTGCTCTTTGCTCATCAACAAATGTTTTAGAGGTGCATTGAGCTCTTCCACTTGTTCTATCTCATTATTGGGCATTTGTGCATCAAATGAAGAGTCAAAAATAGAAAGGAAATCATCAATAATTACCTCAAAATCACTCTCTAAATGACTGTAGCGGAGAAGAAGGATTCATCTCTTGAATGTCTTTATGGTCTCGTGGAAATTTAAGCAAGCATTGGTTCATTCATTATGAGGAAAGAATTTTCATTTCCCATGCACTTTGTTGTGCTTTGGGCCAAGGTGCGGTTGAGGATGGAGACTCAACTTCTATGCTTTCTTCAACATCTACCGAGGTGTTGAGTTGAAATTCATTGGAATGCTCAAGAAGAGAACAGTCATGAGATGAGCAAGCATGAAGAGTCTTCTGGAATAAACACTTCATAGTAGGGAGAATCAATTGGATCTACTTCCGGAAGATGGCTCTCCTCCTCCTCACTATGGAGTGTTTCAAGCTGCTCATACTTTTCTTGCATAGCCACATTGCATAGTTCAGAATTTCAAGATTGGTTTGAGGGTCGGAACTTCCTTCCTGCAACTCTCAAAATTCTTTGCATGTACTCCTTTTTCAACCTTTTTCAAGGTTGTCATTTCTTCATCTCCATAAGCAAGAAAATCATCCAAAGGAAGAGAAACAAAAGACAATGTTTTGAGTTTTTCAGTCAGCAATGTATAATTCAAAACATTACCTTCAGGAGATTCCTCTTTGTTCACTTCATCTAGAGATTCATCCTCATGTTGTTCATACAACATTTCATATATTTTATGCATTATTCTCATCAGGCACTTAGATTCTTGATCATCAATCGGTGCAATCCCCATTTTCTTTCCTCTAGCAGCACTCTGTTTGAATTGAAGCCATAAGGATTTGATAGTAGGATCTTCAGATGCAGCAATTTTATCCATTCTAGATATCCTTTCCATAACTTGTGCAAGAATGTCAATAACCTTCTTTCCTTTTTTGATTGCAAAATTTTGGTTGAAACAAGAGACTTCTTTGTTGTGTCAGAATCCACATTTTTGCAAGAGCTGGTCCAGAATGATGGTTGATCTGAAATCTGGATGTCTTGATGGTCATCTTCTTCTTCATTGTTGTTTTCACTTATTGGTGTTGAACACCAATCTCAAAACTTCATCATTGTGATGCGGGAAACGAATGTAACATGGATTCGTTCCTTGATAAAGCCACCTCTAGATTTTTTAGATTTTTGGGATATATATATAGGATTTTAGAGATCTTTATAGAGTGCACAAGGCAGATCTCTCCCCAATAGAGTCACCAAAAACTGTTGGTGAAATAATTTATCGCAGATGCAAATTATTGGTTTTCACCAACAGTCACGGGCTAAGCCCCTCCTTCTTGGGTATGGGGAGGCTCCCATTATTGAATGTAAACTAACTAAAAATTGTGGGGTGGCCGTTAGGTGGGGATCACACAAGAATACTCCACTAAACTTGTGGCAAAGTGTTTGTACAGTGTACAAGGGAGGAATTTGCTAGGGAAAGAGGTAAAGGGGAGTAGGAGAAATAGGGAGAGAGGGTTAATGTTGTGAGTATACTTACAGAATTCACATACATTAACCAGAGTAGGTCCACATTCAATTAGAAGAACACAACAATGCAAGCAATCAGCAAGACCAATAAACCAGAGACACAAAGTTCTACAAATCCATTAATCAAGGACACAAAGTTCCTTCTTGGTTGTACAAGATCACAATGCTTTGCAAAGTTGGAGTAGAGAGGATAGAGGAACATACATAAAGAGAGAGGAAATGTAGCTTATATTGCTTGATGTAGCAGTGAAATCCAACAAATTATAACAATCAACAATTGTCAACCCTTTGAAATGGAGAGGCCATTACAACTTATAGATTTACAATGTGACTCTTCATCTTCCCCCCATATGACATTTCACCTTCTGATCACTTGTGATCCTTCATCTCCTAAACTTGAGTTAATACATTCAATTTGGGCACAAATACAATATTCTCTTATTACATTCCAAAACCCAAGTTTAGAAAACTTGAAAATCACCCTTGATTGGCGAGAATCGGGAAAACTATGAGAAAATCTGCACTGCAATCGGTTCAGGTGGTGATCCGAAGAACTAGAGGAACGGAGGAACGCTCTTGTTGGGCCTTCCGGCACCGATCCATTCATTTCCTTTGTTATTGTGGTCTAGGCGAGAGAATCGGGAATAGAGGGAACGAAGGAACAGTTCTCTTTGATCCTCATTCGGTGACATATCCGATCCATTTACTTTTTGCCTTTGTCGGCTTATTGGGTAAGGCGGAGAAACGGGTACCGCATGAGAACAATGAAACAGTTTCGTGAGTTCTCTTGCGGAGCCGATATACCCGACATAGCTTTGTCCTTCACCTTCATTGGTGTTTGTGGGGTTTGAGGGCACCGACGGAACAACGAAAACTTGATTATGTGAGTTCCTTATAGAGCCAACATGTCCGACTTTTCCCTCCCTCGCTTTGTTTTTAGCGATTATTGTAAGCCCTTAGGGAACTAAGGAACAACAAAATTGTTCCCTTAGTTCCGTCGTGCCCGACTTCACCGATTTCCCGGTGCAATTCAAATAAGGCAAAGATGTGGGGACAGGTAGAGCGGAGGAAGCAGTTCCACCTATTCCTCACGAAGGCCGATTTTGCCCAGATTGCCCCCGAAACTTGTAAAATTTGGCTAACTCTTGGATTGTGAGGCTTAGCAAGAGGGGAACAAGGAACAAAACACCGAGGTTTTTGCCCATGACTTGAAAAATGTCTACAAACCATTGATCATTAAAATTTGTTTTCATGAGGAAACTTGATCACTCACAGCATCAAAATGACCCTATTTTGCCCAAGTTGTTCCCGACATCAATTTCTTTCACCAATTTTCCCTAAACCACCTTGGCTCGCATTCGAACTCTCTATCTACAACTCCCAGATGGTTTGAGTCTTCCTTGTCAACATCATGAGGTGTTCACCAGTTGCAAAATGGTCAAAAATGGCCTTTCCTAGGCCTCGAGAATAGTCATTCTTCCTTGAATCTCAATGATATTTTCCATCGCCTTAGGAGTACATCCTTGCACATGAAACACACTTGGAAATCTTGTTAGCACATTCCTCTAGGCTAGAATGAGGATGGCGAGGATAGGTTGGCCGAGAAAACATTTACTGAGTGATTGAGGGAGGGAATTTTCAACTATGGGCTTAGTTGTCATGGTCAAAATTTCAATTTTGCATGCTAGACATTTAGCATGTCAACAGTTCCTTACTTCCCTCTCTTCATGCTCACTCCCTCTACTCCCCTTGATGGATATTGTTAGTATTTCACCATGGGTTTATACATTTCTATCTTTCTATCTTATATTCACAACATTTCTTATTTGTGAGTACGATTGTAAGACCTTCAAGCCTTCCTCACAAATATTTTCACATCCATCCACTCTATCTTCACTCATCTTAGTTATGACATTCAATTGTAGAGTCTCACCTCTTGAAAAATTCAGCACAAGCATTGATTGTGTTTCTATTCATTCCTTTCGATGTTTCTTTTTTAAGCATATCTTATGTTTTCTTTGCCCATGCCTTAGATTTCATTTGATATCACTTACAATCCTTATCTTACACATCTTTTAATTTCTTTGATCACTTTCTTAGATTTTATTAGGTGTCTTACAATTCTTATTTACAAAAAAAAATGTGATCTCTTTCCTAGATTTCATTAGGTGTTTTCCAATCCCCTCTACGAGTTTCTTTTTATTTCTTTGATTGATTTCATGAGATGCCATTTTTATCTATCTATCACATTTTTGGCACTTTTTTTTTTATTGTTAGATTTTCCTATCTTTTTCATTAGATTTCTATTTTTAGCATTTATCTTATTTTTACCTTTTCACTTTTATAAGCCATATGTAATGCCCCTCTGTTACACCCCCTCTCGATCATAGTGGCATGGGCTCGAATCGGTCCTTGGTATAGTGGTTCATTGTTTTTGCGTCGCGCGTACGATATGAAGAATTCATAAAATGAAACAATTAAATGGAGCGTGATGCAAATAGTACTACATTTTCTATATTGAAATATTAGATGTTGTGAATAGATAAAAAGTGATTGTATGAACCTTTGGAACCCTTGAAGTGCCTTGGCTCGTATGGTGATGTCGTTATTCGCCCGATCCTTTCAACTTGAGAGCAAATGCGAATCTTGAAGTTTAAAGCATATTTATGTAAAATTGGTTTTAACGTTAAACGTCAATCTAACTAAATTTCATTACAATATCAATAAAAGGATTTCACTTAATCATCAAATAAAGATAATTTCATAACAAGGTAATGCCTTGGGGGAGAGTTGTTGTGTCTTTGGTTAAAACAAATTTAAAATAATAGAATAATATAAATCATTTAAAATTTATGATTTAATCAATGAAGCAAGGAAATAAAATATATATATATATATATATATATATATATATAATTAAATTATCTAATATTCTTAAATCCCTCAAATTTTGGAGCATGTGCCAACCTTATACCAAGAAAGAATTAATAATTTGTTTTGGTTAATGTGAGATCTCATCCGTGAGAGAATTTTTGGTCTGTGTGTGAATGAATGAAGAAGAATTTTGGTCAGAGGATTCTTTTGGCAAATTCTTGGTTTTGTTTTGGAATTTCAATGGTGTGGGCAGTTTATAGTTCAGCTTTTGCTCAATTGTGGCTAAGTTTTTAGAAAGGATTTAGAAATTCCCAGCCTCTGCCAGCATCTTCCCTGCCAATGTCAAATTGAGAGCTTTGGGGCAGAGTATGGACGTGTCAAGCCTTTTGGAGGACTGTTTTTAATTTTTCTTCTTCTGACAGAAGTGGGTCTGTGAAATGGCTTTGGGTGCTTCAAAGCTATGGCTTTTGAAAGGTGTAAAGCTGCACCCCTTCCTTTGTCTATATGCCGCCAGCCTGTGTCAGATTGGGGGTCATGGAGATGAATATGGACCTGTGCATAATTGTTGCAGAGGCAGAAAAACAGAATGTGGAAGAATGCACAAGGCATGATTTTGTTGGTTTAAAACTGGAAATAACCCCTCCCCTGTGCCAAGCATCTGAACCATTGGTAAAAATACCAAAAGAGTAGCCACATAGGTAGCATGGACTGCAGGTTCTGAGCTGGAAGGTTTGCGCTTTTAGCAGAGAGCAGATCGTGGATACCCATCAAAGCCCATAGGACTGAAATTTGTTTGTTATGATGTTGTTTCGCTGCCTGGTAGACAGGTATGCAAAATGTGCAAGCATAGACTCAACATGTGAACTGTTTGCTCATTGCCTATCCATTGGGGCTCGTGGAGTGCCAGGGGTGCAGGATATGTGCCTTTACCTGCTGAAAAGGCTCTGGAAACTTTTAAACTAATGCATTGGGAAGCTGTCAGGCCATCCTTTCCTAGCATACGCCTAGCTCGTGCCAAAAAGGGAAGCTGTGGAAGCATTCACATACCTGTGAACTGTTTGACAAATTGCCTGATAAAAATGTGGACAACATTGGTTGTTGGTTGTGCAATGTGGAAGCCTGTGCAAGGCTCATGAATTGTCTCGTTAAATGCCTCCAAAAGCATGATCAACGCTTGTGAACTGTTAGATGAAGAGCCTTTTCAAAATAATTGGCCTTGGCAGGGCAAAATAAGAGGTTTGGGGCAGTTATGGACAGCCATCAACCATCGAATGCGGTGATGGTAAATTGCGCAAAATAGGTATGGATTTCCTCTTCTTCTTGCATTTAAATTGCGCACTTTATCGTGTTCTATGTGGTTGGGTTTCAATATTGTGGATCATAGAAAATACTTCTAGAACGAACATTACAACTTTTACCCTGCCCGAAAACCTTCAAAGCAAAAAAATTAATTAATTAAATTTTGGCCTTGGAAATTGTGCGCATGGAGTGCCACACCCAAATGTACCGTGAATTCAAAACTTCAAATTAGATCCCAGTAACGTGGACACCATGGGAAACTTAATTCAATTGTTTGAACTCTTTTAATACCTTTCTGAGTCGAGTCTCGAAGCCCATTTTAGTATTTTAGCCACTTGTGGCGAGCTCAATTTAGTAAAATGCGATTGATTCTGGCTTGCAGATGCCTCTTCGTTCAAGCAAAACGGAAAACTACCGCCACCTACCTCTAGACTTCCAATAAGAGAATTGGAACCAACTCTCAATTATGCAAAAACACTATCGGGGATTAGTTTTGTAAGTGGGTTTTGAGGCCCTCTAGTCGTTGTGTGATAGGAAATTTTAGTTGTGTTTACAATTATCAGCCTCAGAGATACCCTTGTAACTTGAGCATTGTTCGTCGTATTCGACTTCCGTTGAATGCGATGAAGTCTCTGTATATAGGGGAATAAGTGGGAATCGTCCAAATTTGTTCTTGAACTCAAGATGAGTGTTTTCGGGACCCAATTTGTAGGCACTTTTGTTGTTTTGGTCAGTTTTCTCAACTTGCTACTTTAGCTAGAAACTCCTTCTGAGAGTCTCGTTTGACTTCTAACCATGCGTGTGACCTTGTAATACCGTCACAATGCTATGTAGAGTATTATTCAATCTTTTATCTTGTATGAATGGATTTTGAAATGTATGGTGTTTTTCTCTCTCCTCCCTCCTCTCTCCAGGAATGACTATGATACTTTGGTTGATTTGAAAACGTAAATGAATTGGAAAATGTAAATTGGTTTGAAATGAAATGAAAATGGACATGAAATGCAAATGGTTATGACATTGTGAATGGAAAATAAAATGTCTCTTAACCTTCTCTCTCATCCTTACTCTCTCTCTAGAACCAAAAACGTAAAGTGCAAATGAATGTGAAAGTGTGAATGCGTGAGAAATGAACTCTCTTCTTCTCTCTCCCTATCTCTACCTCTCTCTACTCTTTATTTGAAATTGTTCAAAATGATGAATGTGTGGATTTATGCTTGAGTGTAGGGGATTTCCATACCAGTTCTAGGACTGACCCTGCGGTGGTTGTAGGTACCCAAACAATAGGAGAAGTACAATGACACTTGTGTCTTTTATTAGCATGCTATCTGAAAGCAATGTAATTTTATAGAATATATTAGTGATATTGTTATGAATGGAATGCATTATTTCATTGGTTCCATGATGTATACCATATTGTTGCATATTGGTGAAATGTACTATTTCTTACGTAGTTGTACTTTTGCATGTTTGACTAATTCCACACTTAGTCATATTTCAGTATATTTGGTTAGGTAAATGAAGTTGATTGTATCATGTTGCATTGGAAAATGATGTAAGAGGATCCCCTTTAATTATATCCAAATCATCATCAAGAAAATGAAATTGAAATCATGTTATTTAAAATTGTTTGTACCATCGTAAAGTCTGGATGTGATTGTACCAGTAAAATTGATGGTAGTAATCTGGTAATGGCGTATTTCTTCTATCTGCTAGTGATGTTTTGACCTAGGAAATCTCTTAGCCTTCAAAGAAAAATATAACTTGCAAGTGTGTGTTTCCTTTTGGGCGGAAAGCATCAATCAAACTTATAGTTGAAATATCAACCTTGGGTATGGAATGGTCCCCTTGAGCCTAACCTCGTTCCTTGTTTCTATGGTGTAACCAAACACCTCTTGAGACATCTCTATGCCTTAGGAATGGAAGTGTTTTCCTTAGCCTTTGTTTATAAGAACTCCTTTGAGTTTTTGGAGGTTTTGGGGGATTAAGTTGTTGAAAGTGAGTTATGGCTTGTAGTAGGGCATAGATCCCTCGGGTTATTTAGGAATAAAATTTCAAACTTATTGGAACGCAAGCATAAGGTTAGCTGAAGATTCTCCTCTTCTCATATTGAGCTACGTTGCACGGATACCTGAAAACCCCCGAATCCTGCAGGATACGTATCCGATACGGATACTCCCCGGATATGCCCCTGATACGTATAGGGTACGCCAGGGTACGTGACGGATACGTCTGTACGTATCCGTCACGTACCCCATACATATCGGGCGTATCCAATGTTAAATACGTTTTTTTAGTTCTATTTCATTTTTTTAATGTTTGACTTTTCTACTCCCTAAAGGGCCTCACAAACTTTGGGATCTTATTCCAGAGACCACAGACTTGGATGCCTCCGTAGCCACGCTTGCCCAACTTTCATTATTTGATGGCGAAGATGACGCTCAAGGGAGTTTGCAAGGAGCGGAGAGTGGAGTTAATGAGAGTGGAGCTAGCGCAAGTGGCACACATGAACTTGATTTTGAGGAAAATCTAGATGATATATTCTAGATTTGTTTGTATTCCTATATCATATGTATGGCAGCCACATGAACAATGAAATGTAAAATCTTAAGTATATTGTTTGTTTTGAAAATTTGAACATGGATTTAGTTACTAGTATATTTTTAAAATTTCAAGTTTTGTTCGTATTCATGTTAACATGATATTCGTATATCATATGTATGGCAGCCACATGATCAATAAAAATGCAAAGTCTTAAGTATATTGAATGTTTTGAAAATTGATACAAGTTTTGTATTACTATTTCAGTTTTTATGGACTAAAAGCTGAGTAAAATGAGTAGATGTCCATATATATTTATATACATACATACATACATACATATATATATATATATATATATATATATATATATATGTATATATGTATGTATGTATGTCTGACATATATCCAAGGCGTATCGTACCCAAGGGTTTTTAAAATTGGCGTATCTGCGTATCGTATCCATATCAAACGGATACTCGTATCCATATCTTGGCAACGTAGATATTGAGATCTTTTTCCTCATAATGAAAACTAAGTAAAATGACGAATAACCATGCTCTTTAAGAAACGAACCCATAGTCTAAGAGCGAGTGTTGGGTGACGTATATGTGTTCAAAATGTTTAGAACTAACATTGGGTTTTGCAAATTAATGGCAATTGAAATGTGAACCAATTAGTGTACACTTTTTATAAGATATTCGCGAAAAGACTCTTTTCATAAAGGGAGTTTGTAACTTGCTTTTTATTTTGAGAATGTATCCTTGTGATGTCGAAGCTATGAATTATAAGTACCATGGAGATTATTTTTGCAACTTAATAAATCTTTCTTGTGTTGTGAAGGTAGATGTGATTTGACCCTCTCGAAAACAAATCTTTGAGAAAGCATAGTTTCTAATCTTGGGAATCGAAACTTAATGTATAAATGTTAAGAAACTTCTAGTAATCAATCAGGTTATATGATGTATTCTCAATAAGACAAGCAACTAAATTGGATGAAACCAATATAAGCTAAGTGATAAACGAACCAAAAGGATCATGATCTTGTACCCATTCGATTTACAAACGTGTGTCGTTGAACTACGTCTTGTGTTGTCTTGTTATTTACATGACCTACATGTTGTATGGGTGGGTTCATGTTTGTGCTAGCGTCACATGTTGTGTGGAGTTTGGTGAGTAATCCATGTATTGTCTTGTAACAAGTAATGAGATTCAAAAAAAAAAACCTGGTATATTTTGGTCTTATGTTTGGGTCCCACATGGGTGGGCGTTACACCATAGATTTCATCACATTTGTGCAAACATAGAATAAAAATTATAAGTAAATCTAACCACACATCATCCCACCTAGACATCGACGACTTCATTTTGACTATCTATGGGGCAAATTTCGCTAGACGACATTTTTTTAATTTTCTCCTAACTAACCCTTCCCAATTAAAATGAAAAACCTACACGAGGATTCGCCACATCTCACCTTCCTCGATCACCGCCTCGTCCACCAACACCACTAATATGTTCTAGCCATCGTCTCTCATTTTGTCCAAATCGAATAGCTAGAGATCCAAAATTCCAAAAATAGCAAATACAAAAAATGACAAATGACTCACACGACTTTCTATTTGTAGAAAAAAAAATCATCCTCTTGCGATTTCTCAATTTCTTTAAAACATCACATCTTTTTAGCCCTAACTCCAATTTTCATTCTAGAAGAAGCATGATGCTCATATTCCCGACACAAATCCAACAAGTATATTACACATATATTTCCAAAAATCTTCAAAACAACCACTGTTTTTAGACCTATGACTTGTGATTACACCTTTCTACACATTTTCTCACCGCTTAAGACTTATTTACTCACTCATTCTGTTAGCATATACAAAGAGAAGAAAGAATTAGAGAAAACAAACTGCACTGCTCAAATGACACAAGCAGGTCCAATTTATTATAGGAGGTGGTTACACTTCGGTTGAACAGTTACCAACCGTATCACAACTACATAACAGTTTTACATGCTATATAAAGCGCTATATTTTAACACCCCCTCTTAATGACTAAACCGGAAACAAGACAAAGTTTGTCCCGAAATTTTACAAATTTCCTAAAGCCCATATGTTTAGTCATTACATCTATAGACTGTGCCATAGGTTGTACTTTAAAATCAGCAATCCATGATCGTATTACGGTTATCGAATGGAGAAGAACCGCAAAACAAAAATCTGGTCCCATGAACAAAGGATATGGCAAGCGGTCCACTTTGGTTCTCTATTACGTGATTCATTGACGGTGATGAATCACCAATGGTTGAGAGTGTCAGCCCCATCTCCAGAGTGTTGTTAGCATATACAAAGAGAAGAAAGAATTAGAGAAGGCAAACTACTTTGCTCAAATGACACAGGCAGGTCCAATTTATTATAGGAAGTGGTTACACTTCGGTTGAACAGTTACCAACCGTATCACAACTACATAACAGTTTTACATGCTATATAAAGCGCTATATTTTAACACATCCTCCCATGAGCTCCCCCTTAGACTATGATTTATTGCTTATTAATCTAATTTATCTTCTAGTATTTCCTTTCGGTCGTGCTTAGGCAGCTCTCTCTACACGCTAGTGATTCACTATGCAGACGCACTTCCATGGAGGTAAATATACAGGTAGATATGCTTTATTTGAGTTCATGCTTTCATTCATTTATTTCCACTCTACACATCTTTTCGGTACTTTAATTCAATGTTGCATATTCTTTTTCTAAAGGCCATCTCCTATACACTTGTTGTGATATGCGATGATCTTGGTTGGGGCACATGTTTACACAATGTTTCACTTTACTGATTTTTTTCTTATGCAAGCACATTTGGTGCTATAGATTCCTTGGAGTGATGTCCTTAGCGAAATAAATGGTAGCGAGGAGTAACCAAAAATAGTTACGTGCATCCTTAAAGTGCATTAGGTTGGACAGCGGTGGTTCTTAAGAGAGAGTTTTGATGTGTGTCCAATTATATCATGTATTTCACATGTCATACATACCCTTTGCGATCGTCTCTTGCATCCCTTACAATCGTCTTTTACGGTCTCCCTGCAATATCGCCATATCATCCTCTTGTGTTCCTGCTCGTACCTACGTTCAACACACATCTTCATCATTATCTCCTTGGCACTCCAGTCTCTTCCTATTTTTTACCTTTTTTGGCTTTCCTATGCCCGCATTTCTCTCCCAGAAGGCATCGACCGTGGTCGATGCTATCTCGCCAAGTAGATTTCCATTGTCGACGGCATCGACTATGGTTGATGCCGTTGGGTTAATGATTTTGTCACGCCGATGGCATCAACCATAGTCGATATCGTCAGCTAGCTAAAAACATTAATGCATTTATTAGGCTATTTATACTAGGTTGTTGAGCATCCATTCCACATCTCATCCATCACACATTTGGTTTGCTAACACTCGTCAATCTGCCCTAAAAGCTTAAAAGGTCTTGAAGTTGGTCATATTTGTCTTATTTAGAGTCCACACTTAGAGCATTGGGTACTTATGATCTACAAGCATAGGAGTTTCACTTGTCAAGCCTTTGAAGTCATTGGAGTCTTCAATCAAAGGTGTTCTTCGGTCTTCTTATTCATTTATGTCCTCCGCATCAACTTTCTCTCATAATGTGTTGCCGACCATAGGGGGAAGTTAATGTGCCAATGGTGCCTTCATGTAGGTAAGTATCTCTAACCTCTCTTGTTCCTTTACTTTCATTTCAGATTTGGATGTTGTGGATGTGGTCATGCATAGATTAGGATAGGGTAGCATCTCTTTATCTATTGCATTATTTATCTATCGGTCCTTACCTTACAATCCTTGCACAACCCTTGATCTTGCTTTGCAATCTCTTGGACCTCTCTTGTAATCCTTGCGACTCTTGCCTAACAACCTCTTGGATCTTATACTACCTTGATTACAATCTTATTTACAACCTTATTATCATCATTTTACAATCGGGAGCTAGTTAGACACCACTACCCTATTCTAGGTCTAGGCTTTGGAACCCTATACCTCCTATAAAGTGTGGAGTAATTCTTCTTAGTTCCACGTCTACATCAATTTACAATCTAAGGTGTGCATATTTAGTGTGACCCTCTTTGTTATCCTAGTCTAGAATACCCCCATTATAGAGAGACAAAAGGTAATGGTATTGAACCACTTTTTATTTGCATACAAAGCTTACATTAGAAGAACTTTGGGAACAAATCATTGAAGAAGGAAACGTTGAGCGACACAAAACACTATGTGAGGAAGCACACATGAAGAGCAAAGAACTCAATTGAAGTACTAAGGATTTTGAAGCCATCATTGATGACTTCAGAAAAAAGAAAAGAAGGGTGTGTTGAGACCTCCGAGTTTGAGTTGTCCATATAGGAGTGGAGGAGTTGTTATTCAAAGATAAACGAGAAACTGACCCTGATAAAATGACTGCATGTTGTAAGTTCATGGGAATGCAATGGGATACACAAAAAGCTGTAGCCTGTGGAGCGAATGTGTGGAAAGTGTTTGCAAGGATGCACTAGAGCTTGCAGAACCAAGAAAAGGGGAACCTTTTGGCAAGTGGGATTTGTGATCTTGTTCGAGGACGAACAAGATTTTTAAGTATGGGGAGATGTTGACAAGGGATTTTGCACATTTGGTCTGCAAGCCACATGAGTGAGACATGTGTGTTATAATGACAAATTGTAAGACTTCCGACGATCAAAGTATATCCATAGAATATCCCAAGGGCACATGGCACGCATATAGGAGCAGGAAGCAGGCAATCCAGAGTTGTGCCACCGACATAAAGAGAATGTGCAAGACAGCTAAGCACTTGCCAAGCCAAGAGAAGGTTGCGAAAAGAGAATCGCGGGTAATATTCGCAGGATCTACGTCGGGGTATATTAAGTGTGAATACTAGAGTTGTAGTTGTAGTTGTGATTATAATTACGTGCATTGTTGTAATATAATTCATGTTTATCCCTATCTGTGTCCTGGAAGTGGAACCGCATATTCTATAAGAGTTTCATGAGCTCACGCACATAATGGTCAATGTACCATAAGAATCTAAAACGTAAGCTTTGTACTATGTGAATCTGCGCATTATTGCGTACACATTGATGTAACATTTGTCATTCTTTGAGGAATATAATGAAGATCAAGGGATTTTCTGCAATGTTTGTATGATTTATACTGTGGGATCGATTAATGATTGTGTAAATGTGTGTGAGGGTTAGGGTTTGAATGATAATGTCAATGTCTTTCAAGGTTGTGTGCATGGCTATTTCTCGTGTGTCAGTCTACAAATACAAGGTCACTGCGTCTGCTTGACTGCGCTTCAAGTGAGGCCTTCAAGTGAAAGCTTGAATGCAATTTTCGGTCCAGACAGAGTCAATGAGTCATAACACAAAACCCTAGGCAAGAGAAATCAAGCAAAAGCTTGATTGAAAGTGTCGGTGAGGGTATTTCTGAATATAATTCATATTAGGGCACTAGGCCCACACATCTGTGTTGTGTAATCTATATTTTTCTGTGTATTGTTTGATGTATTTCTAATATTATATGTGAGGTTCATAACAGTTTGGTGCATGCGTGCATGGAAGGATGTGTGGGTAGGGGGAAGGGGAGGGGGTGGGGGTGGATTCTCATCTGTATGGAACATCAATTGTTATATAAAGATAAACTACTGCTATGCAGCCTAAATCTAACAAATTGATAATACCAACTCATTACGGTCATCCTCCACTAATAGCTAAGTGAATGGTGTAAGAAGATAATTTTCCATGCTATATAACTCATACCCGGATAGCCTGCTGCATGAACAGCATAGCAATGAGCAGCCCAAATAGTTCTCCAGCTACCCTGGTAAACCTGTTGATGATCGAGCATGCACCCAGAATGGCAAGCAAGAATAACAGAAAGGAAGTCCATACGCATACCCTGTATATAAAAGAGGAGAGTGATTGTGACCTTTTAATTTAAATATATGCGTGTTTGTACAAAGCCCAGACAACATACATGAACTACTTCAGATTCTACAAATACATCACTTGTAAGATGGGTATACTATTGCCAGCTGCAATTAACATTCATTGGACAAAGGATGATCAACTTTGAAGCAAATACCAGCCTGTCCAAGCCAAAAACAATTTTGGCCCTAAATCTTCTCTGTCCTTTGCAAAGTTGTACATGAATGTATACATAAGCACAGTTGGTTCAGCCACTCCTAGGATCAACAACGGATGACCTCCAATGACAGAATGTATGATGCCACATATTGCCGTAGATGACAATGTGTGAACTGCAGTCAATAAACCATCTGCAAACACATTCGAAGTGATAAATTTTTAATTTCATTTATTACTAAAGCATTGATTGAAGATCCAAAAGAGCATTAGATTTTCTCTTTTTCTCATTTTCCTTTAAGATATGCGTCAATTCCAATAGATGTGTATATTAAATTTTAACCGCCATGTTCTACATTGGTTTAGAAATTGTGTGTTGAAGTGCATGTATGATTCCAAACGGATGCAAGTTTCACAGACTTTAAAATTGATGCAATGTTTCTTTATTTCGTTCTTACTGATGTTAATAAAAACCTTCCTACAGTTATTATTGGCCAGAAAAGCAACTAGCTAAATTTATCACTTTCTAAGATTCTTAGCCATGATCAAAAAAGTAATCGTGGAGGAAGAGGCACGAAACAGAAAAGAGTAAGCACCTTCAACTTACTAGTGTTTCTGTCCAGTTGTTCTCCAAATGAAATCACTGGAATTGCAGAAGCAAAGAATATGTAGGTTGTGGGAGCAAGGATCCTGGAGCACAATCAGTGGACCACTTTGTCATATGGATAAGAAATATTTGTTGTAGAATTGTATTGCGTGCACTCAAAGTCAGAGACATGCTCGTTTGCTTGTTTGGAATTTATTACTTGAGACAGTCCTCCTATGGTGAGAAATCTTGAAGTGTATTATAGTTGATGTTGTTTGCATATACCAAACAAATTAATGTATGTAACAAAGGAATCTAATACAAATATTTTTCATAACAAAGCAATGCTTACCAATATAGTTTCAGATGCGGTACAATTTAGCAGTAATATAATAACAAAGCTGGAACCAATTAATAGCCAACAGGAGAAAATGCTAGACAATTCATCCTCAACCAATAAGGATTTCTTTATTTCCAAATAAGTGCAAGTCAAATAGAATACATTACCGGAATCCAGCACTGAAGCCACCAGTCCAGTCTTGCTTGTAACATAGCAGCCGTCCCTTCAGATCATTTTTGATTCCTCGGAAAGGAACGAAAGTATCCTCCATGACTATGGGAAAGATTCTCCTTTAATATGGGGAGGAAAAGGAAAAATTTGCACAAAAAGTATACGGAAGTGAAGTGGGTAGGGAAGGCAAAATGTGGCTGATGGGAGACAACTGTTGGACAAAAGATCTGATCTTCCAAAGGGTTTAGAGAGAATATGATTATAGAAATGTACAAATTATGGAAGTCGAGTTATTCTCATGGCATGGGCAAATTAGTTCAAACACAAACCCTATGCGTAGCACGTAAAAGGACACAAGTTTAGGTAAACAAAAAAATTGTGCATGGCTGTAAATGGTATAATTTTAAGAAAGGAACTGCTATGTGGGCCATTTGACGCTAAAATCGATGGGATAAATTACGTTCGATTGTCATTCTCTTAGATGAACTCCATATATGGAGCTGGGAAATAATGACAAATATAGTGTAGTCTAACCAAAAAATGATTCATGGAGTTGTAAAAGAGGGGGTCAAAGCATTTGAAGCCATAAATTTAGATTAATGGCAGCAAGAATGTTCTGAATCTCAACTCCATTTTAAGAGAGACTTGAAAGTCCTACTCTCGGAGTTTACATGATGATTGATTATATATATATATATATATATATATATATATATATATATATATATATATATATATATATATATATATATAGGATAGATAGCTATAAGTTTGAGATACTATACGATGCCTCAAGGAAATGACAAAGTTGCATTTAGGGAAATAGAAATAGACTGTGTACGCCATACCTCTCATATTTAATTTATTACTAGTTATATTCACTTGGCATTTAAAGCTTGAGGAATCACGACTTGTCTCGAAAAAGGGTTGCGCATTCTTGTGAACTACTGTCTTCTTTTTACCCCCAAACACACACGATCAAATGAGAAGAAATGGTTGGCTTACACAATAAAATGTGAAAGCATAAACCAAAGAGATGAAGATGAAGAGTAATGAAAGCGTTGTCAATGAAAATGAAAATGCAAATGCACATGATTTGCACCCGCCTCTCTCTTCTCGAGATCAATCAAAACCGGACCTTTTTCCACCAAAAGTATGAATTTAATAAAGCTTTATTACGGAGTTAGTGCTTTAGGATACAATATTATTCTTTAATGCTTCCAAAAAGATAGTGATACTTCTATGGGTCTTATTATACCCATACCTACTTCACTTTAACTACTTGTTTAATCTTTGTGAAAGAGGAAGAAGTCACTCACACAAAATATATTTGTCTTGTCCATGGCAACCTTAGGCTAGATACGCACTTGCACCTCTCTTCGTGTCATATCGTGGGGAGCATGTGCTTTACGCCAAATTAGTACTAGAGGAGGTAAATAGGGGTATTAAGCATGTGGTCTCTACATGAAATTTGCATTCTGATAATGTTTAGGCATCTAGTGTTTTGATGGATTTAGGATGTCATTGGGGTGTTTGGGTTTCTATTTTTATTGTTGGATTTGGGTTTACGAATTTTAACAATATGTTTACATGAGTTTTAAAGATTGGCTCACTTGGCCTTTATCGTTATTTTACGTGGCATAGGTTGGCGGTTCAAAGCTTACGATTTACCTACTGACATGTGTTAAGGGCTCGGTGTGTCTTGCTTCAAATGGGATTGATTAGGTGGCGAGGTTGATCGATGGAGCTCACCTTATATTAAAGCTTCGCTCTTCAAAACTCTAAGTCCTTAGGTATTCATTGATCCTACGGATTACCAAATTAATGTCTACATATATAAACTTATTAATTTATTTTTAAGAAGACTCTTATAACCAAATATATCCCTCTCATTTTATTAACCTTATGATTTAAAAATGAAGTGGTGCTACCTATGTGGGTTGCCACTTGACTCAAACCAGTGCATATGGAAATGTAAGCCAAGTATTGATGGTGCAAAGCTCGCCATACAACAAACTCAACAAACTAAGCCAACTCAACCTATAATGCCAACTCGTGAAGGGAAGATAGTCTACTAGTTATGAACCAACTTTTGAGTAGTAAATGAGAATGGAGGAAGTACATAGCAACCTCGAGTCCATTCAAACCATAACACAAGCTCAAAGAAAAGAAATGTTGGAAAAAAATGAGTAACATATTCGAAGGGAGGCATCTCTCACTACTCCATCGAGATTCCTAAGGGATTATTTAAGTATGCTCATAATATAAAGGGATTTGATTCCATCTATGTTGTGGCGGATAATTCTATGAGATGTCACATTTCGTTTCTTGTAGGAGGACTAGTGATGTGACATACATCACAAGTGTTTTCTTGAGGAGATTGTAAGACTATATGGTTTTTGCACAATATTGTGTCTGATAGAGATAGCAAATATGTTGTTCATTGTTGGATGACTTCGTAGAAGAAGGTGAATACAAACTTACAATTCAATTAACGTATCAAGCTGCAAATTAAAGGAGAGACAAACGTGGTGAGCAAGATTCTTCAATACTTACCGAGATGTTTGGTTGAAAATAAGCCATAAAATGGGACTTGGCATTTGTGCGAATAGAGTTTGTGTATAATAATTTAGTTAAACAGAACACGTGGAAGACAACATTCCCGGCTTGCATATGGGAGTAACATACTGAGGGTGGCGGGGTTGAGAGACTTAAATTACAATTGAAAAGAGGTGTTGAAGCGAGAAAATAATGTGGAATATATGGCGGGTATGCATCAACAAGTAAGTAATCGGTTAGAGAAGGTGAGTGTGCAATATGAGCACTATGTAGAGAAAAAAAGAGAAGTAGAATATCAAGTTGGAGATATGGTCTTAGCCCATTTGTGGAAAGAAAGGTTTCTTAAAGGAACATACAATAAGCTCAAATGGAAGAAAAGTGGACCATGCAAGGTATTGATGAAGTTTGTGCATAACACTTATGAGATTGAGTTGTTAAAAGGCATTGATATCTCAAATATTTTTAATGTGGTGGATTTGTATCCATGTTGCACGGTATAAGGAAGTGTTGAAGGTTTGAATTCTAACAATGGTGGGGTAGATTGGAGAGATCAAAAGTTAGAGAGAGTGCGTGAAGAGGTGAAAAACATAATTGACACTAGGATCAAGAAAATGCACATGAAGGAATACAAGGAGTATTTGGTCAAGTGGAAGGGGAAGAACATTGAAGATGTTACTTAGCTGAGTGTTATGGATGGCATGAAACATGGCATTTTGTTCCCTTGAGTAGGAGCTCGAGTTTTCAAAATTACTCAAGGTGTATGATGCAAGATCATCTAGGTTCACAAGCAATATTATATCAACTAAAAATAATTGGATTCATATTGTGTGTGCATTGTGTTTTACCTTTTGTGTTATTGGCGAACCGCATTGTGAAGAAGTGTGTTGTTTGTGGGTTGGAAAGTATTAGAGTTTCATTTCTACATTGTTGGAGTAATGCTGAGATCATAAAGGTCGACTATGTTAAGTATTAGAGTTTCATTTCTACATTGTTGGAGTAATGCAAGATCATAAAGGTCGACTATGTTTGTATTAGGTTCTTTGGACCATACATCGTATTAGTGTTAGTAGTAAGTTGTGGCATTGGTTATTGATACGGATTAAAATGCAAGCATTGAACACAAAATAAACTTTCAAACCAGCATATATTATATTCCACACATTCACTTCATTCGGAATATTACAAATATATAGGAAGATGTTTCTGTAATCGGGGATACTTGATCCCTACAAATCTTAACGTCTTAACCTCTTAACCCAAATATGTAATATATTGTTTATAACAATATATTCGTTTTAAATTTTACCTACTAACAAACAATAATCAAGTGTGTGTGTGTGGGTTAACAAACTCTATATTATTGTTACATAATAATAATCTATTATTAACTAACTTGTAAACTCGCTAATTATTTACCACACCGTATGTAATATTTACTTTACGGTAAATACTCAATACTCATGTGAACACTAATTTCCTAACATTCCCCCCTTATTGTGAACACGGTAAAAAATAATTGCACTTACTTCTATAGCTTGCCCATACGTGTACTTATGATTTGGATGGTTTTTCAAGACAGTCAACAACCTCAACAAGGATGGTTTTATAAGGAAAGCCAACAACCTGCACATGTAGATGGTTTTATATGACAACCAACAATCTAAACATACATATTGTTTTACAGGCTAACTAACAACCCAAATATCATGATGCTACATATCACCATGCTCTCATCTTTTCCATTATATTTTTACTTGAGGGGATTACATATGAATTTTCTCACTTATTGAAAACTCGAGTATGATAAAAATTTGTAACCTAATCACAAACAAATACAATTACTATGAAAATGAAGCACACTAGAAACCAAACACAACTGAAAACCAAACCGTCACCACAACTTCATGTGGTCCTGTTGTTGGTGATTGACAAGAGGTCGTTGATCAACCTCCAACCTCATGTGCCTCCATCCTCCTAGTGTGAGATGTTGCTTACTCATCCGAATGAAATTTGAAGCTCAAATATACATCGTCTTTTATCAACACAACCTCCCTATCAGTTTTTGATTTAGTTCTAAAATTCCAAAGTGGGGGACAACTCCCGATAGGGTTAAGGGCTGCGTCCTTGTAGGGTCCTAGGGCAGCTCCTTATAGGGTCTGAGGTAGCGCCACGAGCGCGCTCCCTATCATGGTACATGGTGGGGTTAAGGGCGAAGCCCTAAAAACTAGGCACATTTTTCTTCTTTTATAATCTTCAAAAATCCACGAGAAATGTAATATTCTTCATCTTATTTCCCAAAAATCATGACATCGAGTTCCATCGAAAATGTGTCCATAAGGCAAAATTAAAAAAAAATCACAACTTTTACAATGACCCCTTTTTACGACAATTACGAATACCTTTGAATTTTTGGACGATTTAACTTAGACTCATAATGGCTATAAGGAGAGAATCATGACAACACAAACTCTTTGATGACTAAGAAATTAATGATTATGACTAAGCATATAATTAATAAAACCTCATGAACTATGCAATAATTGTTCAATTTGAAATATAAGATTCATGAAAAACCTATCAAGTATAAAAAAACATGACAAACTAAATAAGACACATTGACACTTATGAGACAAATGACTTTATAAACTTAACCATCTATGACTATTAACTATGAATAAAATCATACCCTATATCACATATATTATAAACTAAATAACTAAACAAACATACTTGTTTTGTGAAAACACGAGCCTTGAAGTCTTGATAGATAGCACTTTGACTTGACCAAACAATGAGAGATGTTATGCAAACAAAAGCGATTTGCCATAATGTGCTGATTTGTATTCACATCGGACCAATGAACAACTTCACGTCAGGTTTGTATAGTGTTGTGCTTTGAAGAGTAAAGGAGACGTCTGGATACAAATTAAACAAACTTTTCCGAGTATAAAAACATCTAACAAAAATAGCAGGAAGCTTGCCTAGACAATTGATAAACAATTTTGTAGATCCCTCTAAATGATGTAAAACAAGATGTGTCAAATGATCTTCTATGCATCTCAACTCATTTGCTATGTAGACAAGAGTGTGTAGATTGAGAACAACTCTACCGATAGATTAGATATAAATTATTTGCAAGATCAAAATAATAGCACGTACATTTCTCTATGTATATATTTGTATATTACATATTCCATCTTATCTGTGCATTACAAGAAGGATTGCCCCATCGCACAAAACTATTTCTCCATCTAAAAACAACCAACAAACAATCTTGCTCTAATACCAAATATTTGTTCAGATCAAACTGCAAGAATTGTACACAAAATATAAAATTTCAAACCATCATAAATTATATTCCTCACCCATGTTGTCATTTTACTCCTCTATAAATACTTTGAAGCTGCTAATTGTGAATACCCATGTGGCCCCTCCTTTCCACTCCCTACTCCTCTAAAGAGACCCCTCATTGTGATCATCCCTCTGGCCTCTAATTGTACCCTCCACAACAAAAATTCCAAACTTGACCCACCTGGGGTGCACTGTTCTTGCTTCTTCTCCCATCGGTGAGGGTGTTGTTGCATTTAGCCTTCTTGTTACGTGTGACATAGAGCCTACCAACAAAGCTAGAACTAGAAACATGATAAATGAATTTGATTTGCACAATGATATGCTTACCTAGCTCAAGAAAGGAGTGCAAAGTCTTGAGAGAGAAAGTTAGAGGCTGCAAGATTGCTATTGAAAGTGGAAACAAGAACAAGGCTGCTTAATGGAGGAGATGGAAAAAGAATAAAAGTTATTGAAGAAGAGTAAGACAAGCTCAGAAACAAACAATGTGACATCATCTCCTTGCTTAAGGGCAACATGGACATCCTATCCAACATCACTATTGTGCTTTGGAAAGTAGCAAGGGAAAAGAAAAAGCCAAGAATGGCACTTCCATCAAGGATATCAAAGACAATATGGATACCCTCAAGAAGAATCTTTCTAAGACCACTAAATAGTGTTTGGAGATCTTTATAGTTTGATTTTCTCTATTCTGGTATGGACTAGTTTTTGTTGTTTTGATGTGGTATTGTTGTAGTATTGTTGGGGTTTGGCTGTTGTTTTGTTATGGTATTACAGTACCCCTTGTTCCTCCTTCGTTGAGCTCCTTCTTTGTTGTGCTTGATGTATTTTGTATGGTTTGTATTTGAATATCTGGGCTTAGGCCTCTTGTATCCTGGGTAGGATCCCAATCAAAAAAATCTTTTTCCATTAATAAAAAATAAAAATAAAAATAAAAATTATATTCCTCACATTCGCACCATTACAAATATATAGGAAGGTTTTTCTTATAATGGGAATACTCTCTTCCCTACAAAATCTCACTTACTAACCTCCTAACCCAAATATGTAATATATTGTTTATAACAATATATTTGTTTTAACCTATTAACAAATAATAATTAAGTACATATATATAATAACAAACTCTATATTATTGTTACATAACAATAATATATTATTAAGTAGCTTACCAACTATTTAACCATACGGTAAACTCACTAACTATTTACCATGTTGTAATTAATATGTACTTTATGTTAAATACCCAATAATCGTGTGAACACTTAATTTCCAATAGTGATTAACAATATAAACAAAGACCCATTACCTTGGAAGTCGATTCATAGTAGCTCGGTTTAACTCTTAAAAGCATAGTAAAGTAAAAATGTGAGATTAAAGCTTTGAGTATCATGTGTAGACACTCAACTTTAGTAATTTGTACTTTGGTAACTTTTATTTGACTATGCACTCTTGTTATTGATTTAACAAAAATAGAATAATGTGTTAAACCCTAATTGCAGAGTCACGTATGATAAATAAATGTTAAAATACATATTTGACATAAGCATATAAGCTAGTAAAATATGAAACCCTAAGTGCAAGAGAGAGAGGAATGGACTTAGTTATTTTGTGTGTTGTCTCGGATTGGTCTAACCCGGGAGAATTGTTGAACATGAGGTGATTTTTGTTGTTATTGTTCCGAATAAATTATGTAGGTCACGAAATAGGCTAAAGAGGGTGCTGAACCTCAATGACCTCATTGGGTGCATATGGTTGTGAAAATGGTGAACCGATTTTTGTCGTGTTGCAAGTATTCTTTATTGATCACCTATGTGTTCTGATATGATCGTTAAGGTGCCTATAACTTGCAAAATATAGATTCACCTGCAAAACCCACAATACCACATCAAATCCAAAAAAAGAAAGATGCTGATATGGGAGTTGGGTGAATTTGATAGTGGTCAACCGATAAAGTGATCTTACAACCGAGTGTTGTACTACATCTCGAGACTCTATGTAGTTACGATTAACTAAAATAAGACTATAAGTTATAATCCTATGAAATAGTAGCCGTAGTTAATCTAATTAGGAGGACTAAAACGCTTTAGTAAATGAACTATAATAGTATGAAATAAATACAAGTAAACTATTCTAAGTGAAATAAAACCCTAAATGTGCAAGAGGAAGGAGAGAAATAACTTAGTTGATTTATAGAGAGCTGCCGCAGGTTGTCGCAGATTTGGAAATGAAATTAGGGAGTACAAACGAACACTCAAGGACCTGTGAAGGACGGATATGGGGTGTTTGGGAGTGTCTTGAGGCACCCGAGGTGCCCTAGTCTGCAATCTGGGCACTCTAATCATTATAAATGCTCAAAACTTGAATTTGATATGATCACAAGTTGTCGTTGTGAATGCTTCTTTTATGTCGTCTTTGGATCTATTGAATGGGGTGGAAAGTGATCTCTGATGCCATAAGAAGTATCAAACCCTAGAAAAATAAATATGTAAATGAATGGGTCAGACTAACCTCATCCGCCAAACTAGTGGACTTATCACTGAGTGATGCACTACATTTCGGACCTAGATTTAGTTCTAGTGTGTGTGTGTGTGCATGTCATGCCCTAAGTGCTCTCGTGTCAATCACACTTTGTGAAGTAACGAACAATAGTAACTATAGAAAATGTAAATAACATGTGTGCATGGAATAGAATAGAATCCTCCCCCCTATAAAATGTGTGTGATGCAAATCTCCTAGCCTTGATGCATGACACTATGTTGATGCAAGTGATGTAATGGATGCAACTCTAGATGGAGTGATAGTAGTATATGACGTTAGGACCCTCATTATGGTCTTATAAGCTTTATATTTATAGGGCTCTTAAGTTTAATTTCGTAATTAATCCTGACAAGGCCAACTAAGGAAAAGATAAAGACAACAAATGGCTAGAAAAGCCCCAAAAAGAAGTGAGAAAAGGATGTGCATAAAGCTGGGGCGCTAGAAGAGGGACAGGGCACCCTAGTATAGGTGACAGGGCACCCTGATTTTGGGCTAGAATGACGATGAAGTTGAGAAATAGATTTATAAGTGTTGGAAAATACACGGGAACTACGAAATAAAATATAAAATAAAGATGGCCAAAAAGTGGGATTAATTAGTACTTTATCCACTTGAACCTTCAAAATAGTAGTATAAGACCAGGCCAAATTATGTGTAAAGTGCATAATTTTTGTCTACATTTTACCCCCACTTTATGTTGGTGAGTGGAAAGGTCGGTAACATAAAGCGAGATAGAGATGTGTACTTGATATCCATGTAGGCGTAGAAGAAGACGTGTCGATGGACTAGACTCAAACGTGGAATGACAAAAAGAAAAATATGGAGGAGCATGGATTCTAAAGATTAAAAATGTGCATAAAAAGTGGTGAGAGTGAACCTAGGGCGAAATGCATGTGTATCTATTGTTGTGTGTAATATACCCTGCATGGTTAGTAAAGGAAAATGCCGATAATATAGTGTGTTATCATTATCGTAGTAGTTGTTGTTGTTGTCACCCCCAATTTGAGTGCTTGTTCTCATACGATGTACATGCAAGGAGAAAACAATCAAGTAATCAAATATGTATGTATGTAAAAACATTGTGTCAATAACGCAAATGTAAAGTATTCAAATGTAAAATACGCTAGAAAAAGTGTAAATAGAACATGTGCACTTGATCCATGTCAAGAAAAAGGGTGTGGAAGGATATTATGTATTGTCGCAAGTTTTTTAGGTGATCTCACACCACCCTAGCTGAAGAAGTGTAGGGAGGAAATGCTCTGTGTCCTCCAACTCTAACTGCTTCTGTTAAAAATTGTTGAAGAGATATTTGCATTGTCCTAGTTTTTTGGGTGATCTAATACCACTAGACGGAGAAGTGTAGAGAGGCACACCCACTGTAACCCCCAAGCATGTAAATGCTCTGTAGAATTGTCGAAGGACACCATGTCCTGTTATGGTCGTTGTGTATGGAGTTTATAGACTAGTCTAAACTCACCCATTGTGTCTAAACCGATGTAAATACTTTGTGTTAGTATAAAACCCACAATGATGCCCCCCTCTTTGGGGCCGCACGCAACAACCACGGAAGGAGAATGCGGTCCCAAAAGAGGACCAACCGCATGATCTAACTTGTAAAATTCTACCTGCAGGGGGAAAAGGGAAAAGCGCGCCTAGTAGATACCAAGGCACGTACAAAAGGGGATGTCTAGCCAAAACAAGTGTTAGTCCGAAAACACATGCATGCAATAAGACAAGTGTAAAATACATAGAAAATGTAGTAACTACTAAACAAAGTAGTGTAAACACGTAAGAAAACAAGCAAACCGCATAAAGTGGGTTTCAAACATGGGACATCACTCATGATGTCACAAAACATGCAAGGTCATCATGGCCGCAAACAATAGACAAGTGTGCACATAAACAAAGGAAAAACCCACATATAATAGCAGAAACAAAGTAGACAAGTAGAAACAAACAAGTAGTCATAGAAACATGTAATCTGCAAAACAAGTGATGCACATGGAACACCCGTTAACATGTTAGAGTGATAACCAATACATCAAAACGTGTAAGAACAAATAGTATAAGATGCTAAGCACAAAATGAAACAATAACACCTAGATAAAAGGAATATGGATGCCCCTAGAAACCAATATAGCACAAGGTTAGCACAAGGTTGTACAAATAACATATCGGATCTAAACAAACATGCAAATAAAAGTGGATATTCTACGGAAGAAGAAATATACAAAACAAGAGATATAAATCAACATCAGATTCAACGTGGTTTACCCGGTATGGGCTACTGACCACCAAGAAACAAGCCAATCTATTATCAAAAGATTTGACAAGATATACAATTGAAGATTTACAATCTTCCACACCTCTCATATGTATGAGTACTTTCTTTTCTCAAGCTTTTGCTTCTTCTCCAAGAATTATCTTTCTCATAATTATGCTCACAATAATCATCAACTTCTTCAATTCTTACTCCTAAACTCTATCTTTCATACTTATATAGCCATATACAAACTTAAGGCACTTAACCATGCAATTACAATCAATAGATATGTGTTTATGCTAAAATTAGATCTAATTCTCATGAGTTAAACAAAATGCTCACACACACGTAACCGATGCTAATTAGCCCTAACTGATGTCGGTTCCACCTTTCCTGACCAATGCCGGTCATAGGTGATCAATGTCGATCCCTCCATAACCGATGTCGGAAGCTTGTATTTTCTGCAAGTTTCTTGTGCATGTTAATACAAAGTGATTGAGCTCCATAACTCAACAATCTCCCACTTGGAGATTAATTACCGCACTATACATGTATAACATCATTCTTGGATCCTTCCTTAGCTTTGTTTCTTTCTCTTCAAGTATTAAACTTGAAGACCAACGAAGTGGAGTGTAGTTCCAACTTCTATTTTACTAATGGCTTCGTTAGCATATCTGCGCAAGTTTTCACTTGTATGAATCTTCTCTAGTTCAACTTGCCCATCCTCAATACTGCCATATGAAATGATACCTCAACTAAATGTGTTTCGTTCTTGAATGGAAGCGTTGCGTTCTTTGCCAAATGAATTGCACTTTGGATCATCCTTTGAAAATTTTGGAATCATCTTTCTCCTTTCCCAACTCTTCCATGAACCTACTCATCCATATCATTTCCTTGCTAGCCTCTGTAGCTATGACATACTATGCCTTTGTAGTAGACAAAGCCACTGACCTTCTGCAATCTTGAAATCCAGCTAACTACCATCCCACTATTGTGAAAATATATCCAATATTACTCCTCCTACCATCCAAATCTCCATCCATATCTGAATCAACATAGCCACATAAAGAAATATTCAAACCTCCATAACATAACTACATGGTAGATTTCCCTCTCAAATATCTGAGTATCCATTGGACTACTTTCCAATGCTCTTTACTGGATTGGCCATAAATCTACTCACGGCTCCCATTACCTATGCAATGTTTGGTTTGGTACAAACCATATCATACATGAGACTCCCAACTGTTAAAGCATATGGTACTCATGTCATGTATTTGAACCCCTCATGTCATGAGGGACACGATTTTGCTCAATTTGAAGTGTCCACCATAGGTGTACTTACTTGTTTTGAATCTTGCATATTAAACCTTTCCAACACCTTATTGATATAAGCCTCCCGAGACATACAATTTCTTGTTATTTTTGTATTTACGTATTTGCATGTCAAGGATTATTTTTACATCTCCTAAATCCTTCATAGAAAATGTGTGAGTTAGCTTTCCCTTAATCTCACCAATGTCCCGCACACTAGATCTTGTAATAAGCATATCATCCACATATAGTAACAAAATAATATAATTCCCATTTCCAAGTTTCTTGAAATAAGCACAATGGTTAGATTCACATCTCAAGTAACCATGCTCATGCATAAAATTATCAAAACTCATGTACCATTGCCTTAAAGCTTACTTGAGCCCATATAGGTTCTTTTTCACTTGTACACTAATTTCTCCTTACCCTTAACTTCATACCCAAGTGGTCATTGCATATAAATATCTTCATCCAAATCACGGTGAAGGAAAGTCATCTTCACATCTAGTTTCTCTAAATGCAAATCATGTCTGCAACTATACTTGATACAGTACAAATGGAAGTCATCTTAACAACAAGAAAAAATATTTCACCAAAGTCAATGCCTACTTTATGTGAAAATCTCTTTACTACAAGTCTTACCTTGTACCTTTTCTGTCCACCCTCTTCTTCCTTGATCTTGTAAACCCACTTATTTTGCAATGTCCTCTTACTGTGGCAACTTAACCAAATCCGAGTTTGGTTCCTGTTCCAAAGAGTCCATCTCCTCATCCATGCCATGTTCCCCCTTTGCACGTGGGTCTTATCCTGTATTGCTTCTTCAAAAAATTATGGTTCACCATTATCAGTCAATAATAAATGAAATATAGAAAGTGTAAATCTTTACGGAGGTTTACTTACCCTTTAAAACCTTTTCACAAAAGTTTGGGGTTACGAAGGCTCATTCTAGACCTCCGAACATTTGTATCCAAATTTGTGAGTGACCGATGCGATCGCTCTGTGAGATGTTAGTTCTACTAACCAATACATTTAACTTGTTCTTGTAATGGATGCTGGTTCTCATTGACCAATGTCGGTCAGTGGGTCAACCCACACCGATTATTGTGTAACCCTTTTGGCATTAATTTTAAATCAAAGAGTTCAGTTTCATTCACAAAATTTTCAACCGGTTCATCCTTGGGTACCAAAATTTAATCCTGTACATTATCTTTTCATTCCATTCAATATCATGACTCTTAATAATCTAAATCCTAAAGATAGAATCCGAAATCACTAGATCCATAACCAATGAAAGTGCATCTCTTGGATTTTGCATATAACTTTTTCTATCTTCCTTATCAATATACACAAAAGCTTTTGAACCAAAAACTTTAAGAAAAGAAATATCTACCTATTTTCCGATCTAAGATTCCTTTGGTATTCCTCCATCTATTAAACTTAAAGGCCCACGGTTAATCAAATAAAGCGCTATCATCGCCCAAAACTATAAGGGCAATCTAGAATGTATCCTCATACTTCTAGCACATTCCATGATTTTCTGTTCATTCTTTCTGTAACACCATTCTCTAGTGGTGTTCTTAGAACATGTATCATTTCTCTACGTATTTCATTCTTCGAACAATAATCATTGAAAGCCTTGCTACATTATTCACCACCATTATCGGATATAAAGGCACTTTAACTTTGAATTTTATTCATTCTCAAAAAGGGCTTTCCATCTTTTAAAAGTCTCAAAAACATCATATTTATGTTTAATACAATAAATCCACACCTTTCTTGTAGCATCATCAATGAAAATAACATACTATTGAGATCTTCCGTGAGAAGCTACCCGAGCTAGTCCCCACACATCTGAGTGTACAAGCTCCAATTTCTGCTCATTCTTAGTTGCCCCAACTTTTAGAAATCTCACTCTCTTTTGCTTTCCAAAGACACAATGCTCAAAGAAATCAAGATCTAAATCTTTAAAATATGATAACTTACCCTTAGCCTTTAAGATCTGTATTCCTTTTTTACTCATATGGCCCAACCAATTATACCACATGCATGCATATGAATTTGAAGTAGATATTGCGGAAAAGGAATCAGTAACAAAGGTAGATAAATATAATGTTCCTACCTTCTTACCTCTTGCCACAATAAAAGCACCCTTGGTGACTTTCCAAGAGTCTACTATGAATGTAACCATGTAACCAGATTCACCTAGTTGCCTTGCAGAAATAAGATTCCTCTTGAGGCTTGACACATGCCTCACATCTTTTAATACCCATGTATTTCCATTACGGAATTTTAGATGAACTTCCCCTTTATCGAGTACTTTGCAAGGTTCATCATCACCCAAATAAACATGCCCAAAATTTCCCTGGACATAATTTCTTAAATACCCCTTATTAGGGGTTGCATGGAAAGAAGCTCATGAATTTAAAACCCATGATTCTATTCTATTATCCAAAGAAAAAATAAGAGCATCTTGTATATCTCGATGTAAAATTTGCTTCTTTATTTACCTCTTTACCTTTGTTTGGGTGTTGGTTCTCTTTATCCTTTGACCAAAAATCGTTCTTTGCATGTCCTTTCTTTCCACATTTCCAACAGGTAATTCCCTTACATCTAGATTTAGATATGATATCCCTTGACTTTGATTTCCCATTACTCTTACTATTGGATCTCTCCTTCTGCCTACCCCTGCTTTCTACATTCAAAGCATTCCCAGATGATGATTCCTCTATAATTTTCCTATGAATTTCTTCATTCAAGATTATACTAACCACATCATCAAACTTTAAAATATTATTAGCAGATGTTGTATTGCGATAGACATTACCAAGTTATCCAACTATTAGACAAAGAACATAAGAATAAAAGTGTTTTCACTTCATCATCAAACAAAATATCAACTGATTTTAACTAATTTACAATAGATTTGAAATCATTCAAATGACTAGATGTAGATCCACCTTCATGCATCTTAGAACTAAATAGTTTCTTCATTAAATAAAATTTATTCAAGCATTAGGTTTTTCATATAAATTAGCAAGAGATTTCATTAACTCTACCGTAGATGTCACTTCTGTAATATTAGAAGCCACAGATGCATGCCAGGATCAATCTTATAGATCCCAAAGCCTTTCTGTCAAGAATATTCTATTCTTCATCAGTCATCTTCGTAGGTCTACACTTTTCATCCAACGGTAAGTACAAATCTATTTGATAAAGATAATCCTCAATCCGCATCTTCCATAATTGATAATTTCGGTCGTCAAAATTCTTTACCTTGTATTTTTTTCTTCTTCCATTGTTTTAGCTCCCACTCAATCGAAGAAAACCCTCGTGAGTAAATTTGTCAACACACAAAACCCTCAAACAAAGCTCGATACTAGTTGTTGGGGTTAGAGGTTGTACTGAGATAACATATCGATCTAAGCATACATGCAAATAAAAGTAGATATTCTACCAGAAGAAATATACAAAACAAGAGATATAAATCAACACTAGATTTAATGTGGTTCACCTAGTGTGGGCTACATCCACCAAGAAACAAGCCAATCTATTATCTAAAGCTTTGACAAGATATACAATTAAAGATTTACAATCTTCCACACCTCTCAGATGTATAGTACTTTCTTTCACTCAATCTTTTGCTTCTTCTCCAAGAATTATCTCTCTCATAATTATTCTCGCAATAATCATCAACTTTTTCAATTCTTAATTCTAAACCCTAGCTTTCATGCTTATATAAGCATATACAAACTTAGGGAACTTAGCCATGCAATTATAATCAATAGATATGCTTTTATGCTAAAATTAGATCTAATTCCTGTGAGTTAAATAAAACACTCACACACAAGTAATTGACGTCGATTAGCCCTAACCGATGTTGGTTTCATCTTGCTTGACCAATGCCGGTCCCTCCATAATCGATGTCGGTTGCACATTGTATTTTCTGTAAGTTTCTTATTGCATGCTAATCTAAAGTAATTGAGCTCCATAATTCAACGGGGCACATGTGGCGACCCTAGAAGGAGAATGTAGTCCCAAAAGAGGACCAACCACACTTTGACCTATAAAACTCTTCCCTATATGGGGAAAAGGGAAAATGCTTAGTAGATACCAAGGCGCACACAAAAGGGGATGGCTAGCCAAAACAAGTGTTAGTCCAAAAACACATGCATGTAATAAGACCGATGTAAAATATACAACTAATGTAGTAACCACCAAACAAAGTAGTGTAAACACGCAAGAAAACAAAAAAACCACACAAAGTGGGTTTCAAACATGTGACATCACTCACGATGTCGCAAGACACTCAAGGCCATCATGGCCACAAACAACAAACAAGTGTGCACACAGCAAAGAAAGGCAAAGCCCACATATAATAACAAACAATGTAGACAAGTAGAAACAAACAAGTAGTCATGGAAACATGTAATCCTATAAAACAAGTGATGCACATGGAACACCAGTTAGAATGTCAGAGTGATAACCAATATGTCAAAACATGTAAGAACAAATAGTATAAGATGTTAAGTATAAAATGAAACAACAACACTTGGATAAATGGAATATTGATGCCCCAGGTGACCAATATAGGAAGGGTAGAAGACGAGCATCCCGCCGTATGTAAAGTCTTGTATCTGCGATCACACTAAACAAAAGCGTGAACACATTTGTGTGTATGATAATGACATATAAGAAATCAAGCTAACATGTGTAGTAAAGTGATCATACAAAACACTAGTAAGCAAAAGTAAATTCTCCCAAGACAATGCATTATGTTTTGGATGGATGGAATGGAATGCAAGATGGAATAATAGAGCAACGTGGCACCCGAGTGGATGGAATGTGTATGCAGTAAGGTTCATTTTTTTCCCCCTCAATAGTCAAGAATGAAAATGAGAGTGGTGATCAATAAATGGTCGAGTAGTGTAGGTTGTATCTAGCGTGTTGTGATGAGTGTGTATATGTAATGGTGATGAAATGTGACATGTGGGAAGATGTGCGTGGACCCTATAGCAAGCGTATACCACGACTTGATGAATGGAAGAGTGATGGTTTAGCCCTAAACATATATCACTATAGAAGAAAAAGGATGATGAGGAGACATGGAAAGATAAGTGTGGACCCTATAACCTAATCGTATACCATGATGTGTTAAATGGATGAGTGATGATTCAACCCTAAATGTATATCACTATAAGATGAAAAGATTAATATGGGTGAGGATGTAGCCTAAAGCATATGTCACTATGAGATGAATAAGAAGGAAGTAGTGATGTACCCTAAGGTGAATGACATTATAAGATGATAATGGGGGTGGTGATTTAGCCTAAAGCATATGCCACTACAAGATGATAAGAAGGGGTGACAATTTAACCTAAGGTGTATGTCACTAACGTGGGGAATGTTGAGAAAGATGTCGAGATGATGAAAGTAAGGTCCATTTGATTAGTAAACCCTCATCATTCGAGTATGGATTGAGGAACTAGAGTCATTGGGTAGTGTGTGCGATGTGTAGAAGACAACGTAGAATAAATGACTAAGTGGTGAATACGGGGTGTAAGGGTGTGATGTAAACAATGCAATGTAAGCTATGTAACGTGTGTAATACAAGGAATGCACTAATGGGTGTATATGAAAATATAATATGTAAGGATGATAGATGAAACTAGACTCATATATAATGGAATCTAGTGTAGTATAGAATGAATCAAATGGATGGATGCGCTTATGTGAATAAGAAAATGTAATGTATGATGCAAATATAGGTGTAGATAGAATATGCAGTGGTGATAGGTAAAGCTAGACCCATGGATAATGTGACCTAGCGTAAATATAGAATGTATGGATGAAATATAAAACTAGACTCATATATGATGATGACTAGTGTAGCGTGTATGAGATAGATGATGTAAAAATAACTAATAGATGAGGTATGTATAGGATAATGTAAGACATGGGTTAGATATAGAAATGATGGTGGAGTGTAAATGTGTATAACCTATGGTACATTGTGTGGGGTTGATGTAATGGTAGTCCCTCAAGCAGTCCAGTGTGAATTAAAGCACAAGAGTGCGTCATCGGGTAACGAGAATGCGAGAATGCATAAGAAGTATACGTATATGCAAAGAAGAATGTAAAGATTAGAGATGCAGATATGCTAATATGAGGAAGGGGGATTTGGTAATGGAAATTCCCCCAAGCGGTAGTGTGGGACGAGGCTATGTGAACTTGTCAAGGAGATCGTCATCCTCGGGTCAAAGTCAAATGGATCTGGATTGGCAACATGGTATGCTATAGTATGGGGTTGATCATGTAATGAGCTGGTAAGACGTAGACAATACATGCCCATAGTGTATTCTTCGTCATTGAATGGGGGATGTGGGCAACCGTGTGCATACCATCGAGTGTAGTTAGGTGAATAGCCAAGAAAGGAACTATTGCAAATGAAAATATGACCAAAAGGCATAGGGAATGAAATATCAGTGTGACTAGGGTCTAAGGTACCTCCGATGTAAGTAAGCCAAGAGTCCCCTAATGTGAGTAGAGAAGCAAAAGGGGTATGCGGGAGATAGACTAAAAGATCAAAGACATGCAAGCCATAAGCAACAAAGAGGTGACAGTGACAAAACCATAATATAGATGAGAGGCATGAGTAGAAGGCTGAAGGTCCTCAAAAGTAAAGCCAAGATGAGCTAGACCAAGTAGGAGAACAAATGGTTTCGTTGCATGCGGGGTCAAACAGAACATGTTCCCAATAAGAGTTGTGAATGAAAAGTGTACATGTAAAGAAGGAATGGGATAATGGTGAAGACTAAGAGGGAAGGATATTGTGTATGGATGGAACAGGTGGCTGATGTGGAATAATAACGGTAGTAGGAGATAATGTAGAAGGGATAACATCTAGTAAGTAAATAGTGCCCTCAAGTAGTTGTAGATGAGGTTGGTCATCCATAGGTTAAGGTTCATCTGTAGTATTAATGTAGGGAATAGATATACTAGTATGAGGGTCATGGACACAATATTGGAATGGATCACGATCTCATAATATAGTATACTCAATATGTTTGTGTAGGAATTTGATGAAATTATGGACTGTAGAAGTAACAACTTGCATGACATGAAGCCATGGCCTTCCTAGCAAGCAATTATATGAGACAGGAAAATCGATGACAAAGAAGACTGTAGGGAGAGTCTTAGGACCTACAGTGAAAGTAAAAGTAATGTGGCCTAGACATGGATGGACAATACCATAAACACAGAGTGAGATGGAAGAAGGGTGAATGTCATAAACATGCAACCCTAAAGCATGGAGAAAGGAAATGGAGCACAAATCAAACTTAGGCCCATTATTTGTGTAGGAAAACCCTAGCCACTATGCCAAGGGGAGTGGATCACCATGTGGAGTAATAAAGACCACACCAAAGGCCGGGCCGGAGTGGCGGCGAGAACCATTGAAGTACATTGTCCATATATGTGATTCAATGGTATATGCAATGAAATCATCATAGAAGGAATCAAAAATATGGGAAGCATTTAGGAGAGGGTTTGCCAATGGCCCGATTAGAAATGACCTACTCCTTAATTTTTTTTGAGGGATGAATTTGAAGTGAGCTAAACGTCTTGAAAGGTGAGTGCGGGACAAAAGATAATGTAAAGGGTCTACTTTGGTGATAATGTGAACCTCATGGTTAAGGAGATAATGAAGTAACTTGTCCGCAACGAAGATAAGGCCAATGCATAATTTTTTGATGTAGCTATAATTGCATTCATAAGAGAGAAGTGTGTGACTGATATATTAGATGGCACATTCACGATGGGTATCATCATGATGTGCCAATAACACTCCTAATGTGTGGAATATGGCAGAAATATACAACAAAAGGGGTGGTGCATGCGATGAGTGGGACTAGGACAGGTGGGTTTAGTAGATAAACTTTAATGTGATCGAATGTTCGTCCCAAACAAAATTTGTGTCTTTTTCATGAGACGTGTAAATGGTTGCGTTTTGTTAGCCAGTTGTGTGATAAAATGTCAAATAGATTGAATTTTACCTTGTAAAGAGTGGAGTTGAAGGTTTTTGGTGGAGGCATGTCAAGAATGGATTTGATTTTGGTTGGGTCGGTTTCTATCTTTGTGGCATGAAATAATGTATCCAAGTAGCTTACCTGTGGTTACTCTAAAAACACATTTTTTTGGGTTTAGGCATACATGATACTAGTGTAATCATTTGAATAGCACACAAAGTCCCATGCATGAGAGGAGTACCGCCATTACTTTACTAGAATATCATCCACATAGTCCTCAATGATCTTGTGGATGTAGTCATGAAAAATATGGGTCATTGACGTTGATAGGTGGCCCCTGCATTCTTGAGGCCGAATGGCATAACAGTATAGGAGAATGTACCCCACGACGTGGTAAAAGAGGTTTTTTCTTGGTCATCCAGATTGATCTTAATTTGATTATAACCCGCGAAACCATCCATAAAGGAGAGTATGTCATACCCTGCAGTAGAGTCTACAATAACATCAATGTGTGGGAGGGGAAAACTATCCTTAGGGAAAGATTTGTTTAAATCATGGAAATTAGTACAACAACGTACACAACCATCATGCTTCATTACGGGAATAATATTAGATACCCATTCAGGATAATCAACAAAGTGTGGATAATACCAGCATCTAATAATTTTTGGATTTCTTCCTTGACTAATAAGCTGCAACTTTACGATGTATCTTCGATCTTCTATTGAACAAGCTTGGCACCAGGGTTAAGGAAAATATTATGCATTGCTACAAAGGTATCGATACCTAATATGTTGGTATAGTCCTAGGAAAAAATGTTAGAGAAATCATGAAGGACTTTCTTGAGATCCTTTTGCTCAGCAGGGGTAAGAGAAGCGGCCAACAAGACTATGTGTGGATCGAGGCATTCCTAAATTATGTTGGATGGTTTCTTCATTGATAAGTGTGGAACGATCCTCACAAAGTATGGTTCGAGTGGGAATAGTGTGAAGTGGGTCGAGTTATTAGTGGAGCTATTAGATGCTCCCAGAGAAACCATATTAATGACAGGTCTGAGAGACCGGTGTCGTTTATGGTGAAAGGAAGGTAGATCATCATAAACACCCATATGATTGAGTAACACATCATCAGTAGGAAAAATATCGGTATTATCCCAAAAGAAAGGGGCATCATTACTAATAAGTTCTGGGTGTAGCAAGGGTAGAGACACAACATGACATATGGCATGTATCTCTAAAGGCAATGGGGGAGGAGGATGATATCAAGGCCAAACTTATGTAAACAAGCGGGAGGCCCCCAAGTTTGGTGACTTCGTGGTCTTGATAGTGAGACAAACCAAAGTGAGAAAGATAGTCATTGTTAGGAAAATCTTGTTCATAGTGTGAACATTATTGTATTAGAATATAAGTATTATTTAATATTTAAATAATACATGAGTGTGTAAATAGTTGTAATGCACAACTCACATAGATAATTGTGTGTGAGATATCTGGGGGATTGATAGAGCAAAATGAGGGATGAGAGAGATACTAGGAGATAGGATTGAAGATGAAGTTTGACTCCACCTTTGTAGGAGCTCAAACATTATAAAATGTATTCTCCATCAATGTAATTGTAATCCCATATGAATAAAATTTGAAGTATATTATTTTCCTATTATTTGTGGTGTCCTATTTTATTATTTTTAGAATTAAATCTGATCCAAATATATCATCTGGTATCAAAGAAGGTTAGGAAAAGTTATGAGAGTCATTGTAGGACAAAATTACAGCCTATAGGATGTAGATCGAGAGTTTTTAAGCTTCATCACCGTTTTTTTGTATTATAATCTTTAAAAAATGACTGTAAATCAATTTTTCCTCAAAACCCATTAGAATCCTATGAAACTTTTTACATTTGAAGATATATATTTTATTGTTTTACATTTCAAATTTTAGAATAACCCAGTTTTTGGTTTAAGAGAAAACGTGAAATATATTTTTGACATCTGAAGTAATTATGGAATTTGTATATGATTAAAATTTTTTGTCAAAGTTTATTTTTGCATCAATTCTTTATGAACGATGTATAAAGTTGTTCCACTTCACATACATTTAAAAAGGGAACAATAGAAAGCATAGTGGATTTCTCGCTTGCATTGGCACTCAAATCCACTGTATTTTTCTATATTGGACTTTGTTTTGTATTCTAGATCGATCCATTCGAGATCCTTCTTTTCGTTGAGGGTGACGATGATTGCAGCATGGAAAGATTGATATGCACATTATCTTGATGTCAATGACACCTATAGCGGTACGTGGCCATTTTTTGGTACCTCAAATTGGGTAAATAGTTGTCTAGTCTAATTTCTACCATCAATCCACGTGGGTGAAAACAGAAGCACAAAACTAGTAATAATATTAAGCTTTGTCATTACTATTGAGAGTATAAATAATGTCATATTGGTATTATTTCTGTAAATTTATGCAAAGTTTTAGTTGTTTGGTCATGTAATTTCAATATAAGGTCAATAACACTCGTGTATTTGAGTCTAGTCTCCAACATTATTGTTGTAATTTGTTTTTAGGGTGTTATTCAAAAAATAATTATATATTACTTTTTTGTGAATTTTATTGTGTCTATCCAAGTTGAGTGTTATGGTAAAGTGATAGTTTAGTGAGTCATTGTAAAAGTATATTATAAAATTAAAAATAAAATTCCTCACTTGTCAAAAATCAGACGCATTTTTGCTTGTACACGACGTCCATAGTGAGGGGGTGCATTATCGGTTGAAACCGACACCCAATAGAATTGTAAAATGAGCCTCAAAGACAAATTCAGTTGAGTTAGCAACATCACCATGGAGGCTAGAGGCAATGGAGGAAGGAGGTATTTTAGCGACCTCTCATCAGGCACCATCGATGAGGCCACAATACTACTTTGGTGGCCATGTTTTTTAATTGTGTTCGACGTGTTTGCTTTCAAAGCATGTGTGGTAGTAAATAAGAATAGATGAATAATTCTTGTTCATAGTTAGGAACATATTTTCCTATATTTTGTTCTCTTTTGTAAAATGTGGATGGGGAAACATGTACGTTGCTATGAAAGTGGTTGGTGGTCCACTAGAAAACCAATTTGGGAGTTTGTGAATCAATCACATACAGAGTGGTTAATGGTTCCACTAGAAAACCTGTTGGAGTTGATGGTACTTGTACGCCTGAAATAACATGTGCTACATTGTCAAAAATGGTTACAAAAGTCCCCAATGATGATTCATGTCCTTTCATAAGGTGTTCAAGCTCCTAAACCCATTCACAATGTATATTTGTAGCCTAGACATCCTTACTTAGCTTTTCCACGCTTTCTTCTAGCTTCTTGCTTCATTCTATGCATGTTTTGGCCTTTAGTGTCGAAATGCCTCCTAAAGAGCGGCGATCTGGGACCACCACAGAAGGCGGTGATCCTAGGACCGCCTTCTGCATAGGGGCGGTGGTACTTGAGCACTTTTATAGAATCCGTCATGCGTGTTTTTGACATGCGACGCTTCACTTAACTTTTAGGATGCGTTTGTGAACAAAATTGCCTAAAAATAGTCTTGATTGCTTAGTTTTCCTTCCCTCTTCTATTTTTAAATAGATTTAATTAGTTTGAATTGCCTCTTCTTTCCTTGTGCATGAAGGTACATCCCAACCAATTTTTATATATTCCATGCTTGTATTCAAGTAAAAGGCCTGAGAATTTTGTGTATCTTGCATAGTATTTTTGCCACAATCTGTTAGAAATTGCATAGCAAAGCTCTATTCACTTTTGTTATCTCTCTTCCACCTGTATTACAACTAGATTTCCTTCAAGATACCATTGCTCAAGCACCTTCTCTTTTTTACCTTTGCATTCCCAATTCCTTGGACTCATATGGACACATAGAGAAAGAAAGGGACAAATTACCACATAGCTGGATTTACCTCGATCCGTGAATTCTAGGTTGGATTTGTTATTTGATTTCCTTCATTCCTACAAATTATCGTTATTACATCATATCAAATAGATTAGAAATCAATTTCCTTTCATTTCAAGTAATTAGTTAATTTCCAAGAGGGTTTGAATCTTTCATAGCAACCCCGGTGATGACAAATCCTCTTCTTCCCATCCTGTGGATCTGAAGGAGAGAATATCTATAGGAGGTTGTCTACATATCATAGATCATTTGGAAAAGTTATTGTTTTAAGTTAGTTTAGTTTCAATACACTCAACATAGGTGAATAACCACATTGGGTTATCTCGCTTGTTTAGTTTTAGTGTAGAAATATTTTAATTATTTAGAATAGAAGCAAATTGTTGTTTGTGATTGTAATATTTCAGTTTTGTGATTTGTTTAGATTAGTTTCCTTTCAGTAGTAACATAGATTGTTAGTTTCATCTTAGTTAATTTGGACACTTCAAACTAGATCAACACTTAGATCTAAGTTAGGAAAACAAACCATAGGGAATTTACACTACCCGTTCATAGCCTCTAAATCTCCCCTTTTCCAACTCAGCTACCAGGAGATCACACTACTAGATCTTAGTCATTGATCCTCCTATAGTTAGCCACACACATTCAACATGGCTGCTCTGACATGACCTCGGGGGTCGAGTGCGGTTGAAGGTTGCATGTCAATTTTCATCTGTACAAATTGGTGAACCCGACGTGAAGGATTAATTCCTTCTTATTTCCTTTTCTTTCATTTCTATTACCTCACCTCTCCATTTCTTCCCCTATTTTGGTAGGTATTTTATACTTTCTAAAATATGTCTGGAAGAGAGTTTGGTGGGCCATTTGGCTCTGATAGATATTACACCAACGTGTAACCACAACAATCCCCTTCTCTTTCAAGATGGGGTGATAATTACACAAGCAACGTCTAAACCTCCCCTAGTTACACTTCAAACCCCATTAGCTATGTAAGGATGGAGGAGGTTGATCAACTGTTAAACATGCAATACATTCAACCAAATGTAAACCATGTTGTTATCACAAAATGGAACAAGTTCTTACCATAGAGTCTTGTGAAGATCTCACATTGCCATGTAATCAACAAAAGATGATACATTTACATGAATAGCAAATCCTCTTCATCAGATAGATGAGTCTTTGGATAGAATGAAGGCTACAACCTTTGAGATTTCAAATGCCTATCCTAAGATTCTTACTTCTGAGGAAGAAAAGAATTATAACACTGAATAATTTATGACATGGTATCATGAGCCTACTCAATCAAACCCTACGCCACAGTGCACCCCAAAAAGGACTCAATCCTCTCCTAATGATCTTATTTATACTTTATTAGGGAGGATTAGAGAACTAGAAAGTGCCCAAACTTCACAACCAACACATGTAATAGGGTAAAACATGGGGTATCCAGTTGATAACAAAGGATACATCCCTTCCAATGAGCAACCAACACAATATCCTATACAACAAGGTTATCTAGTTCATTCAAATCCAGGTGATCTTCTCATAGGGTTAGACACACTAGGGATGGGTCCTCATCCTTCTCAAGCTTATCCTACACAAGGGATGGTGGAAGTGCATTCTCGAATGCCGCCATAACAAGTAATGTGACGTTCCCTAGTTTACGCCCATTAGTCCATATCCTGGTACTATCCCACCTTACATGCACATGTATTCAAAAAATCCCCAGATGGACCCATATACCATTCCTTCTCCCTACATGCCATATCAAGGGACCCCATACATTCCTGTCAACGCTTATAATGCAACTTATCCAAATCCTCCTCCTCTACCTCCTCATCAAGGATATTCAATGGTGGAATCTTATGCAATGGGTACATACACCAAGTACTTAAAGGATCCTCTTGACTTCACCATATGTGGTGTCATGCTTCCGCCCATTTTGCCAAATCTTCCAAAATTTAAGGGAGAAGGAGACTCAAACGCTCATATCAAGGCCTACACTACTGTTATCAAGGAATTGCTTCCTTGGGATGCTGTAGTGGCTAAGATATTTCCAAAGACTCTCAAAGGAATCACATTAGATTGATATTACCATATTCTGGAAGCTTCTATACATTCCTTTAAACAACTTTTTTTTTGAGTTCATCAAAGCATTTGACATGAACAAGTTATTGTACATATAGGGATTAGGGAGTTCTACATATTAGATAGGAGAAAAATGAATTTTCCACCCATTTCATCCAGAGATGGCACCAAGTTCTCTATTCCTCTACAAGTGCACCCAACATGGACTAGATGGAACTTTGTGATCTTTTCCTTCACTCGCTCAATCGAGAGACTAGGGAGGAAGTCCAAAAGTTTCCTTTCCATAGTTATAAGGAAGTATTGGAAGGTGCGCTTTGGATTGACCAAGTTGTTATAGATAGTGGGCATAAGATCTATGGTCCCAATGGGAAATTGGTATCCCAAAATCAAAATAATGCAAATTATCAAAAAAATGGTGCCAACAACCAAGGACCTAAGGGTGTGAATCACAATCATGGTGTTACCACAAATAGTGTTATTGATCAAGCCAAGAATGTTGGTTTTCCAAACAACGGTAATAATAACAATAACAACAACTTGGGTAATCAAAGAGGCCCTAACACCATGTCTTCTATCAACATAGTCGATGTAAACCATCCCTCTCAAAAGCAAAATCAAACCCAAGGCCCAAATCAATATCAAAACTCTAGCCAAGGGGCAATGAATCATGGTTATAACAATCAATTTCAAAACTACAACCGAGGTTATAATCAACAACAACAAGACATTTATCAAAGGCCAAGAGATTACGACCCTAACCTATATTATGGTTTCCATAAGGTTCAAGGTCATGATGATAGGACTTGCCGTGATTGCAACAAGTTTTTGCAAAGACTTCCCAAAAACCAAAGGTAACTCTTTGTAGACATGTTCCTAAAAAATCCTGAAACAAACCCATAACCTAGTCATACCAGGACTGTCACACCTCAAAATGCAAACCCTAAATGTCCTAGGGATTCCCAAGTGAATCCTCAAAATATAAATAAGGGTATTCCTATAGGAAACAACAACCATGAATCCTCAACTTTTGACAACTCTGGGTTGCTCCTAACCTTGGTTCAAATGATAATACAAAAATCTTGGGGTTAGTCGAGCTAGAGGTTGAGCTAGAAATTAATGCAACAAATTGGATGAAGGAGTACATTTCGTAACCCCTACCCATTCTTTCCTCCCATAGGATGATGTTCCTACAATCTCAAAACCAATAGGAGCCTATGATTTAATATCAGATTTGAACAAGAAGTTTTCTCACATTTTGTTTCTAGATTTGTTGAAGAATTCACATGTGCATTGTTTTGTGTTGCTCAATGCACTAGGTATTTGCCATCTAATCCATGTTATGCCACCTACTAGTGCTCAAATAAATCATATTGACTTTGACATACATCCTTTAGGACATAATGATAGGGATACTAGGTTTGTTTTTTATATAGACAAGATGTCATCTGACGTTGAAATTGCCTAAAGAGGTGATCTGCCTTATTTTTACAAGTTTGGGTTTATAACAATTACATTAAGAGAGCCATGATTAATGATAGGGATGCTGTAAATGTGGTTCCCTTCTCTTTCTTACGAATTTGGGATATGGAGAGATAAATTGTTCCTCTACAAGAAACATGTTACGGGGTACGACAATCTTAAAGTGACCTCGATTGGAACCATAGTTCTTTCACTCACACTTGGTCCAAAAACAATCTTGACTAATTTTTACATTATCGATAGGGAAACAAGTTATAACATGATCCTTGGGAGACCCTGGATTCATCAAATGAAATGCTATCCCCTCTACCCTATTCCAGGAGATTAGATTCCTCCATTTGGGGAAGGTCTTCATCGCTTAAGGGGATCCTAAGCCCTTCGATATACACTTAGAAAACCTCAAGAAGAAGAAAGGAGTCCATACAAAGTATGAACTTCCTACGAATCAATTAAACAAACCACCTCCATTAAAAGAGTTAGTCCCGATCACCCCTGGTGTCTCGAAGGTGAAGTGTTTGACCCAAAAAATTTGAGGTGACAAAGATAGATAAAGGTAAATCAATATCTGTGGAAGCAAAGTGTCCACTAAAACCACAATAGAAATTATGAAACTTTTGGAGAGTGATGATCTGATTTTCCTCCCGTTTGAACCATAGGGGATGGGTAGTCTTCTTGGTTTAACATCTCTTCCCTCCGATGACCTAGGTCTAGGTGTAAACATGATAGAATTAACAAATGAAGAAGGGAAATTTGAGATTGAAACGATGCCCATAAAAACCATCTCGAGGGTTGTTTTATTCTAAACCTTGGTTTCAACCTATGTGCATGAAACTAAGCTTTCCATATCCTAAGCTTTCCACATCATTCAACAAGTGTCATAAGTAAACAAAATGCTCTACATAAGAAAGCAAGGTCGAGCAACAATCATACTCACCTAAACACCATGTCTTAAGAACATGAAAAAGAGGTTCACGAACGCCTCTTTCAGACAAATGATTTTAATGATTGGACATATACACTTTTGGGTAAGGGTTGTAAGTTTAAACCCATAATGGTAGGCCCTTGTCAAGAGAACAAAAATTTTAAGGATCATGGTTCTCTGCGTTGTGTACTTTTAGGGGTGAAGAATTCAATATTCATCAACTTTCTTCACCTTAGACATCATGACATGTAGTCTCACCTGCATTTCCATATGTATATTCCTGCATCATCATTACATTTTCATCTGCCATTTCATTTTGTAAAATTTGTGATCAAGGGACTTATTCTTATAACAATTCCTAAAAACTTTTGAAAACATTGGAAAAAAATTCAAATTATACCTCTACAAATCTCCACAATGTCATCAATTTTTCCGAATCATTGCATTAATTCAAGCAAGGTAAGACAAAGCTTTGATAATAATCATACCAAGGCTTGCATACATGGTTCGCTTATAGTTTCTTCTAGGTTAGGTGTTTTTGCTTATAGTTTGTTCTAGAAGCTTCATGGTGTCGCATCTATCCCATAAATATTTCTTTGGAAATAAGAACATTCTAGCCATTTTGCTTAGATAAATAAGTCAAATGCAAATCCATAGAAAATTTTTATTTTACACATTTATTTGCCCTACCAACCTTTGGTGTTAAGCTTGCGTCTCTTACTAGTGATGTAGGGTTGGGAAAGGAGAGAAATGCCCTTACTCACCTATGCCTTGTCCATGGTGATGAGCCCATACTTCCTTCTGGTAGAATGGGGCAAGGTGTAGGTGTCTCTTTGACAAACTTGAAAGTTAGAAACAATTCATTCAAATATTGTGAAATCATAAGTCAAAACAAAGTGAATTAGATGTCCAAAATTCCAAAAAGAGTTTAAAACCTCAAAACCAGATTTTGTCAACCAAGTCGCCATCTACGGATCTAAGTCTAGATAAACTGGAAAGAAATTCACATTCTTAGCTCTAAAAAAAAATTGAGTAGAGTGAGGTTGTAGTGTTTCAATTTGGTTTTGTCAAAACCTTGTCTTTCTCTCATCATTATCATTCAACAAATTTCCATAACTTGTGCCCTTTTCGGATCTTGGTGATGAGCCCTCACATATTACTAGTTGTGTGGAGTTAGGTGTGGGGCAAGTTTATCCACTTATCATATCACTTTTTTGCCATGTTTTTCCAAAACAATATGAAGTACCAAAAGTTTCTTAGAGAAACTAAAGTTCAACATTACAATGTGATTGCATTATCATACATGAACATTACAAAACACAAAAAAAAGAGAAATCATTTTGTTAACATTCATGTCCACTACATACATTTTGAAAAGCATTTAAAAATAGAAGTTCTAAAACATCTAGAGTACACATGTGAAGTGAGCTAAGAGGAAGTCAACTCGGATACAAAGAATAACCGAAACAAAAGAAGAGTTTGTATATATCATATTAAGTTGATTTTGTGTACAATGCCATCGCACACTAGGCGTGGTCAAAACACTCTCAATGAGCACGAAATACCAAAACATTGTATAAATGCCTCAAAAATGGAAATTAAGTAGTAAATGAACTATGCCTATCCACCTCTTTGAGCCCCCTTATGTCCACTCTAGCTACAAATTTCTTAAGAGTTCTTCTCAAAAGCATTCAAATAGCAACAAAGGGCCAAGCCTAACGCAAAATACCATTCCTAAATCCATTCCAATTCAAACATACTCACAAATGAAATGGTCACCGTGGGCCCAGAGCTCAAAAATCACCAAGTTGATATACGCAAATGAATTTGAAAATGAGTTTGTTTTATATATATATATATATTATATGTGTGTGTGTGTTATTATAACTTCATTTTGATTTCATATGTTCGTAGGTGCAGAGCGATGACACACGTATACTTCTATATCCCTACAAAAATGGTAAGTCCTCTTGTCATTTTGATTTAATGTTTATTTTTGATATTTTATCTATCTACACTTGAGTCTTCTCTTCATTTTACAGGTAGCGGGAGTTTGGATGGTGACATTCCAATACACACGGACATTCAGTATAGCTTCTAACTCCCCATTTCGGGAATGACATACTCGGACTCTCACGTTTACGCCTTTTATGGCTAAGACGCTTCTCTCGAGGGGGCAATATGTATGCACCCAAAATTACATGTGCTACATTGTAAAAAAATGGTTACAAAAGTCCCTAATGATGATTCATGTCCTTTTAGAAGGTGTTCGAGTTCTTAAACCCATTCGCAGTGTATATTTGTAGCCTAGACATCCTTACTTAGCTTTTCCATGCTTTCTTCTAGCTTCCTGCTTCATTCTGTGCATGTTTTGGCCTTTAGTACCAAAACTACCTTCCAGAAGGGAAACAATCTTGGGACCACCTCCTCAGTGTGGGTGGCGGTCTTGAGTGCTTTTTCCAGAATCCATCATGCATGTTTTTGACATGCGACACTTCACTTAACTTAACTTTTAGGATGCGTTTGTGAACCAAATTGCCTAAAAATAGTCTTGATTGCTTATTTTTCCTTCCCTCTTCTATTTTTAAATAGATTTAATTAGTTTGAACTACCTCTTCTTTCCTTGTGCATGAAGTCACATCCCAACCAATTCCTATATATTTCATGCTTGTATTCAAGAAAAAGGCTCGAGAATTTTGTGTATCTTGCATAGTATTGTTGCCACAATCATGTTGGAATTTGCATAGCAAAGTTTTATTCACTGCATTATAACCAGATCGCCTTCAAGCTACCATTTCTGAAGAACCTTATCATGCTGCTACCTTTACATTCCTAATTTCTTGGACTCATATGGACACACAAAGAAAAAAAGGAACAAAATGAGGATACAAATTATTACACAATTACCTCTATTTTGTGAATTCTAGGTTGGATTTGTTATTTGATTTCCTTCATTCCTGTTATTTATTGTTATTACATCATATCAAATAGAGTAGAAATCAATTTCCTTTCATTTTCAAGTAATTAGTTAATTTTCAAGAGGGTTTGAATCTTTCATAGCAACCCCCGGTGACGGATCCTCTTCTTCCCATCCCTATGGATCTGAAGGAGAGAATATTTGTAGGAGGTTGTCTACATATCATAGATCATTTGGAAAAGTTCTTGTTTTAAGTTAGCTTAGTTTCAATACACTCAAAGGTGAATAACCACACCGGGTTATCTCGCTTGTTTAGTTTTAGTGTAGAAGTATTTTAATTATTTAGAATAGAAGAAAATTGTTGTTTGTGATTGTAAAATTTTAGTTTTGTGATTTTTTAGATTAGTTTCCCATTCAGCACCAATATAGATTGTTAGTTTCAACTTAGTTAATTTGGACGCTTCAAACTAGATCAACACTTAGATCCAAGTTAGGCAAACAAACCATAGGGAATTCACACTACCCATTCATAGCCTTTGAATCTCCATGTTGACCAAAGAATACTTGGCAAAGATCACACAAGGAGTCCACACGGGATAGAAGGCCAAGATCAAAGGTGCGGAAGGACATGAAGGACCCACGCGTGGAAGGCAAGTTTAGATTTTGGGACTTAACCGATTTTGAGCATGAAGATCTATATTTAGAAGATGGCGTGTGGAACACACCAACGAAGCAGAGACACGCGTGCCATGCATTGTCTATATTTGGAGAAGTGGTTCAAAATGTCTATGCATGGAGACAAGCTAAGAATAGAATTAACACTTTAGTTAACTGCAAGAGGACTATAGATAGCACACTTACATGTGTGGTTATAATTGTAAAGGTGTGTGGCTATCAATAGCATGCAACCTATTTCTGGAATACTTAAGTGGTGAAGGGAAAGTCCCCACCATATATATATATATATGATGTTAGTGCATAGTAGAATAATATATATAGAGAGAGATAGAGAGGACATGTATCACATAGAGTGGTGTATGTGTGTATTAGATCCATATGTGCTTTGATATAAATTGACAGTACTGTAAGGAGCTTCTATATTTATTAAAAGATGGAAGATATTGGCTTACTCTAAGTATCATTCTGTGTAATTGAGTAGTGCATGTTATTAATTCAATGATGATTACTATTAACACTTGTTCTTTCATAGATATGTGGGTAGCATACATTGTAGAATGATGGATTAGTTATGAATCTATATGATTTTGTCTTCATCATGTTAACATCTTGTTACAACAACCCTAAAGAGGGACCTGGTACCTTTGCGTGCTTTGGGTGAGCACTCAGTCTAGGCTGAATGATGTGCTAGCGCGACTAGGGTGTTATCTTGCAAATTCTAGGTTGCATCATTGGTTCCATTGCTGGGACCTCTTTTTCAGTTGTTTTTAGGATGGTTCACGATGAAGATGTACCGGTTAACTCTAGCAAGTATTGAGGAATGGATACATGATATGGAGGAAGAATATGCATGATGGTTCAACAGTGGATCTGAGTTTAACACACGTACTTGGGTAGAATGAACCTGTATGAAAGTTTATATGAGAGCTTTTTCGCTATCTTTCTAGTAGAACTATACGAGTGGCTTACTGCTTATGCATCTCAATGGAATTAGAGGTATCACACACTTGTCTAGACATAAGAAGAATTTTAGGCCCTTTATGATGTTGATCTGATTTGGACTCACGTGGTGGATACGTGGTTTTGTGGTGTTCTAAATAGTTATATTCTGGAATATTCAATTTCAATGTACTCATGCCCAGAGGTAGCTGAATTCTAATTTTTTGCGGTATCAAGAGGGACATATTTGCACGGTATTCCACTAGTGATCAAGATCTTAATGGTAACCTTGAACCTGGAGAGTAAACCGATGGCTAGCTAAACTTCACCATGCACGAAGGCACGAACAAGTTTGGTATTAAGATGGCAGACCTAGAGGTAAAAAAGCGAGAGGGAGAAAAGGCAAGCTTAAGTATAATGAGGCGCGTGAGAGGGAAATAGAGAAGCGGTGTTTTGTTGCCAAAAGTATGACGTTGAGGAGAGACCTGACTCGTGAAGGATTTACGGCTCATGTAAAAGACATGGAGCCAGAGCATCAGGAACTCCCTCATCTTGGAAAGCATCATAGAGACCCCTTCTCAGCCTCACACAGAAGTGCACCAGTAGAGACCACTTGGGCCGCATGCGTGCATCTTAATCCACCTGGTGACCTAGCCTTTGCGCTTGGTTTTTCAATATCTAGTACGACAAGTAACCAACAAACTAACTTGGGAAGTAGGAAAGTAGGAGTAAGTTAGGGATCAAGTAAATTAATGGTAGGACAAATGGCTTCAATTTCATTTGGAGGAGCATTATTGGGCGCATCATCCACAAAAATGTGAGTGCGTAGAATACTAGACTCACCTCTAGAAGTGGGGCGCTTCACAAACTGTAGGGGTTTTGTATATTACTACTGTTGGAACATAGGGTAGTACATCTATAGGCCCTATTCCAACTATAGGTGGCGGATCAAGAGGTATAGGTGGTTCTAGTTCTAGTGGATCTGGTGGCTCTGGAGGCAGAGGGAACATAGGAGGTTTTGGGTCAGATGGTCAAGGTCCGCAACAACCACATAATATCTATATGGAGATGTCTCTTCGTCTCCTAGAATATAGAGGTATAGAGGATGCTGCCGAACATGTGCATATGTGTGAAATCTTATGGCACGCTAAAGGGATCACAACTGCTGAGTGAAAGGCAAGTCAATTCGCTACTACATTACAGGGGCACGTGCACAACTGGTATAGGAAGTTTGACCCTGATCAAACTTGCGTGGATTATGCAAGCACTGAGGGATGCTTTCTTAAAAGAGTTCCATATCCCGAGTTTGAGTAGAAGAGTATAAGTGCACTCAAAGATATCAAGCAAGGCACTACTGAGAGTGTACATGAGTATGATGCTTGTTTTAAGACACTTCTATCTAAGTTGTCTTATGATATCCACGCTAGCCAACATGCACAATGGTTCGTTGGAGGATTGATTACACCTTTTAGGAGGGCGCTGTCACATAAGACATACACAGATCCACACGAAGCACTAGAAGTAGCTTTGCGTCATTGAGGTAGTTAGGAGCATTGACACTGGAGTTAGTCCATTCCTAGAGGCACAAATTGTAACTATGGCTAAGCAGTTAGAGAAGCTATCAATAAATTCAACCCATGAAACACGCTTAGGAATTTGGTGTACAGATTGTGAAGTGGAAGGTCACACTAAGGATAGTTTCCCTCACATATTTGTACGCTCATTACTATTGGAATGTGAAATTTTCCATTTAAATCATGATGTTAGCCACTGTCCTTTGTTACAACACGCGATAAGGAAGAATGTATCTTGCTTTTGTAATATTTACAGGTCCACAACCCATGATACTGAGGATTGTCAGTTGATTGGTCAGATCCAGGATGCCATAGACATTAGAGTATGACAGACAAGTATAATAGATAATTCTAAGGGTAGGAATGAGCACTAGGATCAAGATCATAATCAAATGCGCTATGACAAGAATGAGGGGTGTTTTGAAGGAGGTTGTGGAAGGGGATGTGGATATCGTGGTGGATATGGAGGATGAGGCCGAGGTGGAGGAAGAGGAGAGTTTCCTCATGGAACATGTTATACGTGTGGATCTCCTGACCACTACAGTGCGAATGTCCTTAGAATAATGCATGTTCTTTCTATGGGAAGAACCATAGCTATGAAGAGTGCCCAGACCTATATGAGCATCTGAGCAAGTAGCATAAGCAAGAAAACAAAGGTGTCGGAATGGTTAGAATCCAGTACGCGATAGAAGACCAATGGATGCCCAAGATAACAGAGGGACCTAAGGCATTGATAGTGAAGATTACTACATGCACTGAAGCTACACGCGTGTGAGAGGCATTGCACTGAAACCTACGATCACCAAGGAGGAGGTTTTGCACGTAAGGTACCCAGATCCTGCTCATCAGAAGGAAGTTTACCAGGATACCATGGAAGTGCTAAGGAATCTTCAGGGTGAGATACAAGTACCTAAAGGAGTAGAAGAAAGCCTCGAGAGATAGTTCAAACTGATATCGATGATCTACGGGAGGTGTGCAAGATGTTGCACTAGGAGAAAATTATTTCACTATTGGGAAGTTGGTTAAAGGGGAAAACTCTGCGCGTAAGTCTGAGACCTGGATGATAGATTCCACATGCAAATCTTCCCCATGATAGCATTAAATATGACAAAGAGATTACTTTGAATGCTGTTGTGGATGGGTGGCTGTTGAACAACATATTGATCTATACAAGCGTGGAAGTAAATGTGTTGACATTAGATGCATGGGTATAGATGGGGAGGCCTCCATTGTAGCCATCATCTAATGTGTTATTCATGGCAAACTAGACTAAGGTCACTCCCATAGGAGTGTTGAAAGATGCATCTATAACTATATAAGGGGCCAATTTCACTAGGGATTTTGAGGTATTAGCACTTACAGAAGTAGACAATTTTCCACCATTGCTTAGATGCCCTTGGTGTTATGCAAATAATGCTGACTTGAGATTCAATAAGGGATATATTAGATTTGAAAACAAGGAGGAAAGGGTTGTAATACCCTTGAAAGATGGGAATTCTATGCCATATGTTGAGCCTCTAAGTGAGGAGGATTTGAATAGAGTCTATGTACGCACTATTCAAGACCCAAAGGTTAACGAGCCATCAAAATAAGGCTTTCTATAGTAGGAGGATTCTCATTCTATTGGTGATACTATGAGTATTGCTTATGACAATTGGGCTCATGGTACATATGAACTGGTAGGGCGTGAGGTGAAAAACGTGGTTGAGTGCACGAATAGATTTCACTCAATTCAACGGATAGGAAGCATAGTACCTTGGTATACAGGGACAAAAGATCTTTCTACTTTTCTGAAGGCCATGGAAACACAATGGGTAGATCCAGTTGCAAGGAGGGATATGTTAGTATATACACTATGCGGGACAGTAGTGCATTGGTGGGTAGTCCACAAAGATAATCTTATAAACTGGGAAGAGATTGGCATAGCTTTGTCTACTAGGTTTATAAGGAACAATGCACCTACGCAAATATGCACTTATCATGGTGATCGACCTGTTCAGCATCACATTCAACAGTGTGAGAGACTCTGGATAGCAGGATAGGAAGCATTACCACCTTCACTCTGGGTGCATAGATTGTATTCCATGCTCCAAGGATGCACATGTGCTTGGTATGTATATGCAGAACTACATAGAGAAACTGGGAACTAGCAAGAGTTGGCTGCAGGTATGATCCAGACATTTGACTACTTCTCAACCTCAGAGGCATTAAAATTTATCAAGCGCTTAACTATGGGAGATAGTGTAAAAGCATAAGAGCATATTCAGAATTATTCGGTGAGATAGAGTTTGGTGCATGTTTTGAAAAGGATGAAGAAATAGACTCCAAACTACTTGAGTGCACTTGCCTTGAGAAAGAGAAAGGAAAGATGGTCTACATTGTGGACGATGAGGAAGTTGAGAACCTGGATATTGAACATTCACATGGGGTGCGTGAGGTCTTGGATAGTGCAGACATAAGGATACACGTGCCTACCATGAACCCATGAAGACAAAGAAGGTGAATATAGGTTTGGAGGCTGAGCCTAAGGAGGCCATAATTGGAGATTATTGGTCAGACTTGGAGGTAGCAAAGATCATCGAGTTACTCAGGGATTTTTAGGACTTATTCCCTCAAGGATATCATGAACTTAAAGGCATACATGAATCACTTGGGGAAATGAAGATCAAACTTAAGGATGGTGCACGACCAGTTAGGAAGAGGCCTTATAGGATGAATCCTAATTTACAAAAAAGGTGAAAGAGGAAATTGATAAAATGTTGAAATCTGGAATTATCAAGCCCCTTGATGAGTCAGAATGGGTTAGCCCAATGGTGATCAAAGTATCAAGGATGGACGGATTAGGATATGTGTGGACTACAGGGAGATGAATGCTACATGTGTCACAGATCCTTTCCCCACGCCATTCATTGAGGAAATACTAGGAGTCATAGGTGCGAAATATATTCTTTCACAGATGGATTTTCTAGGTATCATCAGGTTCGGATCGCTCAAGAGGATCAAGAAAAGACAACATTTACTACTGAATGGGGCAGCTTTGCCTATACTGTGATGCCCTTTGGATTGAAAAATGTGCCTGTTGTATTTTCGTGCATAGTTATTCAGGCATTCAAATATTTTATTCACAACTTCTTATAGGTCTATCTAGATGATTGGATAGTATATGGGCTTGTGAAAGATCATTGTGACAATCTGTGCTTAATGTTTGAACGATGCAAGATAATTGAGTATCTCCTGAACATCAAGAAATGTATATTTTCTATGCCATTTGGGATACTGTTAGGACATATAATCTGCAAGGAAGGTTTTCTAGTTGATCTAGCCAAGGTTGCAATCATTTTAGGCCTGGAAGTGCCTACCAGTCAAAGTGAGGTGCGCAAATTTTTAGGTCATACAAGATATTATAGAAAATTCATAAAAGGGTATGCCAAAATTGCTGCACCCTTGGAAGAATTGTTGAAGGGGAAAGGTACATTTTATTGGGGAGAACCACAATAGTGCATGTTTGAGGTATTAAAAGAGAAATTTACTACCGCACCCATTCTGCACTTTCCATCATGGGATAAGCCATTTCATGTACATGTGGATGCTTCTGGTATGGCCATTGGCACTGTGTTAGCTCAACTTGGCAAATGTATTATAGATCATCCAATTTGTTTTACTAGTAGGAAGTTGACTCTACTTGAAAGGAATTATACAACTACAGAGTGTGAAGCTTTGTCAATGATCTACACATTGTACAAGTTTTGACAGTACTTTTTAGCAACACCATTTGTGTTTTATATAGATCATATGGCATTGAAGTACTTGATAGACAAGCCCATCTTACGAGGGCACATATGCAGTGGGTGCTCTGTTTCAAGAGTTTGACTTCATAGTTGTGGTGAAGCTAGGGAAAAGTAATTCTATACTTGATTTGAAAACGTGAGTTGTATTTTTTATCACTTTTAAAAGTTTTCAAAGATCGTGATTTTCTTAACCAATTTTAAGTATTCTTAACTCCAAAATTGATTAAATTCTAATTATTATTCATCCATAGAAGTGCGGAAAATTTTTGTAGCAAATAAATAATCAGAAAACTGAAACATTCAGATAACAAAAGAGATTGTTTATGGGGTTCGGAAATTCCTACGTCCCTGGGTTCAGATTGAACCGATCCATTAATAATATTGAAATTCAAGTAAAATAACTCTTACAAACAACCAATAATGAATCAAAACCTGCAAATGAGCTGATCAATGTCCCAAGAACTCTGAAAAATAGCAGAAACTGTCCCAAGAACGATCCGTGGCTCCTACAGTGTTTTCACAATGTGATCTCCCTGCAACTGTGTTAGAAAAACACCTAAAAATGGAGATTTAAAAAAATTCTATGAAAAAAATCATATATCTGAGATCATCTCTGAATTCTGAACATTTTTCATGTTTACACCAAGTCACAATTCGGACCAGAAGTGCATTGAAATTCATGTTTTCCAACTAGCTGTCTTGTAGATCCCTGTTAAAATCTGCATTCAAAGCTTCCAAAAATAGGATAAAACTCAACAAAAAGATCAAATCTTACATCTTTGGAATCATCTCAGAATTTCCTTCATTTCATCTTTTACTCGAGTTCCCATTCTGAGTGCAAGGCCTTCAAAAATGGCATTTTCAGCAAACTGGTCCTTAAGCTGCTTTACACAGACCTGTCTCCCTTGTATAAGTGGAAGCGACCCATTTTATAATGCACCCAAGCCTCTAGGCGAGTTGGTTGGAGGATTGGGCTTGGACCCATGAGGTTAGGGGATCAAATCCCAGCGGCCTCTTTTTTGGTGGATGTGCATTTTAAATGGGATTAAATCCCAACTTAGCCGATTTGCATATGAAATGGGATTAACATCCCTATGTTAGCGGCTTAGCATTTGAAATGGGGATTAATCCCAAATAGGGCGGCATTGTTTAGTGGGTAAATCCCACATTTTGTGGGTGAAAGTTTGTTTTAAGGTTTTAAATAGCCTCCCACGCATGTGTTTGAAGTGGTCATGGGACCACATGGGCTTAACCGCCCCCTCCAACACCGCTTCATCCTCCATCCTTCCACGTGGGCATAACCACCCCCTCCAACACCGCTTCAACCAATCCCGAATAATATGGGATATAAATACGAACATACGTGCCATGTGGAAATATGATCAACTCGACCATGGAGAATAATATAAGCCCGAACATTACCAAGAATAACATGGTGAATAATTACGAGGTAATATAAATTTCGACACAAGCAATATAATGACATTCCAAATGAAATATGGCAATAAATACCACTTGTCGACCCTCGATAGGAAAATCGAGTGAATTTGATGAGTGGTGGAAAGCCACATGGTGGCTTATGGATCCACCACGTCGGCGATAATACCATAGTCCACATGGCATGGCCGGGCTCCCCTCCGTAATAAAAGTTGAGCCTCTTGTTCCCGTGTACCATTTTTACGCTCGTTGAAGACCAATGATCGAAAACAAAAAACAACTCCCTTTTTCCTTTTCGCCATGTGTCGCAGTGCGATTGGTCCATTATTGACCAGTTGACTAGAGTTGAGTTTCCTATTGACCGAACTTTGACCAGACATAACTAGAGCTCCCGATGTTCGTTTGTCGCGTTCTTACAGTCGTTGGAAAGATCTCAAGATGATCTTCTACACTGACACCATTTAGGGATGTTTAGGGAAATTTTTCAAAAATTATCCCCTGATCACACCTCCCCACTAAGAAAGGCTTTTTGTCCACAAAAAGTTGTGTATCAACCCACAAAAACATGTTATCTCTTCCTGCATTGCAAAAACACATACAAGAACCCAAAATAACATTATAGGTTAAATAAATGCAAATAGTTGATTAGCTAGTCACATAACCGATCAGATAATAACACCCAATTAAGCTAGTGTTCAACTGAAACGCTGCAACCCTGTCAACTCTACACACAACTGTGAACTGTCATACCCCACTGTAATGCCATCACAAATAACTGACTAGATAATAACACCCATTCTATTACGGAAAGCTAGTGTTCAACTGTCACTTTGTGATATGGCCGATTACCCAAAAATTACAATTCCATAACACAGATCAGTATACAAGACATCTAAACTGCCCACAATTAGGCTAGTGCCCACTGCCCATCTGAAACTGTAACAACTGCAAGTATTCATTATCAGAATATAATAGACTATCAACGCCCAAAAATAGCTATAGTCAAAAATTGAATCAACATGAATATGCCAAAACACTGTATCGCCATCACAAATCATAAGTCGATAATAACACCCTTTTATAACGAAGCTAGTGTTCAATCGAAACTTTGTGATTATGCGATTACAACCGTAAGTTTCAAATTTAGACATGCTTACCGATGCCTATCCTTGCATAGTGTTTTCAATAATGGAACTACCAACCAATATGAGAAAACAAAACATGAGTATGATGAACCTATCACTCAAATCTTCTCTTTGATTGTTTCCATTTATTTTCAAAGCTTAAATATCAACTTAGAACAAATCCTTATCAATCAACAGAATCCCTAAAATATAGCTGAAATTTTTTTGCTTGCCTCATCGTCAACAATTTCTCAGTAGTGTAAATATAAAGTTGAGGAGTGTTTTTCCAAACCAATCACTTGGGTTTTTCCATTTTGGTTGTTTTACCTCCTCAGTACCACAATGAGTTTTAGTTAGGTTTAGACTTGTTGGTTTTACAATCATTGTTCTTTTAACAACTTTCCAATTTTGCTATTTAGAAACAAACCAACAAACCTTAACATCATGACCATTCCTATTACAATGGGAACAAAATTTAACTTCCCTGTTTTTAGGAGTCTTACCCATTTTACCATTCTCAGAACTCTGTCTACGAGAATGATTCCCCTATTTAGGAGAGGTAACATTCTTTGCCATTTCTCGCCTTTCCTTGGTGAGATTGGTCTTTAGCACCTGCCTTATCATTCACAAAAGGCATTAACTTCTTAATCAAATTTTTCCTCTTCCAACAATATGCAACAGAATGATTAGTACCTTCACAAAATGTGCAAGGGAAAGCATATTTCTACCTACCAAAGCTATATTGTTCCAACTGAAAGAGTGTATTAGAAGTTTTAGGATTTGATTTTCCCTTAGTGCTATTTTTAGTGTAAGTGGAAGGAGGTGGAATCTGATTACCTCTTTTACCTGTTTTCTTACACCTTTCATTGTTCCTTCTGATGGCGGAATCTTGAAATTCTAGTGGTGTAGATCCTTGGCTATTGGAAGCTTGTCTTCCTTCAGCTGCTTTGGAACTTTCTCCAATTTCCATTTTCCCACTAGAATAGCCCAAACCTGCAAACCGAGGATGATCCTCTACCTGTATTGGGTTAGCATCACCTTGTCCATTTTTACCAAGGCCCGTTCCGTTAAATTCCATCTCAACCATTAGCTTAGACCCGATTCCCTTAGTGTGTTTTTCAAACTGACCCAAAGGAATATCTGAAACTAAATGAGAGGAAGAATTAAAATGTGAACAACTTACAGTGCATTCTTCTGTAATAGTACCTGCATTTGATTTGGAAGGCATTTCTTTCTTGTGTTCACCTTGTTGCAGCTTTTCCAAGAGGGCATCCTTGGTTCGTATTTCTTCCTGCAACTCTTTAACAAAGCCCATCAACTTCTTGCTCTCTTCAAGCATCTTGTTGACATACTCCTCTTTCTTGGTTATAGAGGATTGTGGCTCAGATTTTAACCGCACTATTTCCTCTTCTAAGGAATAAAATTTATCTCTCAAGAAAGATTTTTCTTCTTGGAGTTGGCGGTTTATGGCTTCAAGCTCATCCAGTTGCTCTTGTTTAGATGACTTGCCCATGATTCCTGTTCCTGCAAACACAACATGTACTTCCAAAACTGCACACTGCGAAAGAAGATTAACAAGCCCCAAAATGTCTCGCACACCTGACATCGAAATCAAGCCAAATTTTCAAACACAATTAGAAGCTAATCCGGTAATCTAACTGCTCTGATACCAAACTTGATCTGAAAACGTGAGTTGTATTTTTATCACTTTTAAAAGTTTTCAAAGATCGTGATTTTCTTAACCAATTTTAAGTATTCTTAACTCCACAAATTGATTAAATTCTGATTATTATGCATCCATAGAAGTGTGGAAAACTTGTGTAGAAAATAAATAATCAGAAAACTGAAACATTCAGATAACAAAAGAGATTGTTTACGGGGTTCGGAAATTCCTACGTCCCCGGGTTCAGATTGAACCGATCCATTAATAATATTGAAATGTAAGTACAATAACTCTTACAAACAACCAATAATGAATCACAACCTGCAAATGAGCTGATCAATGTCCCAAGAACTCTGAAAAATAGCAGAAACTATCCCAAGAATGATCCGTGGCTCCTACAGTGTTTTCACAATGTGATCTCCCTGCAAATGTGTTATAAAAACACCTACAAATGGATATTTAAAAACATTCTATGAAAACAAATCATATATTTGAGATCATCTCTGAATTCTGAACATTTTTCATGTTTACACCAAGTCACAATTCAGACCAGAAGTGCATTGAAATTCATGTTTTCCAACTAGATGTCTTGTAGATCCCTCGTTAAAAAATTTCCTTCATTTCATCTTTTTACTCCGAGTTCCCATTCGAGTGCAAGGCCTTCAAAATGGCGTTTCTAGCAAACCGGTCCTTAAGCTACTTTTCACGACACTGTCTCCCTTGTATAAGTGGAAGTGACCCATTTTATAATGCACCCAAGCCTCTAGGCGAGTTGGTTGGAGGATTGGGCTTGGACCCATGAGGTAAGGGGATCAAATCCCAACGACCTCTTTTTTTGGCGGATGTGCATTTTAAATGGGATTAAATCCCAACTTAGCCGATTTGCATATGAAATGGGATTAACATCCCCATGTTAGCGGCTTAGCATTTGAAATGGGGATTAATCCCAAATAGGGCGGCATTGTTTAGTGGGTAAATCCCACATTTTGTGGGTGAAAGTTTGTTTTAAGGTTTTAAATAGCCTTCCATGCATGTGTTTGAAGTGGTCATGGGACCACATGGGCTTAACCGCCCCCTCCAACACCACTTCATCCTCCATCCTTCCACGTGGGCATAACCACCCCCTCCAACACCACTTCAACCAATCCCAAATAATATGGGATATAAATACGAACATACGCATTCATGTGGAAATATGATCAACTCGACCATGGAGAATAATATAAGCCCGAACATTACCAAGAATAACATGGTGAATAATTACGAGGTAATATAAATTTCGACACAAGTAATATAATGACATTCCAAATGAAATATGGCAACAAATACCACTATTTCGACCCTTGATAGGAAAATTGAGTGAATTCGACGAGTGGTGGCAAGCCACGTGGTGGCTTATGGATCCACCACGTCGGCGATAATACCATAGTCCACATGGGCCGGGCTCCCCTCCGTAATAAAAGTTGAGCCTCTTGTTCCCGTGCACCATTTTTACGCTCGTCGAAGACCGGTGATCGAAAACCAAAAAACAACTCCCTTTTGCCTTTTTGCCACGTGTCGCAGTGCGATTGGTCCATTATTGACCAGTTGACTAGAGTTGACTTTCCCGTTGACCAAACTTTGACAAGACATAACTAGAGCTCCCGATGTCCATTTCTTACGTTCTTATAGTCATTGGAAAGCTCTCGAAATGATCTTCTGCACTAACACCATTTAGGGATGTTTAGGGAAATTTTTTAAAAATGATCCCCTGATCAATACTAGACCATCTATCTAGAATCAATTGAGGGGAGGATGCACAGACAATTGAAGAAACAATGCTTGATGCACAGTTATACATGTTACAACACACGCCCATTGAATTAGAAGACATTGTTATCTTTCTACGCATAGGTATGACACCAGAAGCAATGAAAGCATTAGAAAAGAAGCAAATTGTTATACACGCGACACCATTTATGTTAATCAGTGGTGACTTATACAAGCTAAGAAGAGATGAAGTATTACACCGTGTGTGTTAGAGCATGAGCGCAAGGATATCATGGAAGAGGCTCATGGTGGTATTGTAGGAGGCCATTATGTAGGTGATGCGACTACTCAAAAGATCCTAATTGCTTTGGATTATGGTGGGAGATTGTATAAAGACTGTAAAGATTATTGTAAGGCATGTGATCATTTTCAACACCTAGGAAAACTAGGGCAAAGAGATGAGATGCCTTTGAGACCAATTACTAGTGCCGAACCATTTGAGAAATGGGCCATTGATTTTGTAGGACCTATTTTGCCAGTCGTGTGCAGGACTGGATTGCGCTATATCATTACTTACACAGATTATCTTAAACAGTGGGTGTAAGCAACCGCTTATGAAAGACTGTACAACAGCTACAATAGCTAGATTTCTATGGGAGAATGTTCTTACATGATATGGATGTCCTTTAAGCTTGACAAGTGATAGAGGTACACACTTTTTGAATGAGACAATCAGGATCCTATTAGATGAGTTTATGGTTGCACACCATAAAACTACACCTTATCATCCTTAGGCAAATGGAACTGCTGAGGCTTTCAACAAAATTTTGGGCCAAACTTTGACAAAAATATGTGATGTTGGAAGAAAGGATTGGGATGACAAAGTTTCAGTTGTGCTTTGGGCATATAGAACAACTTACAAGAGATTGAATAAAGCCACACCGTTTTAGTTGGTGTTTGGCGTAGAAGCTATTCTTCCTATAGAATTTATGTTACCTTCTTTGTGCATTGCGCACGTTGGAGGTCTAGCTAATGAACAGGCTTTAGAAGAACATATTGCAAAGATGATTCAATTGGATGAACGCGAGCCATAACATGATGGAGTCGAAGCGTGAAAAGGCGGAGTAGAAGGCATGGCATGACGAAACATAAGGGATAAGAAGTATGAGATTGGGAAAATGGTACTTCTTTATGACTTAAAGTTCTTGCGCCATCCAGAAAGCTCAAAGTACATTGGTTAGGGTTGTATGTTATCACTTCTATACTTGAATCAGTGCATGCTAGTTAGAAGCATTTGATAGATCATGGCTACCCAATTACTTTAATGGGAGTAGACTTAAGCCCTAATATAAATAAGTCTTCTTGGTGTTTATAATAAGACAATATTGCCATTTAGTTTAGGTTTTCAATTATGTATTTCCTTAATGTATTTCCTTCATTGTCACTATGCTTTATCAATTTAGTTGTTTTTATGTAATAAGTGTGCTTGCACGCCTGAAGCTAATTATTGTATGAAGAATGTTTATCCACAGAGGATTGCATATACTTTTAGTGTGGGGTGGTTGTAGTTATCCAAGAAAAATATTGTGGGAATTGAAAGGTGAAAGGAATAAGCTGCTATGGGTGTGCTTTAAGTCAAAAGAAGATTGCTTCTCAAAAGTGACCAAGGATGGAGATGAATGAAAGAACAATATAACGCGAGGTAAGCGGAGGCCATGATAGCTACCAGGAGAAGGTACAGTGATGAGGTACTCAGGTGTAGGAGCGCACGTTGAAGAGAAGTCTGTGACTAGAGGGTAGGAAGGCACACTAGAAGGTTATAGTTGGGTGTGAAAATGTACCACGTGGAACGAACGGATTTGGTCAATAAATGAAGGGATATTTGGTAGGTGAGGAGCAAGAAATGCATCAAATTTAAAAAAATTATATAAGGGATGCAGATTCATTTTTACTATTACAACTAAGAGTATTCATGAGAAGAGCCAAGTGCAAAGAGCCGAGTGATCGAGTTAAGGTGTGATGGGTGTGAAACCAAGAGTGACAACCAGATCTGTGTGAAAAGAAGCTTACGTCCCCGGTGGTGAATGGTTTGAGAGAAGCAAAAAGACATGAAAGATTTGGGTTATGAAGTTTCCACCTAGGGCATAATTGAATCAAGCTAGGGTTTGATTTGTAGAGTTGTAGGGTTGAAGAAGAGACATTTGCAAGGTAGAAATGGCACCAAAGAAGGCATCTGCAACAACAAAAAAGAAAAGAAGAAGGTGGTCATCGAGGAAGAAGAGATGGCACCCAAAAGTCATTTTTGAAGATGCAATACCCAGAAGGAGTCATTGTTGGCCAAGAGTGGGAGTCACCCATTAGAAAAAGCAAAGTAAGTGAATATAATCATAGGACCTTGGAGAACAAAAAAGGAGCTCGATTCCTTGCTCACTTCTAGAACAAACAAACACACGACAGATGACATGCCAGTATATGACGATGCGGGTGAGAAACTTTTGAAGAGAATTGGGGTATATCAGTTGTATGAGCTGCCATATTTTGGGAAGTATGAGCCCTTGTACTAGTGGCTCATGAGTAGGGTACATGAAGACTTCTTCTACTTTGCAAGACACAAAGTTAGAATTTTTCTGCACTTGTTTCATCAGTGATAGGTTTAAAGGCCACATGAGAAGATATAAAAAGTGACCTTGTAGATAAAGCCACGATTTTGAAGACCAAATAGGAGTTGGGATACCTGAAGGGTCCGTGCGGAATGGACATAGACAAATTTAAGAACTATCCAGTTGTACAAGTTGTAACACACTTGGTTACCAAGTTGAATGATCAGGAGCGGTGGTCGCAGGTAAACACTATGTGGTTGCATGTGGTACGAAAAATGTCAGAAGGGATGATCTACAACATTGCAGGCTATATTACAGAGAAAATAGTCGAAGAAGCACACACAGGAGGGAAGATCAGCTTTGGGTCATTCTACTATCACTAGTGTTCATGGAGATTGGGGTACCAGATGGACCAAAGGAGAAAATATGGGAATACCCCATGGAGAACAAATCCCTAGCTGAAAGATTCAACAAATACCTATGTAAGGGGACCATGACAGATGAAGTAAAGAAAAGGGTAGAGAAGTGGTATGACAAGATCCACGTGACATTTAGGGAAGAATGGCACATTCTAAAGGACTTATCAGTAGTGCTAGGAAAACAAGTTCGCTTTCTTTGTATACCAAAGCATTTACGCATCATGCGTTTTCCAATGAAGGATGGAGTCTGGAGCCCTTGGTGTAAGTTACCCTATGCATTCACTATAAGGTATTTTCAGGAATCTGTTCATAGGTTTACCGACACGCATGGACTAAACTTCAATGCAGATAAGGTAGACTACGACTACCATACATTGTGGAAGAAGTATGTATATCTTGGCAGAAGTGCTTATACAAAGAAGATCATTTTTGAGGTGCTGAATATCAAGCCAATAAGCTTGGCTATAGCATATTTGGGGGCAATATTGGTGTATCTCCAGTTGAAGCCAAAGATGGAGAACAAAAATATGTGGAAGGTGAGTTCGCACTTCCAACACCACCAAAAGGGAAGCATACAATGGAGAATATCCCAACGCCTAAGCCCACAGAGCAAATCGAAGTGCAAGATGAGGAGGAAGAGCACGAAGATAGTGGTGGTTTGGAGCATAGGGGTAGGAGACATCCTACACGTCAGGGTGAAGCTGAGCATGCTATTACACCACCTCAGCCACAAGAAGGGGATGAAGAGGACTTAAATGTGGTCCAAGGGGAGCACATGTTTAAAAGAGTATTCAAGAGAACAAGGACCCAAGGTGTTACCCCAACCACTATGCGCAAATCACCCCGACTCTCCCCACAAAGGAAGTGACACTGCAGAGAAGGAGGAAGCTGAAGTTGAACGAGGAGGTGGAAGAGTCTGAGGAGAGTGTGCCTACATCTCCTACACTCCCAGAGCACATAGAAGAAAAGGATGAGGCATCAAAGGAGAAGGAAGAAGAAGAGGAAAGACTAGAGGAAACAACTATAGAAGATATTCAAGACATGGAGACGTAAGTCCCAAATTTGGAGGCTAGAGTTCCTAAGCAACAAAGGTCTAGAAGGACAAGTGGGGAGCACATTCCACCAGCCATGGGGTATGCAGAGGACACATGAAAGATTATCTCGTGCCCGCTTCTAGAGCACAATAGCATAGAAGGATCTATTTGGCTAGGAGTTGATGGATAAGGATATGGTGACCATGCACACTAGAAAGCAACTATCGTGGTCGATGCACACCCACATGGATGAGCTTGAATTTGATGTGTGTGAAGAGTCATGCATTTCAAGGTGGTTGAAGAAGGTGCCTCAGGCTAGACACATGACAGTAAAGCCCTCGTCATGTCGATAGAGAGCAGTTAGTATTAGTATTGCGCTGGTGAAAGTTTCTGCAGAGGTGGCTAGAAGGAACATGGATAAATCTGCCACAATCGAAGTTGCGCGAAGAGCTGAAGATGAAGGACGTGGAGATATCATGCATAACTCAGAAAGGGACTTTGCATAGAAGAAGAATGAAGTGTTCATAAGCATCACAGAGGAGATTGGGGACACTGTAATCAAAGCAAGACCACACTTGGAATCCAAGGTACCACAAACATTTCCTTCAAAGAATACACTATGTGGGAAAGTTGGTGGACTTAGTGCTTGAAGATGAAACTCTATGTGTGCAAGTTCCAGAAATATCAAAATAAGATGCCGAACGGGAGAAGGCCTCAGTGATGAGAAAAATCACATCTTATGAAGGGATGTTGTAGGCATTACAAGAAGTCTTGAAGAAGGCAGATCAAGCTTTAAATATATGCACTCTAGAGGTGGTCATCAACATTAAGACCTTAGAAGAGAACAATGAGGTCCAGAAGGCCATGAAAGATGAGACATTGGGCCACGCAGAAAAATTGTCAATAGTTAAGAAAAAGCGCGAGGCCCTGACAGTAGCACAAGAGCTACATAAGACTAGGATGGAAGAGCTTGGAAAGATGATTTGCGAGAAGATGGACCTTTTGGAAGGGAGGATGAAATTTATGTCTAGTATTGTGTTGGTTATGTAAAATAAGAAAGGGGAAATTACATGGGATGAGTTAGAATCCATTGCTGTGGACATCCCAGAGAAAGCAGAACATGCACTCACTAAATGATAGGTTTTGGAGGCCGAAATAAAAGAGGAGTACCCAGAGCTGATGCTACCAACTGATACAGAGGAGGTTGCTTAAATAACCTCAAATAAATTCTTTATTGGTCCACATTCTTCATTCTTATTCTTTCATTGATATTATTTACTTCAAAATTTTGGAGATATCCATTGTCGGGATGACAATGAGATTAGTGTGGGGTAATGTTGATCAAAGAATACTTGGCAAAGATCACACAAGGAGTCTGCGCGGGATAGAAGGCCAAGATCAAAGGCGTGGAAGGACAGGAAGGACCCGTGTACGGAAGGCAAGTTCAAATTTTGGGACTTAGCCAATTTTGAGCATGAAGATCTATTTTTAGAAGATGGCGTGCGGAACACACCAATGAAGCAGAGACACACGCGCCATGCATTGTCTATATTTGGAGAAGCGGTTCAAAGTGTCTATGCATGGAGATAAGCTAAGAATAGAATTGACACTTTAGTTAACTGCAAGAGGACTATAGATAATGCACTTGCATGTGTGGCTATAATTGTAAACAACATGTGGCTATTAATAACATGTGACCTATTTCTGGAATAGTTAAGTGGTGAAGGGAAAGTCCCCACCATATATATATGATGTTAGGTGCATAGTAGAATATATATATATATATATATATAGATATAGAGGACATGTATCATAAAGAGCAAGTGTATGTGTGTATCATATACATACGTGCTTTGATATAAACCGATAGTATTGTAAGGAGCTTCTATATTTATTAATAGATGGAAGATATTGGCTTAATTTGAGTATCATTCTGTGTAATTGAGTAGTGCATGTTATTAATTCAAAGATGATTACTGTTAACGCTTGTTCTTTCATAGATGTGTGGGTAGCATACATTATAAAATGATGGATTATTTATGAATCTATATGTTTTTGTCTTCATCATGCTAACATCTTGTTACAAAACCCTAAAGAGGGACCTAGTACCTTTGCGTGCTTCGAGTGAGTGCTTAGTCTAGGCTGAGTGATGTGCCAATGCAACTAGGGTGTTATCTTGCAAATTCTAGGCGCATCACCCCTTTTCCAACTCGGCTATCGGGAGATCACACTACTAGATCTTAGTCACTAATCCTCATATAGTTAGCCACACACATTCAACATCGATTACTCGGCACGACCTCGGGGTCGAGTGTGGTTCAAGGTTACATGTCAATTTTCATCCGTATAGTAATCTTTGAAAACCATTGGATTGTAGAACATGAGCAAGTACTAGAGATAACTCACCCATGTTCACACTAAGGGGGTGAATGTTAGGAAAATCATGTTCATAGTGTGAACATTAGTGTATTAGAATATAAGTATTATTTAATATTTAAATAATACACGAGTGTGCAGATAGTTGTAATGCACAACTCACACGAGATAATTATATGTGAGATATCTAGGGGATTGATAGAGAAAAATGAGGGATGAGAGAGATACTAGGACATAGGATTGAAGATGAAGTTTGAATCCACCTTTGTAGGAGCTCAAACATTATAAAATGTATTCTCCATCAATGTAATTGTAATCTCGTATGAATAAAATTTGAAGTATATTATTTTTTATTATTTGTGGTGTCCTATTTTATTATTTTTATAATTAAATATGATCCAAATCGTATCCTAATCCATATTTGGAGAGATCTGGGCTAGCATATAGGGAGATAGGTGAGTCCAAAGGGTGGTTAATAGAGTTACAATACTCAAAATGGGAAGGGTCAGTAAGCACATCATAGATAGTACCATGGTAATAAAACTTGAGTCATGCATGGAGCGTGGAAGGAACTGCATGCATGGCATGGATCTAAGGCCTACCAAGGAGAATGTTATAGTTAAGGTCATTCGGCATGACATGACATGGGATAATGATCATACATGGGTGTATGGTAATGAGCAGTTGGACAATACCTAAAACATGTTTTGGGATGTTATCAAACCCATGAATAAAAATGGTGGAAGGAGCAAGGGATGTCAGAGTCATGCCAATATGGTGAAAAAAATTATGTTATAAATATTGAGGCCAGATCCATTATCTACTAAGGCACACTTAACACCTACTTTGTTAACACAAACCTGGATATATAAGGGAGGGTCATGGGCTAAGAACTCGGTGGTGGGAGATCATCAGATGTGAAAGTGATTTGATCTTCGTTAAGGGATAAAGCCAAAATAAAATTATGGTAAACATATTCTAGTGATATTTGTGGAGAAACATAATGGGTAGCTAAGTATTTTTGGAGGCGAAGGAGGCAATCCAGGGTATTTTTATAAGTATGCATGAATAAATATGCTCATATTGCATTGAATGTGGTGATAACTACAAGAAGGGAAGAGGTAGCAATGCCGACGAATAAGTGGCATATAAAAAGGAAAAAGAAAAGTGAAAAAGTACAATGACAATAGGGAGGAAGATTAAAAGCATTAGAAGGTGCGAGAAATTCACATCGGGTTCACCAAAATGGTTAACTAAAATAAGACTATAAGCTATAATGCTATGAAATACTAACCCTAGTTAATCTAATTAGGAGGACTAAAATGCTGTAGTAAATGAACTAGAACAATATGAAATAAATGCAAGTAAACTATTCTAAGTGAAATAAAACCCTAAATGTGCAAGAGGAAGGAGAGAAATAGCTTAGCTGATTTACATAGTATGTCACAGGTTGTCGTAGATCTAGAAATGAAATCAAGGAGTATAGAAAAACACTTAGGGACTCTGCGAGGGACATATCTAAGCTAACCTGGGGTGCCTCGGGCACCCTAGTCTGCAATCTGGGTGCTTTGATCACTGTAAATGCTCAAAACCTGAATCTAATATGGTCACAAGTTATCTACGAATGCTTCCTGTCTATCATGCTTTGGATTTGATGAATGGTGGAAAGTGATATGTAATGCTAGAAGAAGTACCAAACCATAGAAAAGTAAAATATGCAAATGAATGGGTTAAATTGATCTTAGCTACCAAAGTAGTGCACTTATCACTAAGTGATGCACTACATTTCAGACCCGGATGTAGTTTTGGTGTGTGTGTGCATGTTGTGCCTCGTGTGCTCTTGTGTCATTGCACTTTGTGAAGTAGCGAGAAATAATAACTATAGAAAATGTAAACAACATGTGTGCATGGAATAGCATAGAATTCCTCCCCTATGTAGTGTGTGTGATGTAGATCTCCTAGCCTTTATGCATGACACTATGTGGATGTAAATGATGCAATGGATGCAACTCTAGATGGAGTGATAGTATTATATGACGCTATGACCCTCATTATGGTCATATAAACTTTATATTTATAGGGATCTCAAGTTTAATTTCGTAATTAATCCGATAAAGCCAAATGAGGAAACGATAAACACAACAAATGGCTAGAAAAGCCCCAAAAAGAAGTGGGAAAAGGATGTGCATAGACCGGGGCACCCTGGTGTCCCAAAGACAGTTAGTGAACCTTGATTTTAGGCTAGAATGATGGGGAAATTGTGAAATGGATGGATAAGTGACGGAAAATATATGGGAAATACAAAATAAAATATAAAACAAAGATGGCCAAAAGGTGTGATTAATTAGTACTTTATTCACTTGAGAACCTTCTAAATAGTAGTATAAGACTAGGCCAAATTATATGTAAAGTGCATAATTTTTTGTCTACAAGTTCTTGTGCATTTGTGCAAGAATCGTGCCCTAAGATGCCCTTGTGCAAGTGCACTTGATAACAAGCTAGCTAGATGTAGCAATGCAAATAGAATGTGTGGATGTAAAAATAAATTTCCACTTCCTATGTTGTTTATGTAGAAAATGCAGTCCCTTATCCCTTAAATGGATACTAGATGGATGCCTTGAAGTGCTTTATGAATACAAGCTTAGTTGATAACAATGTTGCTTAGAGATTGGTCCTTAATTTTGGTCACATAGATTTTTATTTATATGATTTCCTTGTCTCGAATTTTGTAATTGACAATTGAAAGGTGACCCATAAGAAAATAAGATGCCTAAAAGCTAAAAGAGGCCTTAAAAGAGCGAGTAAGGTGGAAAGAGGTTGGGGGCACCTAGAGGGGATGAGAACGTTTGGGCCTTTGGCGTTCTTGTTAGGTGTCGATGTCCGAAGTCATAAGAGATAAATAAGTACCGAATGGGTTGTAGTGTTTGTAAGGCCGATAGAAAATAACAAAAATATGAAAGAGGCCAAAGATAATTTTCAATTGCTAGTTTTCTTGCTTAAGAATCATATGAATGCTAGTATGTGTTTACGAACCTAAAAATGTACCCAATTGCATAATTTTGTGTCTACATTTGCCCCCACTTTATGTTGTTGAGTGAATACTTGATAACATAAAGTAGTTATAAGTTGTGTACCTTTTATCCTTGTAGAGTGTGATGGCGATAGTGTGCCAAAGAGACAAGTGAAGCATGGAATGAGTGCAAAATGAAGTGTGGAAACTAGAAAGGGAAGTGACCCTAGGGGTGAAGCGTATGTGTGTTGTACCATGTTATACCTATTGTTGTTGTAGCTTGTTAAAGGTTACTTCTTGTTGCATATTAAGGACAAACCTGCAAAAGAAGAGTGAAGAAGTAGTCAAAGATGTGTATATAATAATTTTTGCATAAGTATGTAAAGCATGTAAAAGTAGTAAATGGAAAGTGTGCACCTAATTTATGAAGAGTGAAAAGGATAGAAAATGTCCTGAAATGTTGTAGAAGAGCGAGTATTTTGGGTGATCTCATTCAAAGAGTGAGTTTTTGGGTGATCTCATGCTAAGAGTGAATTTTTTTGGGTGATCTCACGCTAAGTGCAAGTTTTTTGGGTGATCTAATACCAAAGGTCAAGTGTTGGGGAGAGAGGTCTAGTGTTACTCTCTTTACACGACTCTTCCCTGATTATAAACCACTGTAGATGGTGTGATCTTGTTTTGTCCCCGATTTTTTCTATATGTATTGATTTGTTCTAATTGAGAAGGAGATAAAATGCATTTTTTTTTCTAGAGGACTATGTTTGTACTTTGTAAAAACTACTCTATAAACTATATTGATCTGTGTTGATCCGAGAAATTGATTGTAACTACCCCAGGACATTAGTGTCCAATAGATTTCTGGAGCACCCAGGTGCTAGTGTTTGTATGTGGGTGTTGGTGTCTATGCTTTGTCTTTGAGGACCTAATTCATATTTTGGGTCGTTCGGAGACCGTATGGCTACTATACTCCTATAATGTGTAGGCTCGTATTATAGCTCTAGGAGGTTGTGTGGGGTGATTAATTCACCCAATGTATGCCCCATGTTTGGGGTGTATGTGACAATGGTAGGAGTGTGTGGCCCAAAAGAGAGGCCCTAATGTTGATTTGAATTTTGTACCTACAGGGGGAGGGAATGTGCATGGTAGAAACCAAGGCACATGCAAACAATATGGCTAGTAAGATGTGTCAGTAGAAAAAGTAACAAGTTGTATACACTAAATCATGCACTTTGGGTACATTTATAGGTATTAAGCATGTACCACTATTCATATGGTTTGTACGTAAGAAAAATAGTAATTAACAATTGTCTTTAGCCTTTACGTCTTTGTTAATGTATTCTTCTTAGCCTCTTACACCCTATAGCCCAATCGATGTTTTACTATTTTATCACTGGATGTCATCACTTAGACAAGACATCGGTGCCGTGCACGCCCGTCCTCCTAGGTGCACCCAACCTCTGTGTATCTTATTCACCCCTATTGGGCCTCTTTTATCTTTTGGGCATCTTGTCATCTTATGGGTCGGCCTTTTAGTTGTATATTCTATGCTTGTATTCAAGCAAAAGGCTTGAGAATTTTTGTGTATCTTGCATTGTATGCTACCAAAACTTTCTAGGAATTACATATCCAAGCTCAGATCTATTGTCTTTATCTCTTTTCTACTTGCATTACATACAAACTACCTTCAAGTTGCCATTGCTCAAGTTCCATTCTCCTGCCACTGTTCTTGCATTCCTAATCCCTTAGACTCATATAAACACTCGAAAAAGAAAGAAACAAATTGAGAGGAAAATACGTATACTGACAGATTTGCCAAAGATCTCTTGCTTATCCAGGTTGGAATTGTGTGTTTGTTTGCTTTATTTGTTAAATTGTCAATTTCAAATCACTAGTTTCAATTGCATATCAAATAGAGAAGAAAAATTTTTCATTTCAATTGATCAGGCAATTACAAGTAGATCAAATCGTTAGAAAGTTTTCTCTTTGACATTACTAGGGAAGTTGTGGGGATCAATAGCTCTTTTAGGGTCAAATTTTTCCTTCACCTCGAGGTAGGGTTTGAAGGGTTTTTATTAGATTATGTTATCTATTTTAGATTACATATTCACACAAGTAACCATTTACATCCGGTTGATTACTTGTCTTTAGTTTATTTATTAGATTAGAACACATTGCTTAAAAATTAGAAAAGATCAAAAACATTTACTTTGATAGATTAGTTTTCTTTTATTGTTTTGCTCTGATATATTGTGAAAATGCCAAAAACATAGATTAGATTTCCTTTTATAGTTAGTTTGTTTTATCAAGATCATTTCAATTTCATTTTGTATGACCATCAACGGTCCACAATAAGAAAAGATGTACAATTGTGATCCCTTGGTCCCACAACCCAATGGGATGGAATTGATAACTAACATTGATACAAGTTTACATTTGACGGTCTTACACACACCTACAAATTTTTTTGAGAAAATAGAATAACTAAATATGCTAAACATCGCTACTAATCAAGCCTATGATTATTGGATTGCTCCTGGCAACAAGGTTTGATTATACACATGACCATACAAGGGCCACAACCTCCACGAGTCTTTAGTTGTGATCCTTAGGTCCCACAACCCAATGGGCCTGTTGACCAGTTAGACATTGACACTAGTTTGCATACATTAGTATTTAGATCTTCACCACTTCCACTAGACATTATTGCACAACTTTCCTTACTAAACATAATAGTGATCAGGCTAAGACTTTCTAGACTAGACCAAAAAATCACCCATAGTCCCTGTGGCTCCACTACGTCTCTCGTTCTCACTTCCATGACCTTGTTTGGAAATCCATACGAGGCACCCGCAGGTCATTTTCCGCGTGTTCAACAACCAATAAACAGAATCTCGGTGGAGCTTGATATCGATTGGAGTCTTGAGCAACTATTATATCAGACCGAGCCATCACACCACTTCAGAGTTAGGAGAGCATTCTTTGCTTTAGACTCGCAAATCCCGATATTACGTGTTGAAGACATAAGATTTCCCAATTAGCTTGATCGCCATCACCACACTCACATTCACTTCCATTCTACACCGGTTGTCTCGACATGACCTCGAGAGGTGGGTGTGAAGAAGTTCACATGTTGATTTTCTTTCGTACAATTTAGTGAACCCAGCGTGAAGAGCTAGTTTCTAAATGTTTTCGCATTCTTTGTCCATCCTTTATTTTATGGGTATTCTTATACCCCCAAATATGTTAAGATACGATGAGTACGGTCGACCCATCATAGGTTTTGATATGTATAACTACCAAACAGTATAGAAAAATAGTCACCTTATATCTCAACATGGGAGGACAACCGTTCAAATGATCAAAACCCTCTTCTTTAGGGAACCAATGTTGGTTACTCTATACATATTAAGGAACTTGAGAAAATCATGCAGACTTATCCTCACAAACAATCAAGTTCAAACAACATAAATTTCATTGGGGAAGCAAGTTCATCTCCTTGAGTATTATTTCGACAACCCATTAGCATGCAATCGGACCAGCTCCCGCATCTAGATGAGGAATACTTAGTAGGATATGTTAGGAGTGAACAACACTTCCGAATATGAACTAATCCCAATAGTTTGCATAGGAAAAGGTGATGTTCTGATCCAAAACAATAACACTACCCCTCCACCAACCGAAAATATTGCTAATGAGGGGTGGAAACATAGTGAACAATTCATAGTAGGATACCACACTCCTCAACAACCTCCAAGGGTTAAAAAAATCACCTAAGAAAAGCACCGCCCCATCAATGGGAGATGTCATCTCAGTATTGGTTTTCAAATTCAAGGAGCTAGAGCTTGCCCAAAATGCTCAAAATTCATACGTGGGGCAAGCAAGAACTTCTCCCTATCCGCAAAATTATGGACAAATACCTATTGCACAGAATCCTCTAGTTTATATGGGTACTCCAAACCTTGGATATTTTCTGATTGGGATGGGCACCTTGGGTATGCCCCCTCATGCCACATATGGATATCTACAATAGGAACCCCTGAAAGTGCATTCTCAAATGCCATACCATCTAGAAATACAACGTTCCCTGGCTTCGTGCCTTTAATTCCATATCAAAGTAATCAAACCCCCTATATACACATGTATTCTAAATCTCCACATGGAGATATGTATACTTACCCAGGTCTGTATGGACACCCACAGGGGATGCCATATGCCCCAAAAAATGTTTACGTTGTCCCATTTCAACAACCAATGTAACTTGTACCTCCCCAACAAGGATCTTCAATGGTGGAAACGTACGTAATGGGGACCTATTATGAATATCTTAAGGAGCCTCTAGACTTATCCATCCAGACATTCATGCTCCTAAGACCCTTGCCCGATCTTCCAAAATTCAAAGGGGAGGGCAATCCTAATGCCCACATCAAATCTTACGTAATGGCCATTGACGCAGTTGTTGCGAAGATTTTCCCTAAGACACTAGAAGGTATTGCTCTCGATTGGTACTATAGGATACCAGAGGCTTCAATACACTCCTTCAAACAACTTGTATCATAATTTATTAAGGCTTTTGATATGAAAAACTTTTGAGAACAGGAATTAGGAATTCCTTCATATCAAGCAAGAGCATAATGAGTCTGCAACCCACTTCATTCAGAGGTGGCAACAAGTTCTCTACTCCTTTGCAAGTGCTCCAAATATGGATCAGACAGAGATTTGTGATTTGTTCCTCCACTCCCTCAATAGGGAGACAAAGGAAGAAGTTCAAAAGTTCCCACTAAGGAGCTATGAAGAGGTACTAGAGGGTGCTCTTCAAATTGACCAAGCAACCATTGATAGTGGTCGTAAGACTTATGGAGCTAATAGAAGGTTAGTCACCCCTAATCAAAATAACCCCGGTTACTCCAAAGAACACAAACAACAATACATGGCCCAAGGTCCTTAATAAGAATTGTGGAGTCATGACGGATGGGGTGAAAAACCAACCTAAGAAACCTAATGTTGTTAATGCTCCCAATACAAGCACTTCAAATAATAACAATGACAATGATAACAATCAAAGAAACAAAAATTCTCGCCCTCGATCAACACTTGTAGATTTTAACTGTCAACAACAACAACAACAATAACAAAAAAACCTCAGCAATCAAGACAAACACAGACCCAAGGCCCTAACCAATACCCAGGTGGGTATCCAAACCAATTTCAAAACCAAGGGCAAGGGTTCCCAAATTTTAACTATAACAATCAATAGCTGAACAATAACCATAATTTTAGACCACAACAAGGCACAAACCAAAGGCCTCAAGATTATGATCCTGATTTATATTATGGTTTCCATAGGGTTTGTGGGAATGACACAAGAACATGTTGTGATTGTAATAAGTTTCTACAACATTTTCTAGAGGATCAAAGATAGTTGTTTGTTGACATGTTTTTGGAAAACCCAATAATGCCAACTTCAAAACACCTATATGGGACCATATCTCCACATAACACACCACTCAAAATATTTAACAATCCTCTCCCCACGTGTCCAAAGGATGGTATAATAGATCCCAATGGTTTAAACAAAGGTATTGTAATAGGGACCCATGATTGTGAAGCCTCAACTTCGTCAAACCCACAAGTGGCACTTCGTTGTATATATCTTTTCCCGAGTAGATATAGACAAGCAGAAGAATGGAGAAATCAAAGAAGCTCAAATCCCTGACATGCCCAAGGCGCACAGAAGTGGCGCATGACAATGAGTGTCGACAGAGGAAATGGTGTGCCCAAGGTGCACAGAAGTGGCGCACGACAATGAGTGTCGACAGAGGAAATGGTGCACCCAAGGCGCACAGAAGTGGCGCACGACAATGAGTGTCGACAGAGGAAATGGTGCGCCCAAGGCGCACAGAAGTGGCACACGACAATGAGTGTCGACAGAGGAAATGGTGCACCCAAGGTGCATCAGAAGAGGATGTCGACACACACATGGATGTGCCTATGGCGCACCTTCAGGAGGCGCAACATTTTGAGCGCTGACAGGAAGCAGACCCTGGCGCAGATATTCAAATGGCCATAACTTTTGACTGGGAGCTCAGATTCATGCAAGGTTGGACTTTTTGGAAAGCTTACGAGGTCCTCTGTCCAACTACGATTGGATATCTTTAATTGGGTGAGAAAAAATTCTTAAAAATGCAAAATACAGTTCACCACTTTTGGGTTCGCTGGGGTTCTCACCTACCATCATAATGAGATGAGTTAAGTGCATTCTGGAGGTGGTTGGGGCAGATTTCGAATTCCTCTCTCTTTTCTCTCTCATTCTTCCTATAAATTGTAAGGAGGGGCTTCTTTCTAAAGGTTGGACATTTCTGTTTTGCCCCTCCCTTCTTCTCTTTGGCAGGTGAACTTGTGGAGTTCAAACCTCCCATTTGAAACTGTAATGTATCTTTGCCTCTTGGCATTTTGCAGTGTGTTGTATCAATCCTTGGAGCAAATTAATACATGTCTGTGGATAATTCTCAACCCTCTCTGTATTCATTTGCACCCCCTTTGATCTTTCACTGCGAATCTGGCTATCTGTGTATGATCTTGCATTGCATTTTAATGGTCTGTGTTTATTTGGCAAGACAGGTGTTCTTCATTCCTCGGTGCATCACCTCTGTTAGTTTAGGTTTTATTTTATGCATCTTCTTACCCTGTCTCCTTGGAAAGTTAGATTAGGTTTTTAGTAAACCCTCTGCATTTTATTGGTGCATCTGGACAGAGGAATAGGAGCCGGCCTTCATCCGGAGAGCTTTTCCATTTTCGCAAGGTCCCACACTTGGGAAAAGCTCCATGTTATGCAATCATACTGAGAGTCTCAACCCATCGCGTTGCAGAGTCCCAGGGGTGCTGTGATTTCACATCAACAGTTTTGGCATGCCCGGTGGGACCAAGAGGTCATTCCACAGTTTCGAAGGAACTTTCAAGAAATTCGAATTAAAAATTGCAGGTTTTACAGTTCAGTTTTTTCCACCTTCCAGGCTGAACTTTAAAATCGATTTTTAAGGACTTAACTCACTCGAAACAAGTCAAAATTTCACCAGTTGATAGATCGGGGGATAATCTTCAAAAGGGTATTCTTAGATTTTTGAGATTTTGACTTTCAAAATTTCATGGTTTTTTGATTTTCGGATTTCAGGTTTTCGGAAGTCTGGCATTTTTGGGTTTTCAGGACTGTCATTCCAGAATCAAGTTCCAAACTCTAAAATATCAAAAATACAGGTCTTTCAATTTTCCATTTTTAAAGATTGTCAGGTTTGGTGTGTAACTTGGCAGGATCTAGCCTTTTGAGGCTCACTTTCTAACACATCCTGGGACTCAGAAAGGGGTAGAATTCGGTGTAGCAGAAGCAAAAGTTGCCGCTTGCATATGAGAAGAATTCGAACCAGGTGTAATACTCGAGAAGAGGGGCTATTTTTCCAATTCGCAACTATCACCGGGAGGAGGAAGGAGAGGAAGAAGACCACAAAGATCACCATCTCCACCTAAAGCGGGACTTTGTCTACACCTCCACCCTGGTAGGCCTTTTCTCGCATCGACTGTGGTTCTTAGGTCAATCATAATGGCACATCTACCACCGAATCCCTTTGTCAATTTCACGGGTAGTAGTCCACTTGCCCTAAATGCTCGAATCAAATTCCAGTTGCAAAGACTAAAGAATATACCCTATTTTACAGGAGAAAATCATACTACTCCTATTGATCACATCCAGGATATTGCTAATGCATGTGCAATCCACGAAATAAATGAAATGGATGTTGCAGTCAAGCTGTTGGCTTCATCTTTCAAAGGCAAGGCCTTACAATGGTTTAGGAGCCTTACAGCAGGCTCTATTATGAATTGGAACCAACTTTGTTATGCTCTTTGCAACCAATTCGGGGAGAGGGCAGACAATTTATCTTTATTGGAACAGCTGACAACAATAAAAAGGGCTCCTAACGAACAAATGGCATATTTCAACTTCAGATTCCAATGAACATGGGACAGGATCCCAATAGGCTGTTAGACCAGCGCCAAAGGAGCATTCCTTTATTTCTTAAAGGCTATAAATTCAGACATAGCCATGATGATCCAATCAATGGGAGGGACAACGCTGCAGTGGTCTATGACACACGGCGATCGAGTAGAGAAGCTGTTTGATCCAAGCGGAAAGCTTGCACCAAGGCCACCAATGCCTCTCTATCCAGACATGGGAAATCCTACAACCAGTCAAGCACCAGAGTTGAATCCCATTCCAACTCCTAGAAATCAAAGCAATAATGAGGCGTCGACTTCTTCAAATACTTCAAAGGAATTGCAGGAGGTCATGAAACAATTGCAGAACCTTGGAAATGAGCTTGTGACTATCAAAAGACAGCAAGCTCAAAGTGCTAGACCGTATCGGCATCAAGCCACAAGATGCAAGCTAGGCCCCCATACCAACAAAATAGACCACCACCTCAGTCGCAAATCAAAACCAGGAACCAAGGACGACCTCAGTGCTGCTGTGCCATTTCGACCGTATGATCCAAATGCAACGACATCCTCAAGAGCCTTGGTTCGAACACAAAATAACATGGCACAGAGTACGACCGGTGTTACCCTTGTAATCTACCTCACAATCAGCAAAGATGTTTCAATGGTGCATTGAATCGAGCCTTGGTGGCTACTGGGGCCTCCCAAAGCTAGAGACAAAAATTTTCCCATCATAGACTCATCATCCCCTTCCCTGCCATGAGGAAGTGTTTCCTCTTAGACCAATATATCTCTCTCGACACTCGCCTCCTCATATGCTATTCTTAACATATCCTAAGTATCATGCCACTTAGGGTCACTCTCCTCCTCTTCCATATGGGCTACCCTACTAGCCTCAACACCAACCCCCTCATCCTCTGTCTCCTCCCAACCAACTCCTCCTCAGTCTCATCTCTTGTGTGCTCCTCAGAATCAAAGTCTATGTCAATGGGCTCATCCTTCTCTCCATTATGAGTAGGAGCAGCCATAATATGAAGCAAAGGTGCCCGAGGGGCACCAGCAGCCCACCTAGCATGGACCACACACCTAATTGCAATAGGCACTCCTGAGGAAACCACTATCCAGATGAGATCTCCTCTAGGGCCCTTCTAGGCCTCCTGAATGGCCCTGTAGACCGGTACCACTTGGGGAAGTACGTCAACATATGGGAGGCCAAACGTTGAGGAACCTGCGCAGCAAACTAGTTAGGCAGTCTAATGTCTTCGACATGCACTAATGGTATTTGCGAATCTAAGGCAAAGAAGGCCCTTCTAACTTGGACTGGTGTGATAGATCGATCAGCGAGGATGACTGCTCGAAGGCTCCAATCAATATCGAGCTCTGGCGTGATTCGATCTATGGGTTGTGGGATGCGTGGAAAATGACCCGGGATGGTTTCGTGTATTTCTCCTGATAGGGTCATATGGTGGATATAGTCAACTCTATGGACGATTCTCTGGCCTAGTCCAAAATTCTCTAGTTTCGTTGGTTATTGTGTCTAGTAGGGATAACTGTTGAATGATGAGAGGTGGAATCGGAGTAGACTGAAATACTAATTTACGTAGGCCAGTGTCTATGTCTAATTCTCTTATGGACTCGTTAGGCTGTGGGATCTGTGGATCACAACCATAGACTCTTGGTTGTTGCGGTCCCGTTATGGTCATACGAGAGATCAAGTTCTGATCCCTAGTATCCAGTAGTCGTAAGCTTTTTCAGCTTCTATGTTTAGAACCAACAGTTGTGCGATCTTCTCAGAATACCTTACAGGCGTTATCGCAACTTGGATTCTTAAGCTGGTATCTATATCTACTAGGGTGTCTCCAGCGTCTGGCTGTGGAACTAAAGGATCACACCCAAATGTTTGTTCTCTTTCGAGCCCTTCTACAGTCATGTGGGTATTTTCTAGGGTAATCTGTAGTTTGGCTGATTTGACCAAAACAGATATGCTTGGTCGTCTTCGATGTTTAACCCTCTCAACTGTGTCCTGATCTGTTGGAAGTCTGTTGTTGTTTGGAAGACTTGTATCCTAAGGTTTTGGTCAATATCAGTTATTGCCACTACGGTATTGGGCTGGGGCACAATTGGCTCGAAAATGTATTCCCTGGGCTCCCTAGGTCCCGTAATTGTCATGCAAAAGCAGTAATGAAACAAACTATAATAAAGTAAAATCTAAGTGCACTTCTAGCATATATAATTTCTTTTTGTATTTTCTGGCAATTTATAAGAAAGCAGCTATTTAAAATATTTAGAATTGACAACTAAACTAACAACGTAAAACAAACAAAATAGCCGATTGTAGCTATTTGTCTGTGCAATTTTGTATATCTATTCTAAACAACGAAATAACTAATCTATCTGCAAGATTCTCGATCCTACCTCAGAAGTGAGGAATGAATCATAGTTTCTCAGAAACTATCAATCCCCACAACCTCCCTGGCAATATCGAGAATAGAAATAACTGAAATAAAGTGATTAACTACTTTATTTGATAAGTTCTAACTAAAACTTTGAAAGATGGAACCTTGGATTTCGCGAAGCAGTGGCGAATCCCGGCGGTGTGTGTGTTCTTGTCCCCTCAGTATGATCTCTTCGTTCTTTGTGCTCACGTGAATCCAGAAAAGCGTGGAATGCTTGCATCAACAGGAATAGATATTTGGATCAATGGACAGCCTTCAGAATGCAGACAGAATAGAATGCGGATAGGAGAGGGATAGCGCAAGAGTACAGAGCTTGGCCTATGCAATTCCTAGCGGGGTCTACTGCGAATCATGCAACAAAAGCGTCAGAACCACGAAACTAGTCGTATGAAGAGAAAAACATGTAACTTTAATGGCTGCCTAGACTATTCTACTCCAAAACAATAATACTGTTTGCACAAGTTGGATCTGTGGCTTACCAACAGTGACACAAAGCTAAAACAAACCTGCAACAAACTATACTACCAATCCTAAGCAAACTAAAGGGACAAGACTGAAAACATGAAAGTTGGAGTGAAAATGGTGGCCCGAATAATGTTTGCACTTGCACAAGTTGGATATGTGGCTTACCAGCTACAACACAATACTAACCAAAGCACTCAATGAGAAAACTAAGAATCCTAAGCAAAGGAAAACTAAAGCAAACTGTAGAAAAGAAATTCAAAAGCAAACTTTGGAGCAAAATTCAGAGCCATTTGCATGTGCACAAACCATGCATTTATAGGAATCCAAACATCCAAAAATCAAATCCAAACTGAACTCTAAACATTAAACAAAAGAAAAACACTATTCCAGGGGACCAAAAACATTAATGCATGCTCAAGTCGGCAAGAAAAGCTGGTGAGTCGTGATATTTCACGCGGGTCGCGTCAAAAGAGCGTTAAAACGCGCGACAGACCGCCGCCGCGCTGCGGCGGCCAGGACCGCCACCGTGCTCGGGCGGCGGATTCTGAGGACCGCCGCCTTGTTTCGGCGCGCGGTTTGGCGGCGGTTTCATCACTGAAGACCAAAAAGCCAAGAAAAGAGGGAAAAATAGGGAAAACAAAGCACGCGGGGGCTAAGCGGGGCATGCGGGATGTTAACGCATATCTGTAAAGCTTTTCTGGATCCCGAACACCTTGCGAAGAGACCTGTATCATCATTGGGGCACTTATTACATCGTTCCGCAGTACAGTACCTTACAATTTTGGGTACGTACATATTGCCCCCTCGGAGAAGCGTTTTAGCCATGAAGAGGCGTAAAACGGTGGGTCCGAGTATGGCCGTCCCGAAATGGGAAGTTAGAAGTTATACCTTACACGCCCGTGTGTTGAAATGACGCCGTCCAAAATTCCCGCTACCTGCGAAATGAAAAGAGAACTCAAATGCAGATAGATACAATAATTTGGAAAATAAACGTTAAAATAATAGAGAAAGAGGACGTACCATTTGTGCGAGGATAGAAACTTACCTCCGTCGGCGCTCCGAACCTGTGAAAATATATTTAAAACGAATCGGGGCGTTATATATATGAAAGTGGGCCCATTTTCCTATTCATTTGCGCGAGTCGATTTGGTTGATTTCGAGCTCTGGGACCCACGGTGACGGTTTCTCACGCGAGTAGAGTCAAAACGTCCGCAGTGAGATAGAGATCATGCCTCCACGTGCGGAACGCCACCCCCGTGAGATCACGAGTTGGTTTTCTTCAATTTTGTGTTTTTCCCCTTTCTGATTTGAAATGTTAAATTCTTTGCAATGGGGGGGGTAATTTCGAAAATGTTTGGTTTAAAGGGTCCATTTTAGAGGCCATGGTTGGGCAGTGGTTACCCCTGGCATTCCTATTAAGCCAGGGGATAGTTCGGGCTGAGAGGGAGAGGCTGAGTGCGCCTCGGGCACCATTACTTGATTGCTTTGCGAGTCCTGCTCATATAGCAGTTGATGACCCCATAGATATTGACTCCGATTCCCGAGGAGCACACGAGGAGGAGGGTCAGAGGAGCAGACGGACGAGAGCGATCCTGAGTGGCATGATACTCAGGACATTCTGCGGGCAGAGAGGGAGGAGGAGAGTGCAGAGAGAGAGACCGTGGCTTCTGAGGAGCCACTCTCCCGAGGCCATGGTGGAGATGATGAGTCCGTTGCGGGGCGCCATGTTGCCCCAACTACAGGAGCAGCTCCTCAGTCGGCAGCGGCATCTGCCGCAGCGGGTCCTGGCCCTGGTGACCCATCTTGGAGGCCTGGTGATCCGAGTAAGTTATCCTCTCCTCCTTTCAATGCTTGTTTGTTTTAGGATTTGTCTTTGAATGTTAACTCTCCTTATATTTGTATTGTGTACACTTTAACCTCTTGCCTAGTTCCTAATTCGTTTTTCTTTCTTTGCTTTGCAGAGACTGTTGATGAGTGGCGGGATCTAATCCATAGGGTTTGTGTCGATTCTCTGATGATCCCTATGGATAAGACCCGTGCGGAGTTATCTGTGGATGCTGGGGAGCCCTCAGCAGCCGGCAGGCACACTGACGTCTTCGCTCCCGTTTGGCATGTGGCCAAGATGGTGTCAACTCTCCGTACAGAGTTGGCAGGCTATAGGACAGCCGAGCGTCTTATGAGGAGCCGCTCTCATGGCGAGACTACGACTACCCCTAGGGACCCCGAGCCCTCCGTCCATTCAGAGCGCCAGCGTAGCCGGAGTCCTAGGCGAGGGCGCGCACCTTCAGCGGGATCGCGCAGGGGTTGAGAGGCCACTTGGCTTTCTATATTTGTATTTAGATTCTTTTGTGTATTACGGGCTCTTTGAGCGTTTTGACCATGCCTAGTGCATGATGGCATTGTATATAAACTTTGATTATTTATATATATGCGTCGGTTTTGGATCAAAACTTGTCATTTGTATTCTACTTTCTTTATTTCCAACTGCTTCGTGTATACTATGATGTATGTATTATATGCTTTCTAGAATGTATGCAATGGAAAACAGATGATGCAAATGTTTGCTTTCTTTTTGTGTTTCATGATGCTGATACATGATTTTGTAGATATATTGTGATCTTAAATCTTAGTTTCTGTGAGCAATTTGGATACCTCATGATTTGTTTTGGCAAAGTGATGAAAATAATCAGTATGATGAACAGATTAACTTGCCCCACTCCTAACTCCACGCAACTAGTAGGATGCGAGGGCTCATCACCAAGAGCCAAGAAGGGCGCAAGTTATGGAATATGGTGAAGTGATAGTGATGAAAGACAGACGAAGCTTTGGTGGAACCAAATGAAAACTACAAGCTTATTCTACCTGAATGACTTCATAGTTTTGGATGCAACTTGCTTTGCGGTTTATCCAGACTTAGACCCGTAGATGGCCACATAGTAGACAAAATCTGGGTTTTTAGGATTTTTAACTCTCTTGGAATTTTTGAACATCTGATTCATTCGTTATTGACTCAAAGTTTGAATTGATTGTTTATGACCTTTTAACATTTACTTTGTTTAGAGGACCCCCTACACTTTGCCCCATGCTACCTGTAAGAAACATGGGTTTATCACCGTGGGCAAGGCATAGGCGAGTAAGGGCATTTCCATCCTTTCCCAACCCTACGTCACTAGTAAGAGACGCAAGCTTATCACCGAAGGTTGGTGGGGCAAGGAAATGTGTAAAAATAAAATTTTCTGTTTAATCACTTCTTGACTTGTCTATTTGAGTAAAATGTCAGTATATGCTTTTTTTTTTTTTTCAAAGAGATGTGTATATGGGATAGATGTGACACCATGAAGCTTCTAGAACAGACCATAGGCAAGACACCTATCCTAAGAAGAAATCAAAGCAAGAACGAACTTGCAGATCTTGGTATGGTTACCGTTAGGACTTCGTCATGTCTGATTTTGTTTGATAAAAGATTCTGAGTTGATTGATGATATTGAAGACGGAGAAGTATGATTAAAGAACTTTATGCCAGAAACATCACGAGTTTGAAATAAGTTGCTTTGAGAATAGATTCCCGATCACAATGTGTGTAAGAACAAGTGGACAAAATGATCCTAATTTATATGAAAATGCGATGTAGATAGTTATATAGGCAGCGCTTGCTGCTTATGCGTAGAAACGTTTGAGGTGGAGGGAATTGACTGTTTCGCCAAACTCCTCACCTTCTAGCGTGCATAAGAGATAAGCGCCATTCCCGTAGTCTTTCATGACTCGGTATGGGCCCAACCATTTGGGCCGGAATTTCCTTCCTTCGCCGGTCTTCTTGTCGATCCGGCTGTCTAACCTCAGAACTAGGTCACCTTCGTATATGTCACGTTCATAGACCTTCTTGTTGTACTGCCGGCACATCCGGTCGGCATAGACTCTATGTCGTTGTTCAGCATCTAACCTAGTTTCATCCAGGCTTTCTAATTGAGAAAGACGTGCTTCTCTGTAAGCGTCCTCATCCAGAATCCCTTGTAGTGAAATGCGGAGACTGGGGATTTCAACTTGAGTGGGAGAAGCGCTTTGACCCAAATACCAATGAGAAAGGAGTTGCTCCTGTTGGCGTTCTTATCGAGGTTCGGTGGGCCCACAAGGCCGGATATAACTTTAGATGCCAATCCCGTTTGTTTTCTTTTACCGTTTTAAGGAGAATGGCTTTCAACGTTTTGTTTGTTGCTTCAGCCTGCCCATTGGCTTGGGGATAATATAAGGAAGCCGTATGATGGCTTATTTTGAACTTACTGCATAGCTCACGAACTTCTTCGTTTTTGAAAGAAGTTCCATTATCTGAGATAATGATTTGTGGGATACCGTACCTGCAAATGATTTGGTTCAAAATGAACTTAGCGATTACGGAACCAGGTACAGTTGTAAGAGGCATAGCCTCTACCCATTTAGTGAAATATTCAGTGGCCGTGATTATAAAATTGTGGCCATCTGTGGATGAGGGAGAGAATTTCCCTATTAAGTCTAGGCCCCATGTAGAAAAGGGCCACGGAGTAGCGATCGGTTGCAAAGCTTGTGCCGGCATGTGGATCTCATGAGAGAACTCCTGACATTTATGACACCTGCGTACAAACTCTATTGTGTCATGTTCTAGAGTGGGCCAGAAATAGCCCATTCGATGTATTTTTCGAGCAGTGGCATGGCCACCGAAGTGGCCTCCACATATACCGCTATGGGATTCATGGAGAATCCTCTTGGACTCTTCTGTGTCAACACACCTTAAGAGCATTCCATCGAATGCTTTCCGATAGAGCACCTGCTCTATAATGACGTATTTAGCTACGATAATGCGTAACCGTCTTCTTTGTTGAGGTGTAGCTCCTTCTGGATACCTATGGTCCATGATATAGCTAATGATATCAGCGTACCAAGGGCACTCAGATATAGCAGGTCGGGTTTCGACGTAGTATACGCATTCATCTGGAAAGTCTAAGTCTACTAAGTCGCCTCCGTCTAGCGGGTTATCAGCTAACCAATCTGCGATGATTTGCCCTTTAACTGACTTTTGGTTTACAAAAGTTAATTCGAACTCTCCCATTAAGGTTATAAAACGTCCAGCTTTTTTGGACAAGGACCCTTGTGTGAGAAAAGTCCGTAAATGGTCCGTCTTTACTATGACCCTTGTCTCTTGATTTAGCATGTAGTGTCTTAGGCGTTTAGTAGCAAAGACTATGGCAAGACATTCTCGCTCTGCTTGTGTATAGCGCGTTTCGTAGTCGAGCAATGTTCGGCTAATGAAATAAATCACACGCTCTCTTTTGTCATCGTCTTCTTGGGCTAGCATGCAAGCTAACGAAACATCGGTAGCTCGTGAGTACAAAATTAAAGGGCGATCTAGCTTTGGTGGCATTAGCGTAGGCGGTGATAGCAGGAAACGCTTGACTGCATCAAAAGCTTCATTGCAATCTTCAGTCCAATCAATGCTATAGTCCTTCTTGAGTAAATTGTTGATTGGATGAACGGCGAAGCTTAGATCCGGGATAAATCTCCGGATTGCACCCAACTTTCCGAGAAATGATCTGATTCCAGATTCATTCGAGGGTGGGACCATTTCGAGGACAGCCCGAATTTTGGCTGGATCAACATCGATCCCTCGTGATGATATGATGTAACCTAGGAGCTTTCCTCCTGTTACACCGAAGACGCATTTCTCTGGGTTTAGGGTAACTCCATATTCTATTAGGCGTGAAAGGATGATGCGGAGTACTTCAGGATGGTCCTGGCGCTTCTTGGCCTTAGCCAACAAGTCATCTACGTAGGATTCCACGATTTTATGGATTAAATCATGAAATATGTATGTCATGGCCATGGCCTTGGTATGTAGCAGGCGTTCTTGAGACCGAATGGCATAACAAAGATAGCAATAGGTTCCCCAAGGAGTTATAAACGTGGTTTTAGCTTGATCTTGCTCGGATATTTTGATTTGATTGTATCCGAGAATCCATCCATGAGAGACAAGAGTTCAAAACCTGCTGTTGCATCAACAATAACGTCTATGGATGGTAATGGGAAGTCGTCCTTAGGGCAAGCTTTGTTGATATCTCGAAAATCTATGCAGATGCGTATCTTTCCATTCTTCTTGAGAACGGGAACGATGTTGGATACCCATTGGGAGTAGTCAACTGGCTTGATGAATCCTACCTGAAGGAGTTTTATTACCTCCTCTTTTACCATGAGGGCTACTTTGGGCTTCATGGGTCTTGATTTTTGTTTAATTGGCTTTGCATCTGATCTAGTGACGAGGTTGTGTACCATGATGTGGGTGCGACTCTGTCATCTCTTTGTAATTAAATGCAAATGCCTTTTGATGTTCTTTGAGAACCTGAGTATGTATTTCCACTTCCTCTGGGGTTAACGAAGAACCTAACTTTAGAATTCTTGGTTCATCTTCCGTTCCGATATTGACATCGATTGTTTCTTGATTAAAGAGGCATTACCCTCTTCGAACTCAGGTGGTGCCGGAGGTAGATCTATATCATCCCCGTTTTCCACCACGTATATATTAGGTTCTTTTTGTGAGGGAAGATTCATTACAGGATTTCCGAAGTAGGAAGATGAATGCGGGATCAGAGATAAATCTAGCGTGTGATAGGAGAGATGTAGTGCTGCAAAGGCATTTAAGTAATCCAAAGTAGCCGCATCATTTCCAACATGGTCTAGGACGGTAGATTCACTTCCGTTTGAAAGAGGATCCATCATTGTTTTTATTAATGGTTCGTTACGAATGGATACCGTGAAATGAGTATCTTCTAGCTCATTGTTTGGAGTAAAACGTGATGCTGAGGTTGCTATTGAATCGGCGAGAAGATTTTTTTCTCGCGGGATTGCTTCAATGGATATGAAGTTGAATGTCTTGCTTAAATCTAATACAGCGTTTTTGTAAAGTTGCAAGTGTTCGGCTTTAGTTTCATATACCTCTGAAACTTGGTTTGCCACTAATTGCGAGTCTCCTAAAACTCTGATATTATCAATACCAATTCTTTTGGCTAAGGTAAGGCCAAGGAGGAGGGCTTCGTACTCGGTGATTTGTTGTTTGTACATTCAAAGTTTAATTTAAAAGAGAATGGGAGGACCTTCTCTTGGGCGAGGTAAGAATTATACTGCCCCGCTCCATAACGGCATTTAGCTCCATCGAAATGGAGAGTCCAATACTTAGCCGGGAGTATGGATGTAGGTGTATCTGCTGTGTTTGCACACTCTACTTCTACCATACAGAGATCTTCTGCTGGCAAGGAACCAACACCTAGGGAAAATCCGATACCTACTGAATCGAATGGTAAGAACATTGGTGAATCTTGTTCTATCAACTCAACGATCTTTGCAGTAGTCCCTAATGATACTATTTCTTTAGTTTTACCTTTAGGGGTTGGAATTGTTTTGGCTATGTTGGTAGTTTCAAGATCCGTCGTAGGTATCAACTTTTCCTCTGGCTTTGGGTCAGAGGGTTTGTTAAGTTGGTTTGTTGGAAGTTCGAATTCTGAGTGTATACCTGGTCTTTTCTTTAAATCAGCTAGGTGTACGTCAAACGGCTTTGGATCACCTTTGGCTACAAATACCTTTCCCAGATGCAGGAATCTTACTTCTTGAAATAGCGTGGAAGGGATTGCCTTCATTCGATGTATCCATGGCCGGCCGAGGATCATATTATAGTTAGTTTCCGATCTATAATATAAAACTCGGTCGAGGATTGTTTTAGGTCCTAAGGCGGCCACCGGTAGTATTATAGTTCCTATTGATGTGGCTTTAAGGCTATCGTAGCCTCTCAAGGTATTTCGTGTAGTAGAGCAGTTTGTTTCTCCATATCCCAATTTTTGGAGAAAGAGAAAGGGACTATGTTAGCAGCCCGTCATCAACCATTGCCCATTTTACATAGTTATTATAAACTTGTACTTGCAAGTGTAGGGTGGATCGCCTCGGCGTGCGATCTCAAGCATCTCGTAGGCATTTTACTTATTTCGAATATGAATTCAACATCCCTATCCACTTTGTCCGGTGGATAAACATCAAAGTCTATATGATTTACTTGCGCTTAGGTGGTGGGTGATACTAACTAAATGACCCAAACCTAACGCCTCTAAAAGAGCAGCCACTGTGAGCGGGGAATTCTTTAGTAAATCAAGGAATGAAATATGCGAGAAGGTTTTGTTAGATCATTAATTAGATCGTAAGCACCCATAGGTTTTCTACGGTTTCTTTGGATGTTATACTTTTCCGGCGGAGGTGGCTTGGACTTGGTTGAGAGAAATACTCTCGTGTTCTCGTAATTGCTTCAACGGGTAATTCGGAGTCTAACTCTACTAATCCAACTACCTTAGGTCGTGGTTGACTTCCTAGTTGTGGCGCGACTAACGGATTTAGCGAGGTTGAGGCCTCGTGATCGTTGTTTCCTGTTATTGCACCTTTGTTTGTTCCAGCTGGTTTCAACCTATCGTTATCATGATTTGGGAGTGGATCATTAAAGATCTTGAGAGGGGCATTCTGAGGGGAAACTGCCCCTGCGAAGGTATTTGCCGTTGGTGACGTAGGATCTGTTAAGAACATATCCATAAAGAATTGTTTTTGCTCATTTGGCAAGCGTTGCATGAATTTGTTGTAATCACGACACGTTCTAGTGTCATGCCCTTGAATTTTATGGAAACCACAATAAGAATTGGGGTTGTAATTCCCGTTTTGTTGGTTTGGTGTATATTGTGGCCTAAAATTCCGATCAAACTGTTGCCTATTAGGACTAAAGTTTTGTTGTTTCTGGTTTTGACTTTGGTTTTGATAACCAAAGGAGTTTTGGCTTGGTCCTTGTATGGGATTTCGCCGTTGTTGTTGTTGTGGATTATTAAAATCCACCGTATTGATCGTCGGGGTAAAATTGTTGTTTCTTTGGTTGTTTGTTTGTGACGGAGTATTAACGACATTTACCCTCTTGGGCTGGTCAGTTACCCCATCTGTTGTTACCCCACGATTTTTGTTAAGGATTTTGGGTCCTTGATTGACGCTTGTGGTGGTTGTAGTATTTTGAGTAGAGGTGATTAACCTCCCGTTTGCTCCATACGTCTTACGGCCACTATCTATCGCTGCTTGATCAATTCGCAGAGCGCTCTCAAGTACCTCGTCATAAGTCCTTAGTGGGAACTTCTGGACTTCTTCCTTCACTTCTCTGCTAAGAGAATGAAGGAATAAATCGCATAGCTCCATCTGATCCATGTTTGGAGCGCTTGCCGAGGAATAAAGGACTGTGCGCCACCTTTGGATGAAATGGGTGACAGACTCGTTATGTTCTTGCTTGATGTGCAAGAACTCCCTGATTCCTGTCCTTAATAGTTTGTTCATGTCGAAGGCTTTGATGAACTCAGACACGAGTTGTTTGAATGAATGTATGGAAGCTTCGGGTATTCTGTAATACCAATCGAGGGCAATGCCTTCCAGCATTTTGGGGAATATTTTAGCAACAACCCCATCCCATGGGAGTAGTTCACGAATGGCTGTAGCGTAAGCTTTGATATGCGCATTCGGATCTCCTTCTCCTTTGTATTTGGGCAAATCGGGAAGAGGCCTTGGAAGCATAACGCTTCGTATGGCGAAATCTAAGGGCTCCTTTAAATATTCTGAATAAGTCCCTATTGCATACGTCTCAACCATTGATGGTGCCTGTTGAGGAGGTGGTGGCGGAACGGGTTGTTGATATGGCATAACATACGCGTTGGCAGGGGCATAAGGAGGTCCCTGCGTTGGAGCAAACATGCCGGGGGATGAGTACATATCTCCTTGTGGCGATTTGGAGTACATGTTTAAGTACGAAGGTGTACTATCCAGGAATGGATTGCTCTGTACTGGACCAGGAGGAACAGTGCTAGCGATAGTGGGTCTAGTTGGCACTTGTTGCGAATATTGAGGAGTCATACCTAACGTGCCTACTCCTGTGAGGAGATCTACTTGGCTAGGATGGTGCGGAGGATTGGAACTCCCTGTTTGTATGATTCTCGAATTTTGACTTGCTTGGGCAAGTTCTAATCCTCTAACCTTTTCTATTAGAGTTGAAATGACTTCGTTCGGTGAAGCCACGATATCGTGCCTTGGTGGCGTTTGTTGTATAACATGGCTTTGCGGAGGTATGTGATATCCTGCTATGAACTGATCACTATCCTGCCAAGCATCTCTGAGAGTATTTTCCATACGTGATGGCATAGGGGAATTTTCTTGAGGAGAGAACTCGGGTTGTATCTGCAAAGTTCCTACAGGTGGATACATGCCTTGAGAGCGTTGTTCACTCCTAGGATAACGTATTGAGTACTCGTCATCTAGAACTGAGTATGGATCTGATTGTCTACTAATAGGCGGTCTGAGTAATACCTGAGGAGATGAAGCAGACTCTCCAGTTAATGTCATATTGTTCGAGCCTGAAGGCTCTGTTTGTGTTTGAGCAAGTTGCTCCAACCCCTCTGTTTGGAAGGACGAGTTATATCTAGTCCTTGGTGTTTGTGTTGACAACTGATTAGTTGAATAGTTGTCGCCCCACATTGAGAGTGAGGGTGATGACTGCCTATTCTGTTGGGCGTAGTATGCCTCAAGACCCAAGAGGGGTCTGCCGTATGCATCGAATCCCGACATATTCGGGGGGTATATGAATACCCGCAGAATAATGGGAAGGAGCGAAGGTGATTTGGAGAAGATGAAACTTCTCAAAGAGAAGGTGAAAGAATTGTTTGTTTCACGTCGGGTTCACCAATTTTGTACGTCGGAAAAGTGACAGGTGAGCTTGAGAATCAACAAGTAACTCTTCTGCGTACCCGACCTCCAGGAGGTCATGCGAGACGGCCCGGTGTGGGTAGAATGTGCAAGCAAACTAGTTAGGCAGTCTAATGTCTTCGACACGCACTAATGGTATTTGTGAATCTAAGGCAAAGAAGGCCCTTCTAACTTGGACTGGTGTGATAGATCGATCAGCGAGGATGACTGCTCGAAGGCTCCAATCAATATCGAGCTCTGGCGTGATTCGATCTATGGGTTGTGGGATGCGTGGAAAATGACCCGGGATGGTTTCGTGTATTTCTCCTGATAGGGTCATATGGTGGATATAGTCAACTCTATGGACGATTCTCTGGCCTAGTCCAAAATTCTCTAGTTTCGTTGGTTATTGTGTCTAGTAGGGATAACTGTTGAATGATGAGAGGTGGAATCGGAGTAGACTGAAATACTAATTTACGTAGGCCAGTGTCTATGTCTAATTCTCTTATGGACTCGTTAGGCTGTGGGATCTGTGGATCACAACCATAGACTCTTGGTTGTTGCGGTCCCGTTATGGTCATACGGGAGATCAAGTTCTGATCCCTAGTATCCGGTAGTCGTAAGCTTTTCAAACTTACATGTTTAGAACCAACAGTTGTGCGATCTTCTCAGAATACCTTACAGGTGTTATCGCAACTTGGATTCTTAAGCTGGTATCTATATCTACTAGGGTGTCTCCAGCGTCTGGCTGTGGAACTAAAGGATCACACCCGAATGTTTGTTCTCTTTCGAGCCCTTCTACAGTCATGTGGGTATTTTCTAGGGTAATCTGTAGTTTGGCTGATTTGACCAAAACAGATGTGCTTGGTCGTCTTCGATGTTTAACCCTCTCAACTGTGCCCTGATCTGTTGGAAGTCTGTTGTTGTTTGGAAGACTTGTATCCTAAGGTTTTGGTCAATATCAATTATTGCCACTACGGGTATTGGGTGGGCACTGATTGGCTCGAAAATGTATTCCTGGGCTCCCTAGGTCCCGTAATTGTCATGCAAAAAGGTAATGAAACAAACTATAATAAAGTAAAATCTAAGTGCACTTCTAGCATATATAATTTCTTTTTGTATTTTCTGGCAATTTATAAGAAAGCAGCTATTTAAAATATTTAGAATTGACAACTAAACTAACAACGTAAAACAAACAAAATAGCCGATTGTAGCTATTTGTCTGTGCAATTTTGTATATCTATTCTAAACAACGAAATAACTAATCTATCTGCAAGATTCTCGATCCTACCTCAGAAGTGAGGAATGAATCATAGTTTCTCAGAAACTATCAATCCCCACAACCTCCCTGGCAATATCGAGAATAGAAATAACTGAAATAAAGTGATTAACTACTTTGTTTGATAAGTTCTAACTAAAACTTTGAAAGATGGAACCTGGATTTCGCAGAACAGTGGCGAATCCGACGGTGTGTGTGTTCTTGTCCCCTCAGTATGATCTCTTCGTTCTTTGTGCTCACGTAAATCCAGAAAAGCGTGGAATGCTTGCATCAACAGGAATAGATATTTGGATCAATGGACAGCCTTCAGAATGCAGACAAAATAGAATGCGGATAGGAGAGGGATAGCGCAAGAGTACAGAGCTTGGCCTATGCAATTCCTAGCGGGGTCTACTGCGAATCATGCAACAAAAGCATCCAGAACCTGAAACTAGTCTGTATGAAGAAAAACTGTAACTTTAATGGCTGCCTAGACTATTCTACTCCAAAACAATAATACTGTTTGCACAAGTTGGATCTGTGGCTTACCAACAGCGACACAAAGCTAAAACAAACCTGCAACAAACTATACTACCAATCCTAAGCAAACTAAAGGGACACAACACTGAAAACATGAAAGTTGGAGTGAAAATGGTGGCCCGAATAATGTTTGCACTTGCACAAGTTGGATATGTGGCTTACCAGCTGCAACACAATACTAACCAAAGCACTCAATGAGAAAACTAAGAATCCTAAGCAAAGGAAAACTAAAACTGCTGTAACAAGAAATTCAAAAGCAAACTTTGGAGCAAAATTCAGAGAGCCATTTGCATGTGCACAAACCATGCATTTATAGGAATCCAAACATCCAAAAATCAAATCCAAACTGAACTCCTAAACATTAAACAAAAGAAAAACACTATTCCAGGGGACCAAAAACATTAATGCATGCTCAAGTCGGCAAGAAAAGCTGGTGAGTCGTGATATTTCACGCGGGTCGCGTCAAAAGAGCGTTCTGGAAAACGCGCACAGGACCGCCGCCCTGCTCAGGGCGGCGGTTACAGGACCGCCGCCCTGTTCAGGGCGGCGGTTTCGTCACTGAAGACCAAAAAGCCAAGAAAAGAGGGAAAAAAAAGGGAAAACAAAGCACGCGGGGGCTAAGCGGGGCATGCGGGATGTTAACGCATATCTGTAAAGCTTTTCTGGATCCCGAACACCTTGTGAAGAGACCTGTATCATCATTGGGGCACTTATTACATCGTTCCATGATGCGATAAGTACCTTTACAATTTTGGGTACGTACAGAACCCAATCAAATGGATGAGTCTCAACTCTCCTTACCTTGTTAACTAACTGACCTGTGGTGGAGTAAGCTACCACCATGGTCACCTACTATCTCGATAATATTGCAATGTCACGATAGGAGTGATAACCATGTGCTGTCGTGATCAAAGAATCCACTTGGTTGATGTGATGTCCTAAGAACTGACATATTTGTCCACCTCACTACCTGGATAACCCCTGGATCCAATACCTACACTCCCATTACATAGGGGATGATGCACTCATTGACCCAACTCATAAAAAGAGTGGGGTGGATGGTGATTTCCCTACAATCGACTACACTACCATGTACAAGTCATGATAGGTAATCCCTAGGATGTCTGCTCCCTAGGCGTATGTGTGGCCATGTGCCTTAATATGTGTAATAATAGGAGCCAACAATATAGAAGGGTGTCACCTCCCTTGTCCCCAATCATTCGGGAGGAAAACATGCCCATAATGACTCTACGAGATGATAGGAATAGGAGCAGTGGCAATTGACCGGATCCTGATTCCCTTCTTTGAACCAAATGAAACAACAACGTCTCCCATATAGGTGGCCCATTGAGTCATCTCAACCCTAGATCATGTTGTCTCTAGATTCAGTCTCCTCCCAAGTATCGAAGCTCAAGAATGTGGTATACATCCTCCATGGTAATTTTCCACTTACCCCTAGTGCATGACAATTGGAAAGTGTTCAGATATGCTCCCTAGTAAGAAAATAAGTCACATAATATGTGACTGGCAGGGGCAACATGGGGCACAAGTGCAATCCTCTAGATGCATGCCCTCTAAAGAGTGTCCCTCTGAGCTTGAGTCAACTGATCCAAGATCCCAAGGAGCCAATCACACTCCTGCTCATGACTCCAATATATGTGCTCCTCCTTCTAAATTCACCAAAACATGGAAAAAGAGCAAGTTGATAATGTATACCGAGAAGACAAGCTCGGCATAAACATGAAAAAACATAAAAAATCCAAAAATTCAAGTTAATGCATGTTTTGATCATTCTATTTAGAACCCTTTGCTCGGTGCGGGCGGAGTTCCCATGACCATCACCCTACTTTGGGCAGCGGTTCGAGCCGATTTTCAAAATACGCCCCTAACGCTACAAAATTCTCAAATAACAAAAAAATGACCATTTTGGACAAAACAAAGGACTGCCCTATGGCCACCCCCTAGAGACTCATTTAAGATCATTTTTTTGAAAATAGTCCCCCTAAGTAAACTTTTCAAACATTTTACATTTTAGGTATGAAAAGGAAAAAGTGAAAAAAACCAACCTTAGATCATGTTGGTTGATCTCCCTGCTCCTGGAGGCATGATCATGATTTTGTAACAATTATTTCGGCTATACTCTCATCGAAAATGGTCACCGTGGGCCCAGAGCTCCAAATTCACCAAATCAAATATGTGCAAATGAATTGAAAAATGAATTATTTTGATATATATATATATATATATATATATATGATGTTTTGACCTCGTTTTGAGTGTATGTGTTTATAGGGTTGGAGTGTTGGTGTAGGTATATCTCTATATCCCCGCACAAATGGTAAGTCCTCTTGTCATTTTGGTTTAGTGTTTATTTTTTGATATTTTATCTATTTGCACTTGAGTCTTATTTTCTCTTGTAGGTAGCGGGAGTTTGGATGATGACATTTTGACACACGGGCGTGTCAGGTATATCTTCTAACTCCCCATTTCAGAATGCCATACTCAAACTCTACATTTACGCCTCTTCATGGCATTTGAGACATTTCTTCGAGGAGGTAATATGTACGCACCCAACATTGCATGTGCTACATTATTGGAAAATGGCTACAAAAGTCCCCAATGATGATTCAATTCCTTTCAAGAAGGTGTTCAAGCTCCAAAACCGATTCACAATGTATATGTGTAGCCTAGACATCCTTACTTAGCCTTTCTACACTTTCTTCTAGTTTTCTACTTCTTTCTCGCAAATGTTTTGGCATTTAGTGCATCAATCTGGAAAAATTGGTCGGGACCGCCACCTGTAGGGTGGCGGTCCTGACCAATTTTTCCAGATTCCGTCATGCATGTTTTTAACATGCGAAGATTCACTTAAATTAACTTTTAACATGCATCCATGGGACAAATTATCTAAAAATAGTTTTGATTGCTTAGTTCTCCTTCCCTCTTCTATTTTTGCATGTGCTTTAGTTAGTTGGAATTACCTCTTCTTGCCTTATGCATGAAGGCACATCCCAACCCCAATTATTATATATTCCATGCTTGTATTCAAGCAAAAGGCTGAGATTTTTGTGTATCTTGCATTATATTTCTGCCACAATCTTGCTAGGAATTGCATATCCAAGCTCAGATCTCTTGTGTTATCTCTCTTCTACTTGCATAGTGTCAGGACTACCTTCAACCTGTCATTGCTCAAGTGCCATCCTCTTGCCACTATTCTTGCATTCCCAATCCCTTAGAATCATATGAACACTTAGAGAAAGAAAGGAACAAATTGAGGGGACATATATAGATACAACAGATTTGCCAAAGCTCTTGCTTATCCAGGTTGGAATTGTGTGTTTGTTTGCTTTATTTGTTAAATTGTCAATTTCAAATCACTAGTTTCAATTACATATCAAATAGAGTACAAAAATTGTTCATTTCAATTGATTAAACAATTACAATTAGATCAAATCATTATAATTTTTTCTCTCTGACATTACTGGGGAAGTTGTGGGGAACAATAGCTCTTTCAGGGTCATGATTTGTTCTTCACCTCTGAGGTAGGGTTTGAAGGGTTTTGATTAGATCAGGTTATTTGTTTTAGATTAGATTCACATATTTTCACAAGTAACCAGATACATCTAGTTGATTACTTATCTTTAGTTTATTTATTAGATTAGAACGCATTGCTTAAAAATTAGAAAAGATAAAAAACATTTACTTTGATAGACTAGTTTGCTTTAATTGTTTTGCTTTGATATATTGTGAAAATGCCAAAAACATAGGTTATATTTCCTTTTATAGATAGTTTTTTTATCAGGATCATTTTAATTTCATTTTATATGACCACCAACGGTCCACAACAAGAAAATACATACAATTCCCGATCCCTTGGTCCCACAACCCAATGCGCGGGAATTGATAAGCGACATTGATACAAGTTTACGTTTGACGGTATTAAACACACTGTAACTTTTGTTGAGAAAATAAAACAACTAAATACACTAAATATTGCTGATAATCAAGCCTACGATCATTGGACTACTCCCGACAACAATGTTTGATTATGTGAATGACCATACAAGGGCCACAACCTCCATGAGTCTTTGGTTGTGACCTCGAGTCCTGACCCAGTGGGCTTGCTTACCGAGTTAGACATTGACACTAGTTTGCATACATAAGTATTCATATATTTTCCACTTCCACCGAGACATTATTGCACAACTTTCCTTACTAAAAATAACGGACCCGATCAAGATAAGGCTTTACGGACTAGACTAGAAAATCACCCATAGTCCTGTGGCTCCACTAAGTCTCTCGTTCTCACTTCCATGACCTTGTTTGGAAATCCATACGAGGCACCCGCATGTCACTTTCCACGTGTTCAAAAACTAAAAAATAGAATATCGGTGGAGCTTGATATCGATTGGATTCTACGAGAAACTATTATATCGGTGAGCCATCGGACCGCTTTAGGTTAGGAGAGCATTGTTTTCCTTAAACTTACAGATCTCGATATTGCATGTTGGAGACATAAGATTTACAAAATAGCTTGATCACCATCACCACACTCACATTCACTTCCATTCTACACCAGTTGTCTTAGTACGACCTTGAGAGGTTGGGTGCAAAGAAGGTCACGTGTTGATTTTCTATCGCATCAATAACCATAATAAAGATCCAAGCTCTAAGCATCTATTACCGACCTAAGGTTGCATCCAAAGGCATTTCAAGAGTATCAAAGCACCATCTAGCTTCATTCAAGAGGAAAAGATACTACATTCTTACGTATATAATTCATAGGAGGGAAAGTTAATTTTGACATCCACACATCTACTTACATTGCTACATCTAGCTATTGCTCTCTATTCGAGTGTATCTTGCACAAGAACCACCTAGTATACGATTCTACACACACACACACACATAACTACATGGAGTATGAGATGTAGTGCATCACTCGGTTGTAAGTTCACTTTATCGGGTGACCTCTGGGGGTCAATTTGACTCCCCATTTGCATCTTTTTCTTTTTAAGATTTGATGTGTTTTGGGGTTTAATGTGAGGTCTTTTATTTTGCTTATTATAGGTGAATTTGGTGATCTTCCAATGACTTACACGTGATCAATAGAGAAGTATAGCGATACTCATGTGACACAACAAAAATCATTTTATGAGGTTCTACATAGTCATAGACACCTACAAAAGGTCTCGGTACCTAGGTGCCGTGACCGAGTCCATGCGCCCTAGTCCCATTGTTTCCGACAATTTTGAATTTTTGGACTTGGTTGTGACAATTTTTCCTCATAATCCATATTTTTCTAGCTCGACACATATTCAAGATTATTGTGAAATCAGATAAGTCTCTTATTCCATCTCTTGTAGTTAGGGTGTTAATTGCCAATTGCTTATTGCTTAGGTTAGATCTAGACTTTATTTTTTACCTTTGCATTGTGAGTATGTAAATAGGGTTTTTACAAATTTATATATTTGTTAAATCATTTAGTGAACCCATCTTATTCAAATGCTCTTGGGTCTTCATTTCCTCACTTATTTCATCCTCTCATCATGGATATCTCCATTCATGATTTCTTGCTAGTCAATCCTAATTGTTTGGCTAATACTCGTATTCCTTCTACTACTCATGCCAACATAATTTATCATACATTTTTAGATCTATTCTCTCAACAACTTACTTTTCCATCTACTATAGCTGAAAATATTTCTATTTGACTATGATCCTCCCCTATATATATGAGTATGCATCAATAACTTGGGTGTTAAGTGAAATTTAATCGACAATGGATCTGAGCTCAATCTTTGTACTTTGTCATTCATTCAAAATATAAGCCTTTCCTTAGCTAATATTAACCCAACATCTGTTTCAGTCTGAGCATATGATTCTGCTACACATCCATGTATAGGAACTATTACTTTTCCTATCATGGTTGGCCCAAAATAGTTCCTATAGTATTATTTGTTATTGATATCCTAGTTCCATATAATTACTTACTCAGTAGGCCATGGCTTCACAAAATGTAAGCAATGCCTTCTATATTTCACTAGTGCATTAAATTATTACATGAAGGCTTTGAATATATAGCTCCCACTGATAGTAATCCATTCTAATATTGATGCCTAGACCCAACTATTACATTACCTATTCTGACTTCTACTACTATGCATCTTGCTGGTGATTTGTGACCCACAAATTTTCTAGACAACTTTCCTCCACTAGAAGGAACCGTTTCTACATTAGACATCATTCCATCTACTTCAGTATCACCCCCTCCTACTAATGTTGTGGTGATTTGTCGGTTTTTTCCATAAATTAGACGTCATACCACCTTCATTGTCTTCTCACGAGCAACCCGCATATGCGATCCCTCCTTTCACATGAACTCTTTTAATAAATAATGCTCATTGGCACACATTCGATCAATCTAACTTACTCGACATTGTTTTCACATATGATGGTTTGAATCAACTTAGATTCACACTTCGATGATATTCTCCCCACCTCATTCACCACATCTCTATCATGTTTATGTTCTTATTATTGTTGCTTATGGACTTCATGTTTTCCTTCTATCGATATTTTTAGCATGCACTCCTCACACTCCTCCGCTTACTCTTGGGCTATCTTGGCTTAACTATATTGATGGCACTTTAGATCCTGATCATATCCAAATTTCATTCCCCAGGCCCTTTGGCCATGTTTTTATTTGAAATGATTTATTTCTTAGCTATTCCCAAAATCTTACTCGATGGCATGCATATGGATGTACACTACCACCTTTCACTGATGAAGAATATGCAATGGGCATGTACAATCTATGACACAATAGCTCCTTAATAGATCAACCATACACTATTGCTTACTAGGTCACTGATGCATCTCCATTTGAATTTGAACATGATAATGATGATCTCTTAGATGATGTTACTTGATTCTTCTTCATCATCATACACTTAGGGGGCATCACGCTTAATATTACCCCTATTAACATCATCATATGTCTTACATTTCTACTATTTCACTTCATGCTTCACATCTAGTCTTTCACACACATCTTACACATCTTAATACACTGTTATCATCATAACCCTATGACACACTCTTGTGTTGTGGTTCACAATTGAATTTTGAGGGCATAAAACATCCATGAACCTCACATCATATATACTACGCATTTCACACTCTATGCATTCACGACACATGTTTCTTACATTACAAAGCATATTTCGTAACCTATGGGGATTTTTGCCGCAAGCCTAAATTACAAGAAAAGATGTACTCTCCATCTCAGAGCAAAAAGATATGTCATTTGGGAGAACATACTATACAAGAAGGGATTGGATGGTACATTCCTAAGGTGCATTGAAGAAGAATAAAAGAAAACAAATTCAAAGCATATCATGACCAAACATGTGGAGGTCATTTATCGTAATGGCTATAACTCATAAGATTATGAGAGGTGGCTATTATTGGCCTAACATCTTTCGAAACACATATAAATGGGTTAGAAAATGTGTTCTATGTCAGCTTGATTTTGGGAAGACCAAGACTTTATGTTTTTCCCCTCGGGATTGTGATTATCGAAGAACCCTACCAATAGTGGGGTGTATTGAACTCGCACTCTAGCACAATTTTTATTTATGTCTTTACCACTACTAATTAATTCACAAAGTTGGTGGAAGGTGTTATAACCTAGGAACAAGGAAAAGTTGTAAAAGCTATGAAATGAGGCAAGAACACTTAAGAATCCCCAAAGCTTTAAACAACAAGTCAATGGACCATCATGATAAGAGATAAGCAAGAAACCATTACTTTGCATGCATTAACTTGAAATAAACAAGCAAACCTAGCATGTCTAATATTCTCTACTCTTTGAAAGCTATGAAAATGAACCTAATAAAGATCCTAGCAATCAGTTGTGATTATTTGATCTTCAAGGTATTTGAGAATGAGAGCTCACCATTAATGGCTACAAAGCCATATGGTTCTTCCCATTTACCAAAAGCTTGAGTGAAAGATGCAATAAAAAAGCAAATAGCTCAATAAACAATGAAGAAATCTCTTAATCCTAAACAAAATACTATAGTTTATGCTAGAAAGGAGGAAGTGTTCTTAGAAATGGTCTAGGGGTAGTGGGGTATTTATAGTTTTCTATTTCCAAGAATGGAAGAATTTTGGTGCATGTGGGACAAATGAATAAGCCAAAAAGCACTTTATGGTTTAGAAGAGGTTAAACATGTCTTAGGCTAATTAATCTAGGTTTAGGCTAATTAATCCTAGTGAGGAATTAGGGGTCTGAGAGAGTTGTGAGAGGTCTACTCAATCCAATGAAATGGATTGATAACCTAGGAAGCTAGTAGAAGTGGTCTAGAAGGAGATTAGAAGGGGGTTCAACTAATAGGAGGCTATATTAGCTCGATTAGTTAGTTATAAAAGGAATACAACCAAAAGGATGTTATAAAAGGAGAGTTAGATAGGCCTAATTGACGAGGTGTCGTCAATTTGCAAGAAGTAGAATAATTAGTGCAATATTAAGAATAAGATTGCTTTGATCAAACTATAGGTGTCTACATTTTCCCCTCTTTAGGGTGGCGTAAGCTATGCCACTTCAAAGAAAGTAGACAAACACAAATGACTACAAATTTTGGAGTGGGAGAAAAATTAGTAGGGTGAGGATGCCCCCTCGAGTGTCGATAGGGTGATGAAAGAGGTCGATCGACGATTGAAAAGAAGAGTAAAAAATAAATAGAAGAAGGAGGAGGGACAAGATGATTTTATGGGAAAATAGAAGAATAAGGAAGAAAGAAGAAAATAATAAGGAGGATATATTGAGCTATAAGCAATTTTGCATTGCATAAGACAATATTTTGTACATCATATTGCTAAGAATCTTCATCATCGGTCCTTATTTAAGATATAAGCATACGATAAAAGTTTAGAATGACATAAAAGCCATAATATGAACAATGATCCACCGACGAGAAGAAAATGGGTCAAAAATGATTATTTAATAAAAATAATCATCACGACGGTGAATAAAAGAAGGTAGAATGATTACGGCGGTCGAATTACACATTTCGCCATCACAACGGATGAGAGGGAATTGTGACGGGTCAAAATAACCCTATATACCCCTTTGGGGGGGTAAATCATCACGGTTAGTTCATTTGTTACAGAGCCCTTGCAAATTTTCACCATGAGTGATTTGTGAACTATGAGAGAGAGGAAAAGAATTCGGAGGTGGACAAGACGTGTAAACCGAATCCGGGAGTACCTATGAGATGAGTGTCATATATCTTCTTATCAAGTTTTGCATTTAATATAATTTTTGAGCATTTTAGGGTAGAAATAACACTTGTGCGCACCTTAGTGGTGTGCGGGAATCATTCAATGTGTGCACGTGTCGGGAAAATAGGTTTGCATATGCACATGTATTGAAAATACAGGTGCATGTACACGCACACGTAGAAAAGGACACATTTGCATTGGGGGCGAGAAAAGTGAATGCGTGCATGTGAAGATGAGCATGCATGTATCCGAGGGACGATATGTGCTATGGGGTGTTAGCTTAGGGAAAATTTAGTTAGGAGGCACATGCATTAGGATGTGCGTGCATGCGCATTAATAGGAGAACACATATGTCTAGGTGCACATGTGTTGATATGGGCGTCAAGCACCCATATAGGGCGTGCATGTGCAAAAGAAATACTTAGCCATTTTTTTGAGAAAATAGGATAAGTATAGAAGAATGTGACCTTAGAATTTTGTAGAAGAAAGTAGAAAGTAGTACTTAGAAGAATGAATGAAAGTTGAAAATAGAAGAACATAGATAGAATTTGAAACGTGTATTATCATTTTGTAGAGACGAAGAACATGGGATAGATCGCTATTAAGTCGAGGAGGATAGGGATTATTTGGACGTGCACATTATCATTAGATTGTAGAGTATGCCACACGATCATGGCCTTGCCAAGCTTTAGCTGAGAGGTGGCACAATGAGAGCCAATTTTTTCGCGATCGACGAGATCACTATCACGTTGGAGGATGTATGGAGGATTTTGTGGATTCCTATCTATATGGTGGGAAGATCGAGTACGAGAGTCGCATCACTAAGATCATGAACTATCTATTAGAGTTATTTAGAATCATCAAATCTAAATAACTACAATAGATAGTTCACAATCTTAGTCATGTGACTCTTATACTTGATCAGTGACCATAGATAGTATTCCATAAAATCCTCCATATCCATCCTCCAATGTGACAAAGTTGATATCATGATCAGAGCCAAAAACACTGGCTCTCACTGTGCCACCTCTCAGCTAAGGCTATGAGGAGGCCATGATCAAGAGTAATATGTGGCATACTAGCCACATGATCTAATCTAGTGACGTATAATAGGGTGTCCAAATAATCCCTATCCTCCTCAGAGAAACCCGCCTCTATAGCAATCAGGTGACCATACTACTCTCTAATCCGTAGGGCTAACAATCGTCTTTGTAAAATGATAATACACTTGTTACGACTTATACCTCATCGAGGTGTGACAGTTTAACTACATTAGTATATAACAAATATGGAGTTAGATCAAGTGGTGGTCTACTTGATGGCCTTTATTAGTGGCATTTTTCTTGTGACAAGACTGACACTTCATTCCCTCTTGGTCTCATCAGAGTACTTCATGGACTAGCTCATGGTGAGAGGTATTGTTGGGGCCAGTGTATCTTTGGCACATTTATATTGGGATTTACATCTTATCACCTACTACTGTCATAATATTTTTATGATGAGGTCTATATGATGCTACCTAAAGAGTTTTAGGTACGTGAACATGCTCATTTCGATTCTTGCTAATGAATTGAGACCTTGTGTGGAATTGAGTAGGCTCCATGAACCTAGTACACTCTCTTTGATCAACATCTCCAAGATTTTGATTTAAGAATTATGGAGGTTGGGCTGAAATTATCAGCCATTGATGATTCATCACTCATCAATGAATCATTCTACGAACAATTGGTGGACCTCTTGTCATATCTTATGTGCACGCGATTGGGTCATGTTTTTACTATTAGCTATCCTTTTCAGTTGTTATCTATGTTGAAGCTCATACATTGGATGGTAGCAAAACATCATATGGTTGTTGTATATTTTAGAATAGTATCTCTAGAACATGTACAATCATAATGAACAAACTCTTGGATTTACTATATTTGTAAAATTCTTGGAAAAATATGTTGTTTCGGTTTAGTCATTAAGGGGGCATTAAAGTATATTAGTTTGTGATTCTTTTGCCAATCATATATATCAAGTTGTTCCTCCTCCTTTATTGGGGACCCTTGAATTCCTTATTTCTTCGCTGATGCATCACCACCAATCATTACATTCTTAGATAATGATTATCATGCTACATTTAATTCTAATTCCTTACACATCAATGCTTCTATTAGTTCATATATTGTCAATAATACTTTGATCTATCCAATAGCTCCTATGAACATGTGCTCTGTTGCACTCCTTCTCGCTATCAAATGTCCATTGTCTAATATCAAATTTCCAATTCCCAATTTTTTTCTACATCGGGATTCCCATTACTATTGGCCCTTTTACAATGCTTGTGTCATTCATTGTGGCATCTTCAATCAAATGTTATGACATGCTCTTAGGTATCTCTTGGCTCCACACCACCCAAGCCATCCCTTCCATGAATCATTTGTGTCTTAAGTTCATTCACAATAAATAAGTTATCACTCTTAAAGATATCCCACCATGTACACTATTGCTGCTACCTCCTCTTGATGATATCTATACACCAGTCACAATATATAGGCCTCTCATGCCTATCAAGTTTAAAGCACACTCTAGACCTAGTTCTCTTATTCTTACACAACCTACTTCACGTCCATATCATCCTCATCGGGTTCTTAGTCCACATCATCAGCCCTAAGCCTCCTATTCAAGCAACCCCTTCACTTAGGTGTTCACCTATACCTTCACCACACCGGTCTCCTTCGTGTACACATCATTACCCTCCTACACCAACAATCTTAGAGCATTGTCACATGCCTTTATCTCCTTGGACAATGGGTGGAGGTACCTTTCCCTTCACTATTGTAGGATAGATTTCTCTCACTTATACACTTTAGGGGCATCGATGGGTGTCGTTATTCCCTTCATTTAATCAACTCTTTGTTGATGTCATATTCAAACCAGGGGTGTGTCTGAAGCTATATGCAACAAGAAAATCCTAGTGATCTAGTAATTGTTTGTAGGTATTTGTTATTTTATTTTCTGGGGGGTTTTTTGCAGTGTCCTTAGGATTCCATGGCCAAAGCCTTATTATCTCTATGCTGTAAGAAACTTGCTGAAATAAACACTCATTGCTAGAAATAAACACACATACAGAAGTAAATAGATTGCTGGAAATAAACACACAATGCAGAAGTAAACACACTTTGCTTGGAAATAAACACACGGTTGAAAATGTTGTGAAAATATTGCAAGGAAATGAAAATATAGTCTATAACACCTGTAGGGACAAGTATACAACAAATTTCAACTTAAAGAATCAAAATCATTTACAGAATTAACAGATCTACACTATTTGCTTTAGAAATATAAATACCAATAAAACAAGGATCCTGGTTCTTGGAGGAGTGGGCCCTTGCTCCACCTTGAATCATGATTTGAAAAAGTGATATTCTCTCAAAATGAAGTGGCTATTTTATTGCTGAAATATTCTACCTTACAAAAACATACTGGATCTTTCTATATTTCTATCTCTATGTATTTGTATGTATATCTCTTCTATCCTAAATATATCTACATGTCTTTATATATATTTAATTCAAAGATGCATGTACAACCATAGTTGTTCTACGATTCAGATGGAACCAAATTATGCCCAAAATAGATGTTGAATTTTGAACCTTCTTTAGGCGTACTGTTATCGATAAGTTATCCCTAGATCTTCGAGTATGAAGAATTAGAAATCTCTTGATCTGCTCCTGATTAAAAGGCTCATTGATTTCTCTATCATTGGATGTCATCAAAATAAATAGATTCCCATTGGTTAGAAACTTTGGAGAAGTTCTAAAACTAAAGGGGACTATTCTAGATCTAACCGTGAAAGTTCGAGCTAAATGTAGGAGTTCTAGAACTAAGTGCTAGAGTTTTGGAACTAAGTCCGAAAGTTCCGAGAACTAAGTGATAGAGCTCATAAACTGTGTGATGGAGTTCCGAAACTAAGTCTGGAAGTTTCGGAACTAAGCCATATTGAAGCCAAGGCTCCCAAAAACATGTTGATCACTTCATACTTCATTTCTTGACTGATTATGACCTATTTTATTACAAAAACTAAATTTCCACACACTTTGTTAGGAATTATAAAGCTTTTAAATGTTAGAACTAAATTCAAAAAATATGGACAATTACATCCTAACTTACATTAGATCAAACAAAAGTCACAAAATGTAGTCAAACTTGATAAAAAGGAGAGTAAAATAAGATCATTTATTGCACATTAACGAGACATATTTTGGCCTTATCATCTCCCCATACTTGTTTATAAGTCCCCTTACAAAATTTACTCTTCAAATCTTGGGTTGTGTATTCTACATTCCAATTGACTGCTCAGGTCAAATGGCTGAAACTAAATATCCCAATGTTTTAGTTCAAAAGTACTATACCTTGATCCTACTTCTACTTTCCTCTGCCATTCCTCAAATTGAGTGGGATCTTGAGGCTCTCTTTTTCCATGGAGACATGGGGGTGAGAAGAAGGGGAGGCCTTGTTCTCATTCCCATCCATATGCCCCTACATTTTCATTGACCTGAGGGATTAGTGTGCACAAGGCTTTAGCTCTTTCTAGGCTCCATATTAAGTTTGTGGGAGATATCACTTCTCTTCTTCTCAATGCAACTGTGAGAAACTCCCATCTTTTCAAACATCCATCATAAATATCTTCAAATTTTTCCTCCTCATAAGAGGTGAAGGCATCAATACTTTTCTGTAAATTGGCCAGATAATGTGCCTTGAACCGACTATCAAAGGCATGGGATCTGAAATGTATAGCAAAGGAAGATGGTTTACCATAGTGAGCCCTCATGTAGAGACTAGATGAACTAGCTTTTAATAGATGCTCAGAATCCCTCTCTTTCCATGTAATCTAATTTTGAAGAACAGAAACAAATGCATTTAGCTGGCTTTCCCCTACATACAAATTGATCATGAAGCCTGTGTTCTTTTCTAGCATAAGATTGCAGAGATAGAATTCATAGAGAATATTTTTCTGCTCTGCACTAGCTGAGGAATAGGCTATCATGAACTCATATTCATATTTTATTTCATGTGGAAGGCCACATGCAATTCTTGACAGCTGCTAGTGAATAAATTGTTCTTCCAAAAAGACATTGTATGCAGGAGAAGGTCTCTGCATGTGAGTAATTTTTCACTCATTATGCAAACCATTTGTATTTTTACAAGACATTTAAATTTGTCTTCTTCCTCTTTGTAGAAATTTTCTTCCCATTTCTTCCTTGCTTTCTTCTCTTCTTCCATCTTGTTTCTCAAGTCCTCATTTGATGTTTTAAATTCATTAAGTTCCCTATAGGTATCATCCCACAACTGCTTGAGTGGCAGTAAGTTAGTTCAGTTTGTGCTAGATATTATTGACATAACACTTGGTCTTTTAGAAAATTGACATTCTTCTTCTTTTTCCATCATCTGTTGTTTGACCATTGTCAATTCTTTAGTCCTATTTGTGAGTTGATTTGTTAGTTTCTCAATGAGCATTTCCCTCTATTCTAACTTGAGTTTGAGGAATTTTAATTCCTCATCCTTCTCTCTGATGATGAGTTCTACTCTAGACAAAAACATAGTCTATGTTTTAAGTGTTGTTTTTCCTCTTTTTTGAAAGTTCATTGGGAAATGAGCATTCCTCTTCTACCAAAGGGATTTTCCTTTTCGTTTCCAAGATGCCAATTCCTCTTCTTCATATGACAATGTTGTTGATTCACCCAACTCTTGAAAATCATGTTCTTCAAATATTTCATCTTCCTTCTCCACCTCAGTTTGGCTTGGTCTAGGAGGAGTCATGGCCATGCTACCCAAAATATCAACAACTTCTTTTTCCAACCCATCCTGTTCTTCCATCTCCTCTGGAATTTCCCTAGACCTCTTATGAATTCTTCTTCTTTGAGGAGCTTCAAAATGTCTGGAAATGGGTTTCCTCCTAGAGCTTCTTCTAACTTTCACTTCATGCTCTAGCTTAGGTGAACTATCACTGTCAAAGATATATTAGTTCTCTGCATGTTGTTGTAGAGGAAGGAGTTTCTTTGACAGGAACAATAGGTTCTACAGCTTTAATCCTTCTTTCAGATCTCCTTCTTTTTGGTACATTACCCCCACCTATTTCCTTCTTTTCCTCTGTAGGGGCATCAATCTCTAAATTACTTGTAGGAGAAAAAGGGGTTGGTATTCCCCTCCTGATAATATCAGGGTTTTTCTTAAACTTGTTAAGAAACTTTTCCCATATTTCTTCTCCATTTTTCTTTGAAATAAAATGGTGTTGGCATACCAAATGGATTAACCCATGATGTCTGATTGTTCCAACTCCCAAGAATACCTCTGAGCCATTGTCTGGATGGAGTCAAAAAGGAATCCTGGAAGATTTACTATATATTCTAGTTTTGAATTCCCATACCTAAGATATATTAACATCTTAAGGACTTCTCTTCCCACAGTCCCAAATTGACCATCGCAAGTTAAATACTTAACTACCAAAAATGCTACCCTATCAAAGGGTTTGGGCAAGCTGGCCCTTCTGACCCCCTTTATGATTTTCTTGGTGTTATAGATATATTGGGGCTCAGATTCCCCCTCTTGTATCAAGGTTTCCACCAGATATTTAAGGGTTCCCTTGACAGGATTTGGGACATGCACAATTGGTATTCCAAACACATTACTCATTGTATTAATAGTAAAAGGAATTACAATTCTTCTAACTTTAGTTCTAGATTCTTCTAAATTTATAACAAATTCCCTTACCAATTCATCATTGTACCTCAAGAATGTTTTTAGGAACTCCAGCCACCCTGCTCATCCAAAAATGGTTGTCACTTCTTCATCTGCAAGAAGTTGGGTATCATCCTCTGGATCTGACTTCTTTTTAATCCCCATGGAAAAGAGGATGATTCAAATTCTTCTTTCTTCAAATTTAGAATTAGTTGCAAAACTACTAGATTTAGCTATGGAACTATTGTATTTAGTTGTGGAACTATTGTGTTTATCTATGGAATTGATGGGTTTAGCTATGGAATTCAAATACAATTCTTCTACTTCTTCTTTGAAATTCTTCTGCAACTGCTTCTCAACTTCGTTTATTTCCCCAAATGATAGGTAATTACAAATATGCCGCCACTTTCTTATTCCATCAACATCACCCTCATGATTACTTGCTTTTAATCATAATGCACAATAAATGACTCATCATACCGACTTTTTAAATCAAGTCTAATCACACATGCGAACTTTTAATTTAACCTTTAATAAGTTCAAGACATAATTACCATCCTTTGTTGATGTAATCCCTTTGCCTTGATGACTCATCATTCCTAAAAGTGAAAAAGGAAAATGGTTAGAAAAGACAGCTGGAATTCAAACAAATTATTTTTATTTTGCATTAGCCATTTATTGAGGAGACAAATCACCATTGCTTGTTTTTAATTGATCTTTAAGAGATTTTTTTGGGGAAGAGAACACCATTGATTGGTTTTCATTCCTTTCCTTTTTATTTATTTATTTATTTTTAGGGGGAAGAGAATGATATTTTTGGTTTTCATTCTCTTCCCTTTATTTTGGATCCATACATTTGATTATTTGATCATTTTGGAAGAACTAGGTTCTTCCATATGATCAAATTCTTTGTCTGCTTCAATCTGCTTCAAGAATTCATCCCTAGTAGGAGGCTTCCTATAAATTTTTAGCCTATGTCCATTGATGAAAAGTGTCCTTTTGCTACCATCAATAGGAAGTAGTTGAATAGATCCATTCTCAAATATCTGCTCAATCTGATAGGGTCCTAACCATCTGGTTCTCAACTTGCCCTTGAATTGTTGGTACTTGGAATCAAACAGTAATGCCCAATCTCCTACCTTGAATTTCCTTTTTCTTGATATGTGTGTCATACCACTACTTCCTTTGATCTTAGATTATCTCTATCTGTTGAAGTGCTTCCATTCTCAACTCATCCAATTCATTGAGTTGAAGAATTCTTTCCTTTTGTGCTTGCATCCAACTCAATACCCACTTTAGTTGATGTCCTCAATGTTTGTAGTTCAAATTCAATAGGTAACAAAGGTTTTTCCCATAAACTAACTCATATGGTGAAAACCCTGTTGTAGTCTTCCAAGTTGTATTATAAGCCCAAACACCTCAGGTAGTCTCTTTACCCAATCTCTTATACCTTGCTTCAATTGTTTTGGTAAGGATGTTTTCCAATTCTCTGTTTGTTACTTCTGCTTATCCATTTGATTGTGGGTGATAGGGAGATGACTTCCTATGATTGATATGATAGTACATTATGAAGGCATGGATCATATTAGACATGAAATGTGGATTTTGATTTGAAACTATACTCCTTGGTGCACCAAATTTCATCATAATTCTATGCCAAAGGAAATCAACAATTGCTTCTTTAGTGGCATTTGTTAAAGCCTACACCTCTGCCCACTTTGTCACATAATCAGTACACATAAGAATGTGCTCCTTTCCTTGTGAAGGAGGACTAAAGGGACCAACAAAATCTAGCCCCCACCTTTCAAATGGTTCAATCACTACTTGAGGTTGCAGAGGCATTTCATGGGTAAGGTTGGTTGTCCCATCCTTTGATAGGGATCACACCACTTGATATATCTCTTCACATATTTATACAGAGATGGCCAATAATAGCTAGTGCCAAGTATCTTGTGAGTTGTTCTTTTTATTGAAAAAGTGTCCTCCACTTGGTTCATCATGACATGCCCTGAGTATGTCAAATATTTCATCTTCTCTCACACACCTACGTAAAACCAAATCAGGACCACATTTAAACAACATTCCATTTAACCATTTAAATTGTGCACTGGTTTTGATCAACTTCTTCATTTGTTTCTTAGTGAAAGAAGGAGGAAACTTCCTGTTGTAAGATAATTTTCCATATTAGCAACCATGGTGTATCAACTAAAATAGCAAACAATTGTTCATTTGAAATTTTTCCTTAACTGGATCTTGCTCCCCTATAGTGGTCAATCTTGACAAGAAATCAACTACCACATTATATTTTCTGGATTATCTACTATGGTAATATCAAATTCTTGTAAAAGTAATAACCATCTAATTATCCTACCTCTAACCATTGGTTTTTCATTAAGTATCTAATTGTTGAGTGATCTGTATGTACAAATATTTTATACCCTGTAATATAATGTTTGAATTTATTAATTGCATAGATCACAACAAGAAATTATTTTTCAGTGGTAGTGTAATTTCTTTCAGTGGGAGTAAGATTTTTACTAAGGTAGTAAATAGCATAAATTTTCCCTTCTTCATCTTTCTGTCCCAAAATTGCACCAATTGAGTTATTTGAGGCATCTATTTGGATGTGAAAAGGTTTCTCCCAATTAGGTCCTCTCAATATTGGGGTAGTGATTAATTTTTCTTTAATTTCCTCAAAAGCATGTTGACACTTTTCATCCCAACAAAATTCACAATCCTTGGTAAGTAAACTAAACATGGGGGCAACAATTTTACTAAAATCCTTAATAAAACACCTATAGTATCCAGACATGCCCTAAAAATGACTTGATATCTATGGGGGTTTGAGGAACAGTAAGTTTGAAATAATCTTGATTTTGTCTTGGTCAACCTGAATTCCTCTTTTTGAAATGTGGTGTCCTAATACAATCCCCTCATCAACCATCATTAAACATTTCTCATGACTAAGAGATAAATGATGTTCCTCACATATTGTTAGTAATATGTCCAAATTCTTCAAAGCATCATCAAATGTGTCTCCATGTATAGTAAAGTCATCCATGTATACCTCTATACAATCATTCATTAGGTCTGCAAAATTGCTAAGATAACCCTTTAGAAGGTTGTTGGAGCATTACATAGTCCAAATGGAAATACCCTATAGGAAAAGGTACCCCATGGACAAGTAAAGGTAGTTTTATCCTAATCCTCAACAACAAATCTGATTTGATTATATCCACTAAAGCCATCCAGGAAGGAAAAGTATTGTTTACCTGCAAGGTTGTCCAAAACTTGATCTATGAATGGTAAGGGAAAATAATCTCTCAGTGTGGCTTTGTTTAGCTCCCTATAATCAACACAAATTCTCCATTTTTGTTCTTTTTAGGAACAATTACAAGAGGAGACACCCACTGACTATCTAAGATAGGGTAGATAAAACCTACTTGTAATAGTTTTTCAATTTCTTGCTTGACTATGTCCCTTAAGGATAGATTAATCCTCCTCTGAGGTTTCCTAACTGGTTTAATGTTTTCAGTATAGATGTGATGGGTGAAAATACTTGGATGGATTCCTTTCATGTCTTTATAGTCCCAAGCAAAATATCTAGTATGATCTTTCAGAACATCAAACAATTTAGCTTCTTCATCATTCTTCAACCAATTATTAATGTTAAAAAATTTACTGGTTGAATCTCAACATGTTTGGTTCCAATGTGTGATGAACTGATTTGTTAAAAGGGTTCCATTAAGGTGTTTAGTGGACATGGATGTGGTAATAACATATGATATGTAGCAACATATCCAAAATTCCCTTGAGAAATAATATTAGACAAAGGACAATAGGAAGAGTTATGATACTTATCTTGTTGTCAATCAAACTCCTCATCACCGCTATTTTCTAGAAATTCCTCACCATTTCTTGATATCTTTGAAACTGAAACTACTAATTCCGTAGCTATTTCTGCTCCTCCCTAAGAGAAATCTTGTTCCTCCAGAGTGAAATTATTTGCATTTGCATGGGATCGTTGTTGATGTGGTTCCGGAGATAACTTGAAGGTTCCGAACTAAATGTGATGGTTCTAGAACTAAATCCATAGGTTCGGAACTAACCCAGATTATTCCAAGGATAGTTGGTGTTCATTCAATGGTTGATTAATCATATCTTCCATCTCCCATACATGATCCTACAACGTTATCATAGCCAAAGAAGACATATTTTGTTTATTAGTGTCAGGATCATCAACCCACAATTGTTCTTGATTATCAATAAAAGGTCGTGCAAAGGGATATAAGGAAATTTGATTAGAAATATTACCATTTGAGATAGTCATATCACCTGATCTACAATTAATTAAGGCAATCTGTAGCTAACCATGGTTTGCCCAAAATATTGGGATAACCAAGTGTTTTACCTTTTAGTTGCAATATGAGGAAGTCCATTGGATATTCCCATGACTCCACCATAAGCGCCACATAACTCCTTCTGGTTTTTGCTATGGGTGTCGCCATCTATAATATGGTGTTAGTAGGTTGGATACATGTTAATGGTAATGTTTTCAAAGTGTCCACTGTCATCACATTTATAGTTGCTCCCAAATCAACCAAAACATTATGTATATCTTTATTCCCTATAGAGACATAAATAATAGGGCTACCAGGATCTCCATATTTGGGAAGTAAGAGTTTTCTGCTAATAAATCAGCAAGTTTCCCATCTACCTTAATAGTCTGGGGTACTGCTTCTTCCTTCTAGGTCTTCTTAAACATAACATTTTGATTAACTTGTTCAACTCTCGGAATGTCCTTGATTGCTTGCAACAATGGTATTTCAATATTTAATTTCCTCAACTCCTGCACCAACTCAGATTCCTTGGTCCCTATAACTTCTTTAAATCTCTCTGGAAATGGAGTTTCAGTAGAGTTGCTATCTGGCTCCTTATCTTTTTATTTTTCATCTTTCTTGGGAACAACCACACTAGGGGTTTCAGTTTCTTCTATCATTTCAATAATTATAACAGGTGGACTGCTAATTAATTTTCCAGATCTAGTTTGAATATATTTACAATCCATGACATTTAGATACATTGGTTTTTCTTTCTCTTTCCCATAGACATGAGTTGTTTTGTCTGTTTTGGGATAAGCAACTGGTTGTGCTAGTATTTGTGTTTGAACCACATTTTCGGTTTGTGAATTTTGTGTTGGGGAACCCATTATGGCTTATTGATTCTGATTGGGTTATGTCCTCCCTTGAGCGTAATTATTAGGGATCCACCTAGGTTGTGACCAAGCATTTGGGTTACCTTGACTAGACCATGGTTGTTGGTGTCCTTGGGCATACCAAGATTGTCCTGACCAATCCTAAGGATTCCATGTTGGTTGAGGGACCCAAGGTGGTTGTCCCCAAATTTTTGGTACTATCTGAGCTTCCCATGACATCATCCAGGGGTTAGGAACTGACCTGGGCATGAACTTCCCCTGGGTAGGTTATCTCTGGACAAAGTTTACTTCTTCTGATGTGGATGAAGTGTTGGTTTGTTTAAGCTGATTTTTAATAAAGGGAAGAATAGAGCAAGCATTAATCACATGGTCCATAGATTCATAGATAAAACACATTTCTATTTTATCTAGAGGACAATCTCTTATTGTATGCTTCTTCATGGATCTAAGAGAATACATAGCTAATGGTTCAGTTTTAGCATTTGGTTTAGCTTGCAATCCATCCATGGTGGAGGTTAATTGAACTAGAATGTCTATGTTTTAAAGTTTTCCAGTTCATCCATCAGTTTGTTCATATATGGGTTCAGACTTTTAACTATTTTTCCTTTCCTAGGTCCACCCCTTGTTCTTGAATAGCTTATACAAATGTATTTAATATAATTCATTTTTATTTGATCAATGTTTCCACCTCCCATCAAATCAAGGGCTTCCCTAGATTCATCATCCAAACCTTTAAGAAAAATGGTTTTTCTTAACTCTTCTTGTAGTACAAATCCACATCTTTTACTTACAAAGAGGAATCTATCTAAATAATCTTCCATATTCTCATACATCTAGGCTTATTTGATTTTGAAAAATTCTTCCTTCATGTTCCTCCATCTACAGTAGTCTTGATACTTGTCTAGGAAGGAAATTTCCATTTGTGCCCAAGTGGTAATAGAATTAGATGTTAATCCCATAAACCACCTCATTGTTGTATCCTTCAAAGTAGATGGAAACAACTTGAGCTTCTGATTATCTATTTTGTAATCATAATTCTGACATAGTACTTTAAATTCAAACAGAAATTGGTCAGGATCTTCAGATGACATTCCTCTAAATGTGGGTAAATGTACAGGTGAAATATTCTTCATAGGTGTATCATCATCATCCAACTGAATTGGATAAGTAAAGGTCCTATCAGGTTATCTTTCAGCTTCTCGTTCCATTTCTACAGTACCTTCTAGAATTTTCTCCCAATCAATATGGTATGTGATCTGCTTTGGGGAAGGTGAAAAGTCAGGAGTAGGAGGTTGACTACTCAATTGTGAATCAAAACTTTCTCTAAACGGGTCTTGGGATATAATCCTCTTTCTAAAGGTTCCACTTCCTTCTGGTGACTGATCCAAGAATTCTAAAGGTGGAAATTCGCTTCTTGTCTAATAGGGGACAATGATGCTTCTAATTCTTAGTCAACTTCCTTATTTGATCGAGAAGATGCTGATGATTCTTGTTTAGATATTTTTAGGAGGAATCTACCCTTAGAGTCTCTTTCTGGGTAAGTGCAACAAGTTGGGGGACAATTAAGTGGACATCAAATCCTGAATTTTACATCAAAAATAGCAAAACATCAAATTTAGTCTTCCGTAGACTTGAACCATGCCGAAAAGTAAAAAATATGTCATAAAAATGGTACCATCGTGTAGGAGAGACTATTAGCTTTGTAGAAATATTGATTTTAAAGTGAATAGAATAGGATAAATATCATTTTATAATTTTTTACTAATAGTAGGTATTTAAGACACTTTTTCCCGTGAATATTTATGTCTATGTTTAAGACTGCAATTTTTTTTTCACTTGTCAAAATGTGATAAAAATTATACCATCCCAACCATGGTGAAATTATATACATGTCAAAAAAATAATAATTTGATTTCAATATTTTTTGATGAAGTTATGGCGGGTAAACAGAAAGTGCTATGTTTTCTTTATGTTTTTAGACCACTTTCACAGACAAAATCATAAAAAATAAAATATTACTCAAAAAAATGCAAAATAAAATCTATCCCAAGATAGATAGAATCATCTAACTTCTCACCAAAGGAAAAATATATATATCAATTTTTGGTCATCCAAATTGCGGGCAAACAGACTACAATCTCAGAGGCGTTTTTAAAAATAAATACCAAGTCATTGAATTTTAAGTGTTTAATATAGCTAAACTTGTCCAATTTTTTTAAAAAATAGTAGTTTAGAAACTAGATTCTAGATGCTACGATTCATATTAATATAATTTTTCTAATTTTGAGTGTATTCATTGCTAATAATCCCTACAAGTTGATATTATGTGGTTATTTGCAATATGATGTCCACTTATGACCCCTTTTTTGTCCCCCAACTTGGTGCACTTACCCGTCTACTCATAAATTTTATGATGACGTAGGGAAGATTCTTCAATTACTAGATAATGATTATTGCTATTGTTGACACATAATTAGACAATTCTAACTAGTGGTTTCCTGAAAATGACACCAAAATGATGGGTGTCATTATTCCCTTCATTTAATCAACTCTTTGTTGATATCATATTCAAACCAGGGGTGTGTCTAAAGCTATATGCAACAAGAAAATCCTAGTGATCTAGTAATTGTTTGTAGGTATTTGTTATTTTATTTTCGGGGTTTTTTGCAGTGTCCTTAGGATTCCATGGCCAAAGCCTTATTATATCTATGTTGTAAGTAACTTGCTGAAATAAACACTCATTGCTGGAATGAATTGCTAGAAATAAACACACATACAAAAGTAAATAGATTGCTAGAAATAAACACACAATGCATAAGTAAACACACTTTGCTTGGAAATAAACACACGATTGAAAATGTTGTGAAAAGCTTGCAAGGAAATGAAAATCTAGTCTATAACACATGTAGGGACAAGTATACAACAAAGTTCAACTTAAAGAATCAAAATCATATACGAATTAACAAATCTAAACTATTTTCTTTAGAAATATAAATACCAATAAAACGAGAATTCTAGTTCTTGGAGGAGTGTGCCCTTGCTCCACCTTGAATTAGGATTTGAAAAAGTGATATTATCTCAAAGCGAAGTTCTTTATTTTATTGTTGAAATATTTTGCCTTACAAAACGCGTCTTTGGATCTTTCTATATTTCTATCTCTATGTATACGTATGTATATCTCTTCTCTATCCTAAATCTATCTACATGTCTTTATATATATATATATATATATATAATTCAATTATGTATTTATGGCCATAGTTGTTCTACCAATTTAGATGGAACCGAATTATGCCCAAAATAGATGTTGGATTTGGAACCTTGCTAGACATACAACTGTCTGATAAGTTATCCCTGGATCTTCGAGTATGAAGAATTTGAAATCTTCTGATCTGCTCCTGATTGAAAGGCTCATTGATTGCTCTATCCTTAGATGTCATCAAAATAAATAGATTCCCATTGGTTCCGAACTTTGGAGAAGTTCTAGAACTAAAGGGGATTGTTCTAGATCTAACCAGTGAAAGTTCTAGAGCTAAACACAGGAGTTCCAGAACTAAGTCTGAAAGTTAGAACTAAGTGGTAGAGCACATAAAATGTGTGATAGAGTTCCAAAACTAAGTCTGGAAGTTTTGGAACTAAGCTGTATTGAAGTCAAGGCTCCCCAAAACATGTTGATTGTTTTATACTTCGTTCTTTGATTGATTATGACCTATTTTATTACAAAAACTAAATTTCCACACACTTTGTTATAAATTACAGATCTTTTAAATGTTAGAACTAAATTCAAAAAAAGATGGACAATTACATCCTAACTTACATTAGATCAAACAATAGTCACAAAATGCAGTCAAACTTGATAAAAAGGAGAGTAAAATAAGATCATTTATTATGCATTAACGAGACATATTTTGGCCTTATCAACATCACACTTACTTCTCCCCCTCCCACCATTATGAAATTCTTGTAATGTTTAATACCACGCTTTGCACTCCGTGCCTCATAACTTTCACAAACTCTCATACCATTTGATACGTGCATTGTATCATCATTACCCTATGACACACTCTAGTTCCAAGATTTATACTTGACTATTGAGGGTCTAATACGGAAATAAACCTCACATCCAATTCATAATTCACGCTTTGTGCTTCACGATACATATTTCTAGTAACTCTTCACGTTACTTGATGACACACTCTTTTTCTATGGTTCATTCTTGATTATCGAAGGTCCCTATAAATTAATTGATTCTCATACACATCTACTAGAGGGCACGATACACCTATCTTTTTCACACTTTGCATTACATTCCATCATACTCATTTCTATGCCCTTAGTCATATAGCTTATATTATTTATTTAGTGCCAACTTGTGACTTATATATTCTCTCTTCTTGTCATGTGTTATTCATTTATACTTTCGGATGTTTAGTAGGTCATCCTTAGTGTTGTTTATATCATAGGATTATATATATATATATATATATACACACACACACACACACATACATATGTACATATATATACACACACACATAGTAGTAGAGAGGAGTAGTTAATAATCATATTGAGAATTTAAGTCTTACTTGTATGGTTTGGAGGTTTCCCCCTCAAAGTGGCTAAGCTATTCTACTTATATATTGCTATCATTTATCTACAATATTATGTTATTTAGTGTTCTATTACTAATGATATTCAAATTTATACAAGTAATTTCATTATAAGTGGTATCGAGCTTTGATCTTGGCTAGTCTTGTGTCAAACCCTAATTGTGAAGGTTAAAATATATCTCAAAATTGGTAGTGATTTTTAAAGATTTTTTTGTGATATGGAAAAATCAGTCAAGTTATAGAAACTAAATCATGCACTTTGGGTATCTATTTAGTCTTGATTACATACTACTATTCATATGATTCCTAAGAGAGAAAAGTACTAATTGATCACTATTTTTGGCCACCTTTGTTTGCTCTGTGTTTCATTTTTGGTCTTACACTCCCATCAGCCTTGATTTGTCTTTTCATTCTTCAACATTTCTCACCCTAGACACCAATGCCCGGTTAGGAAGCCAATGCCCAGTGCCCCCATCCCCTACGAGTGTTATGACCTCTTTGTATTTTTCTCACATCTTTTGGGTCCTTTCTAGCCATTTGGGCATCTTATTTTCTTACTAGTCGGCCTTTTAGTGATTAATTATGAAATTCAACCAAGGGAATCATATAAATATAAAGCTATGTGATCATAATAAAGGACCAAACACTAAACATCTACTACCACCACCTAAGGTTGCATCCAAAGGCATATAAAGAGCATTCAAGCATCCATCTAGCATCCATTCAAGGGCAAGGGACTACATTTCTGCATACACTTCATAGGAGGGGAGTTCATTGTTGACATCCACACATATATTTACATTTCTACATCTAGCTATTACACACACACATAAAAATACATTGGGTCTAAGATGTAGTATGATTCTCAATCGTAAGTTCACTTCATGACGAGATGATGACAGTTTGACCCCTCATTGACATTATTTTATTTTTAGGATTTGATGCTTTTTGGGGTTTTGCACATCATTTCTTCATTGCAGGTTACATGAGACATCTACAAATTTGGTGTGACATACTGTGATAGGAAGTTAAGAACAATGAACATATTGTGACCATGTAAAGCTAGTTTTCTAAGCTTCAAGTAGTCATAGGCGTCTAAGAAGGTCTCGATGCCCTAGGCCCCCTTGAACCTGCACGAGTGCCATAGTCCCAACATTCCTAACACTCTTGAATTTTTTAGGATTAGTGAGACAATTTTCCCTCTGTATTCATCGGTTTGTCACTTGGGCACAATTGTCACACCCTAAAAATTTAGTGTGGTCTTTATGGGATAAGTTGTTAGCTAGGTGATTTATGTACTTGATGTTCGATTTCAATTTCTTAGCTTTTTAAAACTCGTTCTTTGATCCATTGTGAGACTTACATGTGCATGGCCCTTATCAAGACCTCTGCTGGGATTTGTGATCGTAATTAATGTGTGAACATCTTGTGACCATGCAAAGCTAGTTTTCTAAGCTTCGAAGCGAGTCATAGGCGTCTAAGAAGGTCTCGACGCCCTAGGCCCCTTGAACTCCGCACGAGCGCCCTAGTCCAAACATTCCTAACACTCTTGAATTTTTTAGGATTAGTGAGACAATTTTCCTCTCGTATTCATCAATTCATCACTTGGCACAATTGTCATACCCTAAAAATTTAGTGTGGTCTTTATGGGATAAGTTGTTAGCTAGGTGATTTATGTACTTGATGTTCAATTTCAATTTCTTAGCTTTTTAAAACTCGTTATTTGATCCATTGTGATGACTTACATGTGTATGGCCCTTATCAAGACCTCTGCTAGGATTTGTGATTGTAATTAGATGTATTAAGGACATATTTATCTCTAGTAAGTATTGTTTGGTTATAAACGTTATTCCAATTTCTTTATATATATTATTCTATGTCATATTAGGGGCTATTGTGGTATCTTGGTGGTTTGTGACTATGAATTTTCACCTTTGTAATGACATTCTATTTGCTGAAGTTAAAGACGTTAAGTATATAGGTCTTATATGGACCTCATGACATATTATGAATGATCATGATAATATCTAATTGCTAATTGTAATAACATACCGAGTTGGTGTTACTAAGAATGGAATACTTGATTGATCAATTTTGTGATCACAGTGTTCATTTATTTCTCAATGTCAAAATTGGACTCCTCATGGAGGTCTATCATTATTAATGTTAATCTTGTTATGATGTGTTTGCTTAATCAACATATGAATAGGTCATAGACCTTAATATGCATTTAATAATTTAATATTGTTGTTGACCATCTCCATGTTATTGCTTGGCATTCATGTTGTTAATTAGAAATTTTATAATTTTATTCAACATAAATTAAGGCTTTGGTCCCTAAGATATGCATATCACGAAATATACAAAGGCATTAATGTGTTAATTGTGTGTTATCATTGTTTAAATATTTTGATGATAATAAGAGTTATGTTTTTCCTACCATTTAAATGCTAAGGTGGGTCACTATTAGCCCAATCTAATTAAGATGGAAAACGTGTATTTAAGCCCATAAAGGGGAAACACTTATGAAGATTGGTGCATTGATCACCACCTCTACGTAGCTAGTATCATATGGCAATTATTAATGATCCTTAAGTAAGGCACCACCGACCGTTAACAAGGAGATAAATTTAGAAAATGCATACCTTTACGGTTATTAACTAAAGTTAATGAGATTGTTTTTCAAATAAAATATTTTGCTAAATTTAAAAGACTAGCAATCGCATGTGTACAATGCAATGTGAATGCCAAACGATATATGTTATTTGATTTAGAGGGATAGTTATTACTTTTTTTAGTTGATGTTGATAAGGGGTGTGATTGATTTTGGTTGTGTAGAAATATAGATGAACCAATTCATTTAAATAGCGCAAACGTGAGGTCTAACCTTTAAAACATTTCAATATGAAAAAAGTGATATAATTTACAAAGCTTTGCGAGAAGTCAACTTATGTCACGGAGGTCAAAATTTTGCAAAAACAAAGTTGCGGTGTAGTGGTTCTACTCGCTTAGCTGAATTGTCTCCTTCAAATTGTATTTCTAGTCAGTTTGTGCTACCATATACTTAACAAATTTGGCATATCGGGAATACCAGAGCTGTTGAGGCATTTAAATATTTTTTAATAAAAAGAGTTATGGCAAGATGGAAAAATGTGTTTGAAAAGTGTAACTCTAAAAATTACTTATAAATACACATATTTAACATGCATGCACTAACCTGTGCATGTCCAATGGAGAAAATTAGATATTGAGACTTATTAGGCAGTTTAAATAGTAAGAAGATACACAAAAACGTGATTCCTTGGCTTATTTTATAAAAACAATTCCACTTGAATACATGGAAAGCTTGTCGCAAAATACATAGGTTTACATTGAGTAAATGTGTTACCAAATGCTTATGGTTTCCACTATCAAATTAATAAATATCTTACATAGCATTATTTCAACCATTTTTTGAATGCTTCAATATGTATTTGTTAAAACTTTGCTCCTAAACTAAGAAGACAGATATAAATCCTCCAATTTCTCTGTGACTGTAACATTATAAGGGAAATACATATGGTCAATAGGTTTGAAGTTTTACCGATTGCATGTTACATGATACCCTGTTTGATCCATGTCTGAGCCCCATTTATATGCTATTGGTAGCCAATAGTTTTCATTTGTGGAAATTTCAAATTTCACTCATGTTTGTTTGAATGATGCCTTGTATTGGCTAATCTAACGTAGTGGTTCTTTTGCATTTTCCTAACTCTCACACGTTTGCGAGAAGTCAACTTATGCCACGAGAGGTAAAATTTTTGCAAAAACAAAGTTGCGGTGTAGTGGTTGGACCCATGGCATTGAACCTCGAGGTCACAGGTTCAAGTTTTGCCGATCCCCACTGCTAACGTGCATGAGGGATAGGCTCTTTCATTCTTCTGCTTTTTTTGCATGCATTTGCATATTGACCACATTCTTAAAAACATCTTTGAATTTATCAATCTAGTAAATTTTCTATAATCTGTATGGTTATTTCTGCTCTTCATGGAATTCTGGTTTCAAAATTTGTATTTGTATTTGTATATGAACGTCCCTTGTTTTCTCCTTAATTTTTTGATCTTCATATTTAGGTCTCCGCTTCCTCCCTAAGCTCAAAATACTTGTGTGTGATTTTGGCACCATGGCTCAAGAATGCAAAGGATCAGATAAAATAGATCATTCACTGCCTCTTTCATTTGTTTATGATTCTAGGGACTTTTGTTCTAGAACATGTGTAAAGTTTGATTGTAATGAAGAGCAGTTTTCTCATTGTGAGTCAGCTACAGGATTTGGTGGCTATTGTCACAATAAGGTTCCTATAGGACCAAAATTTCAAGCCTGCAGAATCCTTCAACCTCATTCTTCTATTTCACATGCCATTTGGGGGCAGCTTGTGCATCTGTGTTGAAACCTAGTTGATGATTTGAAACTGTGTTAAAAGTTTAAATAACAGTTTCAAGTTTAAACCTAAACTGCATTATATGTATACATGGAAAAAGAAGGAACATATATCATATTTGGATTACAAATGTAATTAGTTTTTTTAATGCATTTTATGTTTATGCTCTACTTGCACATGCAACCCACAGACATTCCAAAGATACTATTCTCTGGAGAATGTTTTCAGAATGTGGCTTTAGCCTTAAGATTTGAAATCAATCGCTTATTCGATGTGCTGCACGATGTTGCGTCGGGCAAAGACCTGAATTTTTTTGTTGTGGTACGGGCATTTTCCTTTTATTTGAGGTGAGAAATTTTAATTTAATCTAGTTGCTTACCCTACAATTGAATGCAGATTGTTGCAATAAATGTTATATACATCATCATAAAATGTGTTATTGCCAATTTTGTATATTACTTGTAAGAGTCTTCCCTTTTGAACTGTGTAATGATGAATGGACTGGTTCAACCATATTAGAAGTAATATTCATCAGGAAAGGTTTTCTAATCCTTGAATTTTTACAGGTTATCACAGGTCTCTGGATACTCTCTTGGATTGGCAGTTGCACAAATTTCTTGACCCTCTTCTATGTTGGTAAGAATGACCTATACTACTTTTCTTTTAATTATTGGGATGGCTTCTTGAAACTGCTTACAGTAAGTCTTGGGTGGGTTTTTGATCCTCAAAAATTGTTTCTAGACTACTATGTTCATCACAATTCTCAAAAGTACACATTTGGCATTTTGTAATTTTCTAATTTGAATGGTGTAAATAGTATCTCAAATAGACCCGATATTCTCTACTTGTATTCTTAATATTTAGGGCCTTATCCAAGTATTATGTTTTCCGATTGGCAATTCTTACAATTTGAAGAAATTCTAGATTGTTTACATTATTTATTAAACTGCTAATACCCATATAAATAAGGGCCATTTCTTATTTGACCTCTGTCAATTCTATAAACAAATGTTCTGATATTTTCTACCACTATTTTATGCAACATTTATGATAGCCCACACAGTTCCCAAATCAACCTGCCCACATTGCACCCATTCGCTACCCGCTCACTAAATCTGGAATCTACAAACTCTTTTGACCATACCCATTTTAGAATCCACATAACCAAGTTCCAAAAACATCCGATGCAAAGAATTACCTTGTCTAAAGACTGAATCAAGAAACTACTAAAATTCTAACAATTAGACAAACAGTTCTAACAATTATTATAATGTAATTTGTAAATTGGATTAAAAGTTTCAGAATTGTGTCCAGATATTTTCATTAAATCAAATAAACTAAACAATTTTCCAAAAGAGAGAGCGAATTCATCCATATATTTAATTACATGATCCTCGTTGTCTAGGACACAATTTCTAAAAATTCATCATTCATTCATTGAACATAGAATTTAATTCTATCTCTTTTAGAGGGATCTCTGTAATATGCTTCAATCTATTATACTTTTAGACATTTTTCTTTAATTCATTCTAAGGAATCCTCTTAATGCCTCTACAATGCTTCAAACCCTAGCATTTTTCTATTTAGAAACCCTAGATTTAAACCAAAAATGAAGAAAATAACACGAGTCAGGTAGAAAAAAACTACTCAGGAAACAAAGAGCGTGGGAGAAATTTTTCAGTAGGCAGAGATAAAATTGGTCATGAAATAGGTCTTCATATGACTCTAATTTAAATTTTGAATATGAATTTTGCAAGCTTAAAGAGAGTGAAAATCAGGAAACAAAGTTTTCTGATGAAGGACGAGGGCCTGCACAAAAATTGACGGAATTGAGACTAAGTATGGGCATTTACCAGTGGAAGTCCGTTTAAGGAACTTTTAGATTCTATTTTTGACCTTTCCTTTTATTTAGATCACAAATCTCTGACCAGCTCCAACGGTGGCAAAGGTGATGGCGGCGGCACCAATGGCGGCGTAGGGGGTAGTGGCGGCGCGAGATCGAACCAGGCGTGTGTAGCTTGCAAGCATCAAAGAAGGAAGTGCACAGAAAGCTATTTGTTAGCACCGTCTTTTCCTTCCGAGCAGGCTAGAATATTTCACACAAGGTTTTCGGCATCTGTAATGTTTTGAAGATTCTGAAGAGCTTGGACACATGCGGAAAAACAAAGAGCTGTGTAATCCTTATGTTGGGAGGTGAATGCAGAGACTATTATCTTGTCGATGGTTACTTGGGTGTATAGAACTAGTTTAAGCCAGAAAACACAAAAATGTACGCAAAAAAATGTCCAGACGGCCAAATGACTATATAACCATCAAATTTAACACCGCTACATAAACATCCAGAGGTCCTTTACCATAGGGGAATGCCTTTGGCGTAATAAGAAAATAAGTTGGCCAACTCGATGTGGTGGGAACTACACTATTACCCATGTATTAATTGCATTGAATATGGCCATGGATTCTTGGGGAATGCATGAAATTTTGTGAATTTTGAAGTTGAGTGCCATTTTCCAAGTTCATTGTTTGGATCTTTTCACTCCGCATGTTCGGAGTTTTGTATATGTTACTCCATTATGGAAGGAAACCATGATTTTCATGGCTAACTATTATTGATCGAGTAGCATAAAAATGAATCTTATTTGGTTAAAGTAGCGAGTTCTTTGTAAGGTTATTTTGTTTTGGAATTTTGAAGGAGAATGTGGTGAAGGTGTAATTGACGGATCGACAAGGAGTTCAAAGTGAAGTTACATGATGTCATATTAGGCATTATGAGCCCTACCATTCTCCTAATGGCTTATTCCACTTTCATTTATGTCAAAGAAATTGCTGTTTTTGATTATGTGTTATTGTGAGGAAATGGGTTTCGAGAACATTGTCTTTCGGTTTTGCATTGTTATTAATTATGAGTTTAAATAGATCTTTGAAATACCATATGGGTCTGAAATAATTATAATTTGTAGCAGATGAAATATGTATTTACAAACTTTTGATTATATTAAGGTCTATGTATGATGTCAAACCCAATAACTTGGGTGTGTTTGGATAGATATACATTTATATTATTAATCAAATCCTTGGACTCGAATTCGGGATTATGGGCATTATTTTTAATTAGTTTATTATATAGCTTGTGGAGAACGAAACCCATGGAAAATATCAGTGGTTTCACGACTATTGTTGTACTATGTATTGGGTGTCTAATGATACACACACACACACACACACACACACACACACACACACACACACACACACACACACACGATGAACTGAATCCTCGATTCAGATGTGGGTAAACCAAGGTCTGTTGCTCTTGAGCCTTGTATTGTGATCTTGAGACCTTCATTTCATTAACATATCACAGAGATAGTTTTATTTATCTCGTGGGATGAGATGTCAAGATGTAGAGGCACCTTCATATCATTTGGTTTATGTCGAGGGCCATGTTGAGAGAATGTGCTCTTGTGATTATGACGGGTTTTAAGCTCTTTAATGTTAACGACTATTATGCCTTTCCTTGACAGAGATAGTATATGGACTTCTCAAGGTTATTGGGAATCTAAAGAAGATTCTGCTCAACTATAATTTCTCCCTTGGCTACGAGACTGTGTATTATTACTATGAGAAGCCGAGTTCTAGATATGATGTTAATCTTTACTACTTATATGATATATTTATTATAACACTGGGACTAATAACTATTTTTTTTATTATTGGTAAATAGTTTTTTGAAAGGGACTATACCCTTGTATACAAAAGGGGCCTAGAAGCCAGAATAGGAATGAAAAGCATTACAAAAAGGATCAAAATCCAGATGAGACACGAAACCCAATGTAACCAAAGAGCAGCTACCCCAAAACATCAAACTAGTTCGAATACTACAGAAGAGCAGCCAAAAAAAAAAACATAAAATATGAAGGAAGACAACAAGAGTAGTGCAGACCCACAATTACTTCTTGGCGGCTTTGTTGATTCTGGATTTGATAGTCTGCTAGGAGGTGAACATAGCCAATGTCATCATATGAGAAGGGTCAGAAACATCTAGTTGTTGAATGGTCTATTTGCTTTCCTTTTCCGTGCCCCAAAGAGTTGCAGGTACTCCACTGAGATTAGAAACGCTGCGGACATGCTCAATAAATTCTTTGATTACACTAAAAATAGCCATATTATGGTCATGGCGAGTCTTGGCTTTCCCTAGATGGTTGTCCAAGGAGTTCAATTTTTGTAGATATCTTCAACCTATTTATTATCAATATCAACCTCCTCCTCCTTCCTCTTACCTTTTTGTTTTGCCAAGTTTTTAACTTCTTTCAACAATAATATGTCAGTTTCTAAGGCTTCCATCCTTTTTGTGGGACTCTCAATGTGTGCCTCTTATGAACTAGTGCTACTAATATGCAGGAGGTTATGAGCCATTTCCAAATCCTGAGGAATGTTCCCCGAAGCAGGGGTGCCAAGGTTTAGTCTTTTAGAAGACCTAGTAATGGGTCTAGTCGAAGTGGAGGCAAAGGGGGTGGGAGCAGAGGTGGGGGGATAGCAGAGGGAGCCGAGAATGAGGGAAAAGGGGTATCAGTAGTGGTGATGGGGACAGAAGGAGAAGAGATGGGGGTAGCAGCAGCGGTGCGGGGAAGAGAAGGAACAGAGATGGGGGAGGTTGGGATGGGAGACCTAAGAAGACAGAGCTTGTGTAACAAGAAGATGAGTCCCTGGTGTAGTGGGACCGCACGTGCATGCTTTTGGAACTCCAAAATGGAGTGCTCAAGAGAATTAAGTAGATAATGAGGGAAACAAACCGTGAAACTTCTACGGAAGTGATTGAGGAACACAAGATGCTTTGAGGGCACAGTGACGAATCTCCCCTCCAGAGAGATGTATCACACCATCATATGGGTGACCTCGTCAAAAGGCGGAGGAATAGAGCTGACCTATACAGACCCACCGTGATGAAGACTAGTTTCTCATTGGCTTCAACAAATTTCCTCTCCTCAGCAGCCCTGTCAATCCTTTTATTAAAAAAGTGGTACCCATCCATGCCAAGGCCTGTTGCTTTGGCTATTAACTCTTCATTGATCAAAATTTTCTGTCCACCATATTCCACTGTGCATGATCCTTCCAATCCTTCACAAAATGCATGGATATGCTTTGGTCGTGACCCTGAATCTTCTCCATAAAATTTGTGATGCCTCCCTGGTTGAGAAGATTCCAAAGCTCTTCATTATTTTTCCATTCCAGTCCACGCTGGGTTCAATCTGGCAAGGGGATCCTCCCATTTTCACCATGCTTAAGTGTTTGCAAATATAATTTTCAAAATCCCTATGAAAAATCCTATAGCAAATGTAGTTACCAGTCCACCTTTCTCTATTTTTTTCACCGATGCGAATGATGGAAAGTGTAGCCATTGCTATTCCCACGAATGCCTGCGTGTTTGCTGCAATGTACCTGGGAAAACCCGCATGTGTGAGTTTCAGTCCCCTTAGAAACCCACTCCAGCTCATCATCATCCTTATTACGGACTTGAGAATCCATAAGACCCTGTTTAAAAGTTGTTCTAAGCACAATATTTCCCACATGTGTGGCTTTAATCTTCATATAGATCCACTTTAAGTCATCATCATACTTACTATAATCTTGATTGCCCGTCAGGATCTGTTTGAGTGCTGCTTTAATATCAACACATGTGAGAGTCTTATTCTCAAAGACCCACTCCAAATGCTCATTTATCTTTCCCCGAATTTTCATGCTGATAAATATCCGCTTGTATGTTGTTTTAAATCTGTTCAGGAATGTGATCTCTATTATCCCAAATAATGTGATTAACATTTATGCCATAATTAGCCAATGCATCCACCACCTTGTTACCCTCCCGGTAAGTATGCTTGATCTGAATATTATTGAATGTTTGGAAAATACTTATGGATTCCAAGATGAAGTCCTTGATGTTCCAACTTAGAGGTGAACACTGATTAAGATGATTAATGATATTAAGCGAGTCTCCTTCCAGAATGAGATTTTGGATATTATGAGTATGAGTAATTCTAAGGCCCCAAAGAGTGGATAATTCTTCAGAAAAATGATTAGTTTGTATTCCCATTCTACCAAAGATAAGCAAAGCAATCAAACTACCCTTATGATCTTGGATCACTCCTCCCCACTGTAATTCTAGGGTTACCCTTAGAGGCCCCATCAAAGTTCAACTTGTACCAGTTAAGATCGGGAGGATGCCAATGTATCAGTGATATGTCAATATTATTACGAGAATTATTTCGAGATATTTTCAACTCCAATCTACCATTGGGACAAGATATGCTCTTCATTTTTACGGATAACTCTTGTTCTTGGGGGTTTAAATCTAACAATATTCTCTTTAATAGCATTAGATTTTTTCCCAATACTGAGCTTATAATTATGTTTACTATTTCTAAAGATAATATCATTTCTATCTTTCCATATCCTCCAAATGACATGGGGTATTACCAAATTCCATAGCCTTCTTACAACACAATGTTTATAGGGTGGGCTCCATTGGGTCAGAGTCGATGAAGTCCTTGGAACCACCGAAAGCTTTAAAATTAGAGACGGAAAAACTCCATATTATGGTAGCATAATCACAATAGATAAACAAATGACTGATATCCTCGAGTCTTTTTACAAAGATGACATCGATTAGGAAATATGAATCCTTTTCTAATCAGTCGTCGGTGGTAAGAATTTCGCCTCGAGAGCAAGCCAAAAGAAAAAGTTAATTTTTGGAGTTAGCTCATTCATCCAAATTCTACTCCATTTAAACTCAGTTTGACTATTGGTGAAGAAAGTATTATAACCAGTTTTGACAAAGTAGTCCCCATCAATAGAATTGCTCTAGACCAATTCATCCTTAACATCCAGCTGACTTAAAGGTATAAGGTCCAACTGATCCTATAGGGAGGAGATAGTTTGGATCAGATTATCTCTATCCACATAAAGTTTTTTCCATTTCTTTCTGTTTCCATTTCTATCAATATAATCCTTGACTCTAGTGCCATAATTGTTTTCAAGACTATCTTTGGCAACACCAAATCTATCCATAAGGCTTCCATTAGACCAGTTATCTTCCCAAAATTTTATATCACAACCATCTCCCACTTTCCATTTACTTCCTTGTTTGATGAAATTTCTGCTCTTCACTAAATTATTCCAAAAAATGGAACCATAGGAAGGTGCTCATCTTGAAGAAAAAAAAAAAACTGTTTGTTCATTAAGGTATTTAGCCTTAATTAATTCAATCTAGGGTTGCTTCTCAGAAAGCATTCTCCAGCCCATTTTCATAATAAGAGCCTCATTTATTTTCTTGATGTCTTTTATGCCCGGTCCCCTATAGATTTTGGAGTGCAAACCTTATCCCAAGCAACTAAGTGGTATTTAAGCTTCTCCTCCATGCCCTGCCATAGGAAGTTTTTCTGGATCCTCTCAATTTTTTCTCTGAAGGTAGAATGGATCTTATAAAGAGACATGATATAAATAGGCAGATTTTGAAGAGTGCTTTTTATGAGTAGGCACTTACCAGCACTAGATAGAATGGCTCCTTTCCAACCAGCCATTTTTTTTGAAATCTCTCCAACAGATTCTCCCACACCTTGTTAGAAACTTTTTAGTGCCAAGAGGGAGTCCTAAGTAAGTGGTGGAAGTGCACTTATTTTGACCCGAGAATTTTTACAATTTTAAATTGTCTTTCCTTAGGAGTGTTGACGAAGAAGATTCATAACGTTGTAGAATAGCCTTGGTAGCCTTAGCTTCAATGACGAAAGCCAATAAAAGAAGAATTGTATCATCCGCAAATTGCTGATGAGAAGCTGCTTGGCTGATGGAAGTGGGCTTTGAACCTTTCAGAAGACCATCAATTGCTACTTTACCAATTGTTCTACTAAGACTGTCTACCATAAGAATGAAGAGCAGGGGGGATATGGGGTCACCTTGTCTTAGTCCTCTACTTGCTTGTGAAAAAGCCTACCGGCACACCATTAACCACCATTGAGAATCTGACCATAGAGATGTAAGCCTTAATAATTTTTTTGAATTTAGCCGGAAAACCAAATTTAATTAAGACTTTGTCAAGAAAAACCCAAGAGACCTTGTCAAAGGCTTTATTCATATCAAGCTTAAGGACCATATTCACTTTTTTATTATTCTCCATAGAGTGTATGGTCTCATGAACCATAATCACTCCATCTTGGATAATCCTGCCTTTAATGAATCCACTCTGCTACCTTGAAATTAAATCATTCATAATAGATTGTAGCCTGGTAGCAATGATTTTGGTAAAAATTCTATAGATAACATTCACAAGGCTGATGGGTCTGAAGTCTTTGAAGTCTTTAGCATCCATTTTTTTTGGAGCAAGCACAATGTGGGTGTTATTCAGCTCTTTCAAAAGATCCCCAGTTCTATAGAATTCATTCACCACTCTGAGAAGATTATCCGAGCATATTTCCCAAAATTTATGGAAAAAGTTAATGGAAAATCCATCCGGGCTGGAGCCTTGTCGCCTTCTAAAGTAAATACGGCTTTTTGCAGCTCTTCAAGTGTGACCGCTTTAGTGATATCTTTAAATCTCTGCTCCTCAATTTTCTTGGGGGATGGCCTCCAACATGAAAGAAATTACCTCCTCCTCAATGATAGTCCTCTCATTAAGAAGTTTTTTATAGAAATTGAGAGCTTCTTCTTTGATCGTTGTTGGGATCTTTTATAACAGTGCCGTTACTTTTAGCCACTTCCATAATCCTATTACAAGCCCTGTGTTTCAAAGTGGTCATATGGAAATTTTTTCTATTCCTATCTCCTTCTTTCAGCCAGATAGCCCTAGATTTTAGTCTCCATAAGGATTCTTCTCTGCTACAAATCGTATGCAGCTCTGAGAGAATATTTCTTTCCTTAGTTTGGTCTTCAACAGATCTCCCCATTGCATTCATTTTTATTTTCAGATCTTGGAGCTTTTGTTTTAACTTCTTTTTTCTCAAACACATTGCCAAAAACTCTTTTATTCCAGATTTTAACTTGTTTTTTAACATTTTTGAGCTTCTGAATCAATCTAAATTGGGCATTGCCTTCACCATTCCAGACCCACCACTCTTTAATTTTGTCATAGATGTCATCATGCTCCATCCACATCTTTTCAAATTTGAATGAGCTTCTGATGGGCTTAGTCCAATTAAGGAGATTTAAGGCAATAGAATTGTGGTCCGATCCATGCACGGGTAGAAAAGAGAGGTGGAAGTCCTGACTGAGAATCCAACTAGAAGAAATCAGGGCTCTATCTAGTCTAACTTGGATAAGATCTTTTCCCAGCCTTCTATTGTTCCAAGTGTATTTATTCCCATGGAGATCCACATCTAAGAGATTAAGATCAACAATAAAATCTAAAAATTCCTCCATACCTGTGGAAAAGCTGGAGATTCCTCCATATTTTTCACTTGGGTTTAGAGGAGAGTTAAAGTCACCCATGATCATCCAGTTGGCTGTACTATGTTGGTTTCTAAAGATCTTAAGATCAGTCCATAGTTTACATCTCCCACTAACCGTATTAGGGGCATAGATATTAGAAAGGATCCATTCACCATTGTTCTCAATAACATGAAATTTAATAGAAAGATGATTAGTGATAGCATTAAGAACCATACCAGTAGAATGTATTTTATCCCAAAGAGTGGCCAGATCTCCAAAAGCTCCCTGAGAGTTCACCGCAGCCACATCAAAGTTTTCCTAGAAACTCTTTTTACTAATTTCAAGGATCTTAGCTTTCATCTTAGTTTCCTACAAAATCAAAATACTAGGGCTACTAGAATCTCGTAACTCCTTAATGATTCTCTGTTTGGAGTTCCCATTTAGTCCTCGGATGTTCCAAGAGATAATCTTCATTTAAAAAGAGTGGGAGCTGGGATTTCCTGATGGCTCAATTGACGTTGAATGCCATCTGCAATGTCTTTCTTTGTTCTCTTGGATCTAAGAGTCTTTTTTGATGGCCTTCCTCTTTTAGAACTACTTCCAAAATCTACTAGTCTTCTAGCAGAGGATCTAGTAGTTCTGGATGATGAAGTTTCCCAGTTGTCCATTTTCTTTTTCTTGTCACTGTAGAGCGATTATGGGATCATTTCAAATCCTTTCATTCTCTTTTTTTTTTTTTGAGGTGACCTCTATAAATCCATAAGTTAGCTCCTCATCTTCCTTGAATGGTGTTACTTCTCCCTCCTCTTGCTCTCTCTGATTACTGTCAATAAAGAGTAGATCTGTTGATCTGTTGCTGAAGCAAGGAGGTATATCTACTGATCTGTTGCTGAAACCAGGAGGTATATCTGTTGAAATTTTACTTTCACCCCTTGGAGTCTGTAATGTTTCTTCTGAACCCATGTTATCCTTCTCCAATATTTCCTCAATGATGTACAAAGAGTTATCTATCTCAGCTTCCTTAGTGTCATTTGGAAGTTCCAAAGTCTGAGTTAGATCCTTAGGGATGATATTTATCTTCACAGTTCCTTCTTGTTCATCCACCTCTATAGCCACCTTTACAGGATTTTCTAAGTCTTCTTTGTTTTTGATTGGTTCTCCATGCAAAGTTGCCGCCGGGGTTTTTGGATGCCAGACCAGGTGTTTCCTTATTGGAGTTCTAAACCCCTTTTTTTCCTTTTTATTTAAGTTCAACTCAGTCTGGTTAGGGGATTTTTCAACTCTCTGGATTTTCATGTCAAGATCCCTGTTTTCCTTTATCATTTCTAAATCACCCTCAAGTTGTTCTTGCTTTTTGTGTTTGTCCTCCTCTGTAAAGATCTCCTTATTAGGACATTTTTTGGTGAAGTGTCCTATACGATGACATTGCTTACACCTTAAATGAAAGGTTTCAAATTCAATTTTTTGGATCCACATTCCACACTTAGATTTTAAGATGATGTGCTCCGGTAACTCTTGCTCCATTTCAGAAGAAATGCAGAATCAAGAAAAAGCAAGTCTGGATCTGTTTCTCATGGACCCATCCAATCTAATCGGAGCACCTAAGGATTTAGAAATGTTTAGCAAGATTTCATCATCCCAAAATTACAACGGTAGCCCAGGGAGTCTACACCAGATTGGAATGGTGTTTATATTTTCAATGTTAGGGTCAAACCATGGATTCCATTTTTTTCAAAAAGAGGCCCATATTACCTAACCACCACGGCCCTCCCGAAGCACCAATTTCAAATCATCTGCATTGATTAAATTTTGCCAGAAAAAAACCCCGTGGCATGATGGTAATACTCGGATCCTCCTTAGTTTTCACTTTGTAAGAGCCCATTTTCTAATAAAATAAATATTAGGTCTGGGGCCTAGAAACTTACCAACAAGGGAAAGATTTGTTTGTCCAAAGCCCTATTAACACAGCCATCTGGAACCATTAGAAAGGTAGAACCTTCATTGTCCTTTTCCCACGTGAACTGCCCTCTTTCAGGAGATTGTGAACCCACTTTTCTGTTAGGGTTTTGAAGAATCTTATTCCAGGCCAAAGGTGTGGATCCCAACGTGTCCACTTTTTCAATTTGCAGTTTTTCATCCGTCTGATTCTGGTCCATAAGTAGCCTCGTCTCAGCTATAATTGTCCTAGAACGCAGAAATTTTGCAGCCAAATCTTGAAGAAGCCGCCGACTATACCACCGTCTCTTTCTCCATCACTCGAGTTCTCCATCGAGTACTCGAGACTAATAAGCTGTTACCCAACCAGTTTTATAGAATTTTGTGACTAAGTACTAAGGGGTTACTTGTAGTTGTAAGGTGAATAAGTACCATTTATAATTATAATTAACTCAGTTCAAAATCTCCTGAAATTGGTAAATATTTGTGATATATCCACTCTTGGTTACTTATATATGAAGTGGTGATTAAATCTTTGTTGTTACTAGTATTTGATGGAGTGAGTAAAGAGACTTGATATAATCAAATGCTTGAGTAACCACCATTGCTTATTGTGTTGTTACTCAAATATGGGAATTAAATATATGTATATAATTATATTTATACAAAACATGTACTTGGGTTTGATCGATGTTTAGCTTATGGAGATTAAAAAAACCCTTGGAAAGATTCATACCTAGAGTGAAGGATATTCTGTTTCGATGAACAAATATATCTCAATACCAAATCTTACTATGGGTATCGGAAGTGTAAACCTATTTACTATTATGATATATAATATCTTGTATAACATTGAGATTGTGTTGTATGTAACCTGTGTGTGAATAAGAAAGCTGTTGTAATTATATGATGATGGTTGAGATTAATCTTATAAATAGTCGGGATATATTTATTTGTATGGGTGTAATATTTATTACTAAGAACAATGGTATTTTATTCTATGGGCTAAGGCTATTTGATACTTGTAAAAGTGTGTTGGAGTTTTATTATATCTGCTGATTAAAAGTAATTATGTTATGTTACTTATCCTTAAGTAAGTAGATTTAAGGAAGTTATTTGTAATGAGAATGTAAGAAAATGATTTGTTATGTTACTAACGTGGTTTTGTGTCCTAGTAAGTCAAATGTGTGATTAAATTAATGCAACATATCTTTTATGTAAATGATGCATGGCATAAACCCTTAGTAGGAGGTTAAGACTCATCATTCTAGTTTTATTGGACTAACCATGTGCATTAACAATTTCGAGTTGTAGGTATAGAGGCATTCTCCGAGTTTAAGAAGGAAAGAGGATGACTTGACTTCCATGATTGTTTTGAGTCTATGAAATGATGTGCTAACTTTTGAAGCATGAACGTGTTTGAATTATTTAATTTGGTAAGGCTTCATACTGTTGTATTATATGACCATCTATGCTAGTTCTATTCTCTTTGATTATGAACCTTTGTAACAAATCGAGATCAATTGATAAAAAAGATCATTTGAATTTGTGTTTAAGACTTGTCTCATTATTGTTGTGATTGATTAAATATATATTGTGAAATGGGTACTTAGTCGTTAACACACACACACACAAACCTGTGGTCATTGGTGGGGAGATATTATAATATGATTTGTATTGATTAAGGTAATATGCCCAAACAATTTGTGCTAATTTGCTAAGCACATGAATAGTGACTACTTGTGATGATGACAATTAAGGATTATGTTATGTAATTAAAAACAAATTGTATAGTCTATAATGAGGGAAATGGAAACACTTTGGACTGCTATCCTCAAACAACTAATCTAAATGATATAATATTTGATATGTCTGTTGTATGATGCATTAATATGTAAACATAAGATTAAACTATGAAGACATAAAAAGGCAAGAGCGTCTAAGAATTTAATAAAGTGGATTTTATTAAGAATATAGTCATTAATAAAGAAATCAAGGAAGTTGGCAAGGTATGACCCAACTAGTAAATGAGGACTATCATAAGGATTAATGTTTCCTTTTATATCAATAACTAACTTATGAGGAATGAAAATATTTGTGAAAGCCTCCCCTGATCATAACACCCTTATGGGTATAATTAACTCACATAGGATGGTATACAAGTACATACCGAAAACATAGTTAAACTGTTAGGAAATAAGAGATAAAATATGTGGAATACTCCCTTACAGAGAATCGCAATGTGATGAAAATAATATGTAAAAAATATTACGGATCTCAAATAAAAGTGTAGAATAAATAACACAATACAGAGAGACAATATTTAACGTGGTTCACCCAATATGGGCTATGTCCACCAAGAATCACTTGCTCAAATTTTATTACCGACCTCCACTCTCTCAATACAATACCCAGATTTGTTTGGAACTATGCTCAACAAAATCTACTGAATTTACACCCAAATTCAAAGCACATCTGCAATACATTTACTTGTCTTTCTATCATATGCATAAGACCATATAAATAGACTTCGCTTAGCGGTTTGATACAAAACCGTGGGTATCAAAACCATGGGCAAAAACCGTGGGTATCAAAACAATGGGTACCGAAAAACCATGGGCCCAAAAACAGCCCATAACGGTTACCCATTACCCATGGGTTAATAAACCACCCATGAAAATTTGCTTCGGGGCTTCACCCCCGACCCACTCACTGGCAAGTGAGACCGCCGTAAAAATACCCGAGTGTAACACATAGAAGGTGTACCACACTCTAACATGAAAATAGGCTCCACAAACATAACATAAACATGGTGGACATAGTATCTATGATTGTATTTATTGAGATATATACCATTATTATTATTATATATATATATATATATATATATATATATATATATATATATTGTAATAATACTTAAAAAACAATAGGTTATCGATAGAAGTAAATTATCCGATCCCACTTACTCTCAACGTGGAGATAGGACATTAATAAAAAAAGGAATTGTGTTTAATAGACCTACCTAAAAATAGTATATTTGAAGGAGCTTAGGTGAAATTACATTAATTATTACAAAGGGATTAAGTATGGTAAACTTGATAATGTATATTGCATAATTGCACTATTGATGGAATATTGGTGAGATTTTCCTTCGTGATGTTAAATTAATGCAATACATTCTTTGAATGATGATTATGAAGCTGAAGTTATATACATAACTGATCTATATGAGAAAGTACTTGTTGTTAGTATATATAATTAATCCTATTAAGTACTATTAAAGTCTTAATACATTACTAATGTAACATATTAAATATAATATGTGGAATTAATGTAGAAGGATGAGTTTAAATCAGTAATTAGGTGATTATAATGATCATGTTGGAATGACATTAAGTATGCCATTGAAATGCGTGAAACTTTGTTTAGATCCATAGGTTCAAATTCCTTAGTAGCTTGATTTCGTTAAAACCTTGGAATTGATATGCCGTAAGTTATTCAAATAACCTTAACTTAATAAGATATGTGATTCCAATTTAGTGGAATTTGGTGAGATAACTCAATATGGTCACTGCCATGATGTACCAACTTAATGATGAAGGTCATTATGAGGCTACAATAGAGTAGATGCTATGTGAGTTATCTCATCAAGCTCCTAAATGAGAAGGTCGTAATGCACTAAGATGCAAGTAACGTCCTAGGAATGAGTGCAGATTGAACCGCATGGTTAAGTACCCAATGTCATCTTATGATGACTACGGGAAAGGAACAACTAGTAATGATGAAAATTATTGTGGAGACACTTACTCTCCCTTAGTCATCCTAAGCCAACATTGTGGCATTTGCCCATGCAGGTTGATCAATTGGTACCTTATACACAACTTGTAACTATCTAGTCCTAATCCAGATAACAAAAATTAATAAGGTGATGGACAAGTTTCTAATGATGAGTGTTCTATCATGGAATTGAGAATGTTATACATGTCTTTGAAACTTTGGCCAAAGTAGTGTAAGTTGCTGATTACACTATCCTAGAGTCACCAAGGATCTAAGTGTAGGATGTCGGATGGGATTCGATGACAGATACCCATGTAGACACTTAGAATGCAATATTTGACTATCCTTGATAGATGAACGAAACCATTAGTATAATTTGTATACACAAAACCAAATGATACACTTGGTGTAATCGCTCGTAAAGAGTAAACACACTCGTAAAGAGTGTTGAGGGGGATCGAGTAGGATTTGTATACTCTCATGCAACTACACATGGTTTATGATTGTTATAGGATGGATTGACTAAGATGATGTTAGTTCTAAATCATGAGAATTTAGAACAAGGAAACATGAGATATGAACTTAATATTTATGTTGGGTTTAAATATATGGGTATTTAAATCAATGAATCATAAAGTAAGATAAAAAAATTCCTAGAATTGAAGTGACAAAAGTGGTTACTACATTTCAGTCTGGATTATTTACGAATTAGCTAAGTCTTTCTATCTCTCCCTTGCAAATAGCATTTTCAATATTTAATTGTTTATTTTCTTTGCTCATTTCTTTACTTTAATTATTTATATTCATAGCATTGTTATATAATATAGATTTAGGCATTTTATTTATCCATCTAAATATTTTTCTTAATCATTTAGTGAACCCGCGTTTTAATACTCTTGGATCTTTCTTTTTCTTCCATAATGGCTCATAAGGTCTCTCAAGTCTCTTTGCTTAAATTACTTCAAATGCACCCATGTTATAAATATACTCTTCATAAAACCCCGCGACTATGTATCTCCCTATCAACATGTTGCCTTAACAATTCAAAGTGCTTATTTTCGATTGCCTTTCTAATGAATCTCTTGATTCTAATTATAATAAATCTATTTGTAAATCAATTCAAGCTCTATATTCTCTATTTCAAGATAATTTTCAAGATATGGAATCCACAATTACATCTCTAAAATATGAAATCCAACATCTTAAGGACACTTCTCAGGCTCACACTAGTTCTTCTTCTCATCCTCATTCTATGTCTTTTACATGTGCTCATATCAATGAACCTCAAATATTTCCACTCCCTGCACCTCTCAAGTTTGATCTCAATGCTAAGAAACAAGGTATTCTTCCACATTTCATCACTCATCAATTAATTAGGTTCCCATATACTCATTTCTATCCTCATTATCGACTTACAAAATGTCAAGGTCATTCATATTGTAATTATCATCGAATCAACAAACATAATGACAATGATTTCTATGCTTTACAATGAATAATCAAGCACCTTGAGTGTCAAGGTTTTATCTTATTCAAGGCACATCATTCTTCTCCACTAGTTACATCTTAATGGGTTCCTAAATCTGATTCACCCATGTCTAATGAGCATCATGTCATCACTTATAATGCTTCTTCTTTAGTCACTCAAGAACTACCTATGTAATCTACTCAAACTAAGCAACCACCTCTCAAAATTAGTCTCACTCCACCTCCTCTCAAGTAATCTATGACACTATCAAGTTAACCTTGAGAAAACTTAGTCGTCTGATACAATGTCACCTAATATTTCACCACTTTAGAAGCCAATCATTTTTGTTAAAGAAACCACTCCTACTAATGGCCAAGACACATTTAAAATTCACCACGATCACATGGTCATACTAATGCTTCGACCTACCATTGTGTTTTTCCTATCTCTTATCATGACACCAATGATGCTCTCCCACAATGGCATGGTGCCTCTCTCGACACCACATAAATCTCCATCATTGGCACACTTGGGGGACATCACACTTATTCTCCCCCTTCTAGCATGTCATATCACACTTAGCAATCTATGTTTCATGATTCATATTTCTTAGCACTTTTAAACCCTTTGATACATGAATTTTATCGACATTATCCTATGACACACTCTTTTGATATGGTTCACACTTGAATATTGAGGGAATCCTATACACATGAACATCGTACACTACATAATACATACTTAACACATTTATGGCATATACTTCTTACACATATTCATCATTACACACTCAACACTCTTACAAAAAAGTATTTCTAACACACATTCAACATAACATACTACACACTCGACATATTCACAACACACTTAACGCGTTCACATACATCTCTCTCACAAATATTAAAAAATAAATTACACACTCAATGCATTCACAATAAATATCTCTCACACATATTCAACATAGAAAATTACACATTTACGTGTTCACAATACATATGTCTCTCACCTACACCAAAACACACTCCATATTCAATGCTCACATGACACCTCTCTTGTGTATAAACAACACAACACACTACCCTATGATGCACTCTAGTTCCATGGTTCACACTTAAATCCCGAGGGTTTATATTTAAGCATGAACCCCACTACACTCTCACTTTCAATCATTCTCTCCACTTTACACCTTGATGATCGTATCTTTATAATGGACAATTCAAACCATTTCATAATGACACACTCTTGTTCTACAGTTCATTATCGACTAATGAGGGCATGTATAACTGAACCTCATCTCATGCATACTAATTCACATCCACTCGAGGGGCACACGTATCATATTACACTCACTTTACATTCCATTCCATCTCACTCATCTATAACATCTGCATATATTGGTTGCACATTGTTGTTGATTACTTATACTCGCATGTTAGACTTTTCTTACTATGTTTGCTAGATACACTTTGCATATCATTATCATTTCCATATACACATGCATGTTCACTTACCTTCTAGTTGTGATTGTAGAATTTATACATATGAATACACATAGAACAAATGATTGTATCAATACCTATTACTAGTCCCGTAGTAGCTCCCGAGGGCATCAATTTTGTACACACACTACATGTGTTATTGTTTTGACTTATACTACTTCCTATACATATCATCAAACTACTATATCAGATTATACACATTTTAATATATATTTTAAATTTTTTTAACATGCTAACGAGTGCCTCTTATGTAGCATTTGTTTTACATGAACATTATGCCACCATGGTTGTCTGTTATATTGTTTTTCATTGTTTTCCATTATTTGTAGGCTTTTCCCTATGTCTTACTTGTTCTTTGATTACATGTATGCTTTTGGCCACATCATCCTTTATTGTCTCGTGAAATCATGAGTAATATACCATGTTGAAACCCACTTTTCACGGTCTATTTTTTTGTGTGATTTCTTTCCTATATTGTTTTCTTACGTTCATAGCTTACATATTGTCTTCCACATGCATGTTTTTCATTCTTTCACTAACAGTTGTTTCTAACCACTTTGTTTGCATGTGCCTTGGTTTTTACCAAGCACACTCCCCCATGTAGGGCATCAATTTTAGTTCAATAGTCAATCCTCCTTTGGGAAACATACTCCTTAATGCCGTCACATGTACCTCAAATGAGGGGGCACCCATTGTGTTAATCAATCACCCCACACAAAAATTTATAGTAATTGTTTAGTACTGATTGATTAAACACATAGTAATCACAACATTCAATCACAACATTTAATCACAACAATGACCCAAAACCTAACTTGGGTGTGAAGTACAACACAAACACCATCACCTAGACCTATACAATTGTACTTGGGCATCCTTGACCCTTCCTAGATGCTTGTGATTAGGGGAAGCTGCACATTTTTTTTTTTCGATTCATCACAATTTTTGTCGGTTTACATTGTGGCTTTAACAGAGGCACAGTTCTTAACACTCGATATGCATGCACTATATTGTCTTTTATGCTTTCACATTGGATCAAAATTGTTAAAAATGGATCATATTTTTACACACATCTATAATGGTGTTGATTTAGGAAACAATTAAATTTTGGAGGCGATACCAAAATTTTATCCCTACACTTCTTCCACTTATTTCCATGAGATCGTATAAAAAAATCGCATTCAACACAACAAGCGTGAGATTTCCCAAAAACTATTTCTTCTACAACATCTTCATGACCCTCACTATCTCTTTTCCTCATCATGGATTAGGTGCACATGTTTGTTTTTACACTTTTTACTCATTTTGATCAAATATTTCATACACATATATTTATTACTTGTTCATTATTCTCTTTTATAGGTTCTTCCTTATGGGAAGCGGTAGTCACATAATCATACATCATCGTATACCAATAACACAATCAAATGATATCAACAACAAGTAAAAAATGACATCTACAAATACACTTTAACCCTAGGGTTATCATCATCATTTATTTTTGCTTTCTCCTCTCTAGTGTCCACACTCCACATTTTTATCACTTCATGCTTTCTCTTGTCTCCGGAACACTTTTTGCCATCAATCTACATGGTTATCAAGTATGCATCTCTTATCTACTTTATGTTATCAAGAATTTTCTTAACAACATAAAGTGGGGAAATTTTAGACAAAGAGTATATCATGCACTTTGGTTATCTATCTAGTCCCGATTACATAATACTATTCATATGATTCTTAAGTGAGAAAAGTACTAATTATCACTATTTTTGGCCACCTTTGCTTTCTCCCTATTTCCTCTTTTGGTTATACACTCCCACCAACCCAATTTTTCTTTTCATAATTTGGAAATTTTCACCCTAAACACTACCGCCTGCCTAGGACTCTCTAGCGCCCAAGCACTCCTATCCCCTCTGGGTGCCCCCGACCTCTTTGTACTTTTCTCATATATTTTGGGTCCTTTTTCTCTCTTTAAGCATCTTATTTTATTTCTAGTCGGCCTTTTAGTGATCAATTACGAAATTCAACTAAGAGAATCATATAAATATAAAGCTATGTGATCATAATAAAGGATCAAACACTAAACATCTACTACCACCACCATATATTACATCCAAAGGAATCTAAAGAGAACTCAAGTATCCATATAACATCCATTCAAGGAAAAGGGTTTGCATTTCTACATAAAATTCATAGGAGGGGAGTTCATTGCTAACTTTCACACATATATTTACATTTCTACATTTAGTTATTGCTCACTATTCAAGTACGACATGCATAAGAGACACACAGAGGCACAATCTCTTCACAAACACACACAAAACTACATTGAGTCTAAGATGTAGTGTAATGTTTGGTCGTAAGTTCACTTCATAACAATCGAGGAAAGTATGACCCCTCATTTGCATTATTTTCATTTTTGGATTTGATGCATTTGGGGTTTTCTGAGTCATTTATTCATTGCAGATTACATGCAGCATTTATAAACTTGGTACGATAAACTAGTGATAGGTAGGGAAGTACAAAAACATCTTGCAACCATGTAAATCTTGTTTTTGAGCTTCGAGAAGTCATAGGTTCCTAGGGAGGTCTTTGAAACCCCATACCCCCGACCTTACATGAGCACCGTAGTCATAGCATTCCCAACAATCTTGCAATTTTTGAAGCTTAGTGCAACAATTTTTCCTCTTTATTCATTAGTTCATCACTTGCACAAGATCTTTGGATTATTTGCAAATCAATTAAGTGTTTCTATCTCTCCTTTGCAACTAGGGTTTTTAATATTTAATTGCTTATTTTCTTAGGTCATTTATTTACTTAATTTTTTAATATTCATAGCATTGTTACATAATATAAGTTTAGGCATTTTATTTATCCACATAAATATATTTTCTTAATCACAAGTAAGCTCCTCTCCAAATTTCAAACATTTTGGACTTGTTTTACAAAAGTTATAGTAGTTTTATGTTTTTTCATAATTCGGCTACCTAGGTGCAATTTTTGGAATTTTTCTAAGTTTCTTATATTTTCAAAAATCTTTCCAAAATTATCTAGGGTTTATTCTTTATGATTTCCTCTATTCAGCCAATAAATTTACGAAACCCCAAACCCTAAATTTTTCCCTATTTCGTCTACCCTAAGTCCCAAACCCTACATCATGACCGATAGATCAACTTGAGGCCAAGGGAAAGGTCAAAAAAATCTAGGAATGACCCCAAATAAGGAATATATGGATTTAGAATCTTTTAGTTTGAGAATATCCGAGGTAGTCATCCAACTTTAGGAAAGGGTAAATAATATGGTGAGTAAGGATGACCTCAATAATGAGCTTCTTCATCTGAAAGGTAGCCTTAGGGGTGAACTTCAGATGGATTTTCAATCAATGAAGCAAGAGCTATTGCTTGCTCTTTCAAACACAAATCCCAATTCCAATCATATGGGTTCCTCTAGCAATACTCACATAGGTCCAAATCACTCCAATCAAGGAGGATCCTTTACACATTTAGGTGGATCTCCTCACCAATGGTGAGGCATTATTCCAAAAGTGGAAATGTGTAAATTTAATGGAAATGATCCACTCAATTGGATTACCCAAATGGAGAATTTATTTGATCTCCATCATATCCCATTAGGAAAAAAGGTGACCATGGCATCCTTATATCTAGAACCTAACCAATTCATTTGGTATCATTGGTTATGTGCTCAAAGGTAGAATAATGGTCTAAGTGTCACATGGAAAGTTTTCATTAAAGAGCTTCAATTACACTATAGTTCTAGTGTGTCAGAGAATTACTTAAGAAAATTAGAAAATTTATGAAAAATAAGTTCAGAAAAGTAGTATGTCCATAAATTCAAAAATATTTTCTTGCGTGTAGAGGATATTATAGAAGAGCATCTAAATGACCTATTCCTTGGGGGTCTTAAGGACCATATTGAGCATGGGGTATGTATGTTTAATCCACTCAAGGTTTTTGATTATATTATGATGATGGTAGGGTAGAGGATACATTTATTTCCACCAGAAAAAACACCTCTAATATAAAAGATCATAGTGCCTTGCCTCAATTGTACCCTCGGCCGGTTCGAATAACACCTCAACAAATTGAAGAAAAAAAAAGAGAAAAAGATTTTGTTTTAAATATGAAAGAAACTATGGACTAGGTTATAAATTTACCGAGAAAAAATTATTTACATTGAAGGGACCGGTGATGAGAAGGAATATGAGGAAACATCAAGCGAGGAAGTGGAAAAATTAGAGGAAGAATCTTAAGATCCCCAACCCACTATTTTATGCCATATGCTAGCAAGAATTTTTTTTTGGGGAAAAATTTATGGGTTTCTTGCCAACGCTCTGGGAATCTAAGTCCCTCTACTTAAATGGTGCAACTTCCGTATATGCATGCACGAGTAAGGTGAGTTTTATTCGGGTTGGCCTTGCGGGTGAGGATACAACTGACGGGGGCACTCCACTAACCCTGAGAAAAGCTAGCAATGGATTTCTAGGGAGGAATTTTCTGGGAGAGCGGGAAAGGGAGTGAGAACGTTAGATAAGAGAACTAATGCTGCAAGTAGAAAATTAGAGTCTTGCATACATCAGTTAGAAGTTTCATCACATGCATTAAAATTAAGAAGAAACAATTTTGCAAATAGTAACAAGACTAATTAGAATTTATGAGCACAAAGTATCAATAAATCCCTTAGTCAAAAGAGGCTAGAAACTCCTTCTTGTATTGATGCTCAAGCAAAAATTGTACATAGTATGAGAATGGAAGACATTTGAGAATATGGGAGAATGGAAGAATTTTCTATCTCTTTTCTCTTTTCACAAGGATCTCTCTCTCATGAATTCACAAAAATAGCTAAGAAGCCCCTCAAATGAGGAGTGCATTTCAATTTATAGAAGAAGAAAAACTCTTCATCTATCCCCCAATGACTCTTTGTATGTCTCAACATGACTCAAGACTCTTTCACCTTCTTAGGAAAACATTCGGTCCCTTTTATAACATAAAGGTGACTTATTACATTAGAAACCTTAAGACATGTGAAAAGTACAACTCAATGCAAAATTAGAACATGGAGAGAGAGAGAGAGAGAGAGAGAGAGAGAGAGAGAGAGAGATTTTTCTCCTTTTGTCTCTTGGAAACCTTTTGACTCTTGGAAAGCTCTGCCGGATCAAACACGATACTTTTGAACCTTTTATGGTGAATGATTTTATTATGCTGTAGATGGGTTGCTGTGGGCAAGTTATTTGGTTGCAGGAGAGAAACTACCTCGAATGACCCATAAACACTATGAACTAAGTGTTAGAAACACTATTGAATGGAACCTTTGGTGAATACGGGTGTCGCTCATGAAGATCCCCTCTAAAGAGAGTAAAGCTTTAGAACAAATCCCTCCTTGAATCCTTGTAATACTCACACATACTGATTGAAGCATGAAATGAGTGTCAAAATACATTGTTGAGATCTATGTAAGTGACCTCACTATCACCTACTCCCACATACTCCAATGATAGAGACTGCATTGGTTTCCCCCTTACGAATATGAACTTCATTATTTCTTGACACTTACTATATTTGTGTTGTCACCCTAAAAATTCCCTTCATTTTTAAGTCAAGTTTCAAAAATTTTGAGTTGGTACCTTTGAGAGATGTTTGAGCAGAGTGAGAAGTCTGGAGAGATAGAAAAATTTGTGCTTTGAAGAAGTGGGTGCTCATTTGCAATCTCACCCTATTAATTTAGAATCTTGCAGTCCACATGGTTCCCATTTGGATGCTTGAAAATTGTTTCCTCCATTCAAATGAAATTTTCAAATCCTTTTCTATGGTCGTGGATCGCATCGATCCTGGTATCGTTTACAGTTCTTCTTTCCATGAGGAGTAGTTTTTTTTTCGGGGGTAAATGGTGGGCTTCCCCCCCTATATTTTTATACTGATTGTGAATGATAGGCATATCTTCCCTATCAATGTTTGGCCCCAGCATCCATGAGTATGTGGACATCTCTGATTGGATGTGGCGTGGTGGGTTTATTTGGTGAAACTTATCATTTTTGTTATTTTTACAAAAGTGTCAAATTGGCTCTGTGGCCCCGACGGATCCTGATTGGTCAAATTGAGCTAAGGAAAGAAGGTGGATCATCGGAGCACTTTGGAAATTTATCTTTGTTTCCAAAAGGGAAAAATTCAAATGTTAATCCTACCTCAAAAGTCAAAGTGGAGAAAGGCATTGTTCAATCGATGCTCGAATCGGCTAAGTATAGAAGGACCGTGGAAGGTGCCACGTGTCTCTTGATGCACTTACTGGTATGGTACACAAAAGTGGAAACCAAAATGTGGTCGAGTCGAAAAGATGAAGCTAGCCTTTTAATTGAATAAGTATAAGAGGGTCGGCGGAAGCCTCCATGTGCCTCATCGGTGCAACTTCAGAAGTGAAACCCAAGGGACAGACCCTAAATGAGTGCCAACCCTCCACGTGTTTAGAGCCTCAAAAGTTAAATTGGCCATTGAAAGGTCTAAGGCCAACAGAAAGAACCATGTGTCAGCTCGGTGTAACTTTAGAGGTGAAATACAAAGTGAGTCCCCAAACAAGCGCGAAGCTTCCACATGTCCAGAACCCAACATAGTCACTCCTAAATAAGCAGAAGGGACCCAACAAAAAAAAAGGGAGAAAGAGGAGTGGGCCCAAATCAATTAAGTATAAAAGGATCGGTAGATGGCACCACGTGTCTCATCGGCACACCTTCAAGGGTCAAAGCCAAAGACGGTCGCCTAAATAAGCGCCAACTTTCCACATGTCTAGGGTCCGATAGAAGTCAAATGGGCAACAGGCCCGAATCAAATAAGTATAAAAGAACCGGTAGAGGTTTCCTCATGTCTCAAAAATGTTCCTTCAAGGGTCAAATCCAAAGGTGGTCCCCCAAATGATCACCAACTTTCCACGTGTCCCAGGTCTGAAAAGGAGATAGAGCCGGCTGTTGAATCAACTAAGTATAGAAGGTTTTGAAGCCTCCACGTGTCAGCTTGGTGTAACTTCAATGGAAAACTCCAGAGGAAGGTCCCAAATGTGCACCGAGCCTCCACGTGTCCGAGGTTCGGACATATGGTGTGCCAAACAAAAGGGACTTAGCCAAAACACAAAGAAACAAATAAAATCCGTGGAAGGAGCCACGTGTCTCTTCGGTGCTATTTCTAGAGGTGAATCCAAAAGTAAGTCCCAGACATGCACTAGCTCTCCACGTGTCCAATTGGTGTAACTCTGAAGGTCAGGTCCAAACAAAGTCTCCAAATGAGTGGGAAGCCTCCATGTGTCTCGGGTCAGACATAAAGCCTTCACCAAATAAAGGGAAAAAGTCAAATATTAAGCCTGCGTCGAAAGTCAAAGCAGGAAGGCGGTTCGGTGGAGAACTTTGAGATTTTGAGCCTTGTTTCCATAAAAGGTGTAAAGTGATAAAGTGAACCGTAGTCCCGCTCAAACAAAGGGAAAAAGTCAAATGTTAAGCCTGCGTCGAAAGTCAAAGTGGGAAGGTGGGTTGGCGGAGAACTTTGAGATTTTGAGCCTCGTTTCTAAAAGAAGTAAAATTATAAAGTGAGTCATGACTCCGTTACCACTCAGGTAAAGACATGTGTCAGACCTATATCGAAAGTGAATTTGCGGGCTTGCGGGAAATTTTGCACTTTGCATCTTTTGCGCTAAAGGTGTAATTTCAGTTTTGGGCTTCATGGATCCATTTTTGTATTTTCACCATTTTTTTATGGATTCGATTCAAATATTCAAATGAGCATAACTTTTTCTCCAAGACTTGAAATTCGAAAATTTTTATCTTGTTGGAAAGGTAATGGTCTCCTCTACACCATGGAAGCATAAAATATTGTTTTCAGTAGGAGTTGATGGTTGGAAATCTGGAAAATGTCTTTCACACCATTAATACGTGATCTGATTGCTTCAAATAGATCAAATTTGATTCGATTTCCATCCTTCCTTATCCAACACACCAAGCAGACATGGATAGTGATGGAAATCTTGATTTGGGTGAAAATCTGGAAAACATCTTTCAATCCATTAATATGAGATCCAACGCGCTTCAAACAGATTAGATTAGATCTCGATCTTCCTTCCTTATTCAAAGCACGCCTAAAACATGTAGAATTAGATTTTGATTGTAGGTAGATTTTCAGGGGCATTGATGGTTGGTAGTTGAGCTTCCAAATCATATTTATTTCCTTTTCTTCTCCTCTTTTTGCTTCATCTATAAATGTAAGATCTTGGCTCATTGCAAATGTTGGACTCTGATACTTTTGAAGTGTAATTATAGTCAAAAGTAAATCAATACAGAAGGATTTTCCCTTTTTCTCTATCTTCCTCCATTATCCCTTCTTGCTCACCTGAAATTTATGGATCATTTATCTTCCATGATAAGAAACTTTGTGTTCTTATTGATATGATTTCTAGAACTTTGTGTCTATGGAATGATATCTTATGCATTGTGAATGTGAATGATTCTATTCGTATCACTCTTGCTTAGTACATATAAGGTTATACTATGCTATTTATATTTCTGAAAGTCTTTGTTATATTCTGCTCTTTCCTTTCTTTAGTTCTTCCATTCATTTATATTGATAATTTAATTTGGTATAAAAGCATTTCAAGATGTCAGAGGTCCAACCTTAAGATGAAAGTTGAACATTTGTATATAAGCTTTCCGCTTGCTTTCAATAAGGTAACCTCTCCCATAAAGAGGAGGGACTTGCTGTCCCTTAATTGTGGTTTTGATAAAGTACCATTTTAAAACCCAACAATTTGGAAAGGGTAACTATTTTTAGTCAGTGACAAAATTCTCTAAACTCAAACTACAACTCTCAACTTGAATGTACAATTCTCCGTATGCTCCTGTCATGAAATTTACTCTACGGAATAACTTACTATTTATAGTAAGTGCCTACGAGACAACTTACTATTTTTAGTAAGTGTGAAAATTCAACTCTCTCGAACCTTGACTGGATGCGATAACTTGAATTCCTTCTTCTCCCTATGTTCTTCTCACCTTTTAGACAAGTATTATATTTTTAGAAGGTGCTTGTGGGACCACTTACTATTTTTAGTAAGTTTCAATTTTGGGCCAAGGTGACCTTTTCGCTGATTTTTGCCTGCAATACATCCTTTGTGTTCATCATCTCCTTCGTAGCTTCTTTAGATGATGGCTTACCTAAAATAGTGGTCTCCCATGTAGAAGGCATACTATTTTTAGTAAGTACACTTTTGGTGGTTGGATCACAATGGAATGAAGTTTTCTGATATGGTGTTTTTCCTAATATCACCCCCTTGAAATTACAGGTTTACTTGATCACTAGTTTGGGAGATTTTAAAATTTTAAATTTTACACCTAGCAATTACAAACATGGCAACCATTAACGGAGATTGAAAATTATCATTTTAGTTTTCTCCTTATATCGCGATGAAAATTATATTTTATATATGTGTTTTTATTTCTCATTTTATGGTGAATTTTCTCTTCAAACCAATTGTCGGTTGATCGGGAAACTATATTTTTATTTTCATTGTGCAAGAATGAGGATTTATTCTATATGAACACTATGTGCTACAAATTGGAGACCTGTTACCAAGGTTCTTATGGCCTCTAAAAATGGTGAAGATAGCAAAAAACCTTGTCTCGATCCGTGCACTAGTTTGCGAGATATGTTGATTTCTTCGTTTGGTGACAATGAGGGTTTTCAAATGGAAATATTTGTTTTACCTCTATTATTCAACTTCATGGGCTGAGTTTCCTATAAATATTTTTTCTTGAATGAGGGAAGGACTTGGTGGAGCTGGTGGAGTGAAAAATGGTGGTTTGGATGTTCTCTACAACTTTCTTTCCTGATGAGTTACACGGGTAACAATGGAGAAGCAACAAGAAACAACAAAGGAGTTAGAATTTTTCAAAATTTGAAGTTGGGTTGGGTGCATTTTTAGTGTCCTAGATGTCATTTTATCTAAAGAGATGAAAGGGTCATAAAATTTCACATCGTGCCTCCTCGTGACACTTGTCAATCATCCAACGGTTGAGCATTTGGGCTAAAAAGCTTGAGAAAAGCACCTAGGGGCTGAAAATCAGATGTATGGAGGACTAGGAGGCATACCTGGGGCTGGGCACATTTTTATGTCCCCTATGTCCCTTAAGATAAAGGGATGAAAGGGACATCAGTTTTCACATCGTGCCAGGAGTTACGAAACTTTGTCATGATCTAAACGACTGAGGGGATAGGCTCGACAAGCACATGGGGGCTGAATCTGGGCGATGTAGAGGGTTCCATGGGTGATCAGAGGGAAAAATAGGGTTGGGTGAATTTTATTGTCCCCTATGTATCTTTTCTTAAGGGATGAAAGGGACATAAAAATTTTCTAGGCTCTTGGAGTTGACACGTGTCCTCTTCAAAAATTGACTAACTATTGGAAGCTTACCTTGAGGATAACTTGAAACGACGATAACTTGAGCTTCCAATGGAAATTTTTAGAAAATTTTCATATGAAATTGACTGAAAATTTCTTTTAAAATCTAATGGTGGGGTATTTGTTCTTGATTCCTCCATTTAGGCCATGAAAAAGTGAATTTTTGTCCTAGTTCCTGGATAAGTAGGGAAAAACTAGATACAAAACCTATTGCACCAAAGTTTTGTGAAAAATATGATTTCACCTTATATAGATCTAAATTACCTTTTTAATGATGTATTTTTAGCTCCAAGATCCATCCAAAATCCAGAATCGCATCCGAGAAGCTTAGTAGCTTTTTTGGCCATATGCACTGCTTAGGCCTGAGAACCCTATTTTTGATGAATCTACCCCAAATCCTCCAAATCTTTCATGAATATTCCAATATAATTTCCTTGATGTTATTATACATTTTATTCCTCTCCATGTAATATTTTTCTCCTCTATTCCATTCTAGGGGTTGCACCATTCTTGGGAAGGCTAGTGGTAGCCCTTCCTAACACTGCCCAAAATTAACATTCTTCAAGAACTCCTAAAATCACATAGGGGAATTGATTTATCTTTCATAACTCAACTAGAGGACTTATTTGACATCCACTGGGGGGTCAATGGACTGACTGGGTAAGGTTGGTACTGAGGATGAGAAGATCGGGGTGTCTTGGAAAGGTAAAACTTGAAAATTTTGACACGTGGGTATTGTTGTCATGCTTGAAAATTATAAATTTTCCTATTGCACATTTGCATGACAACAATTGGATATAGCTTGGGGACATGTTATGAATCGAGTGTAAGCAAAGACATGGCATGAGGACTCCCAGAATCTCAATTTATAAATCATTGACTAGTTCCTTATCCATTGGGCCATGCAGAGTCATGTACAACTTACAAGAGAGAGATAACCAAGAAGAACACACACACACCAAAAACAACATAAAAACACAACAAACATGAAAAGTGAAAGAAAAACACACAAAAAGGGAAACACACCTAAAAATAACCTATGGTACAAGGTGGGGGACAACCTGATTTTGTTGAAGCACTTTCTTCTCAAGAGTTACCCCCAAAGAGGTAACACTGAATGATGGTGTTATGTGAAGCCGTTGAGTGGTTCTAGAAAGTAGCCTCCTATCCTCAAACCGCTTATGAAAGTCAAGTGATTTCATGATTTCCTATGTACTTTGTAAGAGTGAGCCTACATGAGATTTTTGATGCTTAGGTCTTTGATTGGAAATCTCATCACCTTCATTGTCTTTGCAATTGGTTTCATGGCACAAAATATCTTCCATGCACATCCACATTTTTGGATTTTCATTTTGCATCGTAGTGTTTCCCAAGGCTAGTTTTTATGCAAACTGACTAAATATTTTGAGTTCTTTTCATCCCCGCATTCATGTTCATTCACACATATTCTGTAAGGATCCTTGAATTCATCTTTTTTACTCATATCAATATGAGGTGTTTGAATATTACAGAGGATCAAAGATGACCTCATATCCATTTTGTATAGCCATAACATGAGCTAAGAGTTTGAGACTTAGCTCAGGATCTCCTATGTCTTCCATTGTTTCCAAGATCCCTTGTATAGAATATTTCTTTTAAAATTATATAAGTTCCTCTTCGACCTCATTTGAAAACTCTTTACTTTGAGATCTAAGAAAAAAATTCAAGGCACCTTCGCTTTGATATCTTGAGGCTCATAGCATTTTTGTACTTCTTTATAAAGGGGGATTGAATTGGGGGACCTCAAAAATTTGATTCTCAACTTTTTCATCCCATAGAGAATCCTCTTGTTGAGAAAACATAGTATTTTCCTAAGGAGAAGACACATATAGAATGCACACACGGGAACAAGGTGCATTTGAAGGTGCAAATGGATAGGAAAGGAAATGTGTGCAAGACAAGTTGATTCAGGACTTATCCATTTTAATGGATGCAGGCTATTTTTGGAAGATATCATGCAGAGCACACAAATCTTATTTTGGGGATGAGCATCGATAAGCGCCATGCATGAGTTCAAGATAATAATATGATTACTTCTTCCAGTTAACTATAGGATGTCTATTATTAGTGCACTTGCATGTGTGCATGTTATTGTAAAGGCACATGGCTATTATTAGCATACGACCTATTTTGGGAAGTGCATAAGTGGTGAAGGGAAATTCCCCACCTCTATAAATATGTATTGAGTTGTGTAGTTTAGGATATATATTGAGATTGAATGATTGTAGAGTTATGCTACTGGATCTGATGTGTGCATAACTTATGGTGATGCTTCATAATGTAAGAAGCTTCCTTGTTTTACTGTGTTTAATATAATGGAGTATGTTGGCTAAATAATGGTGTTAAACATGATTGTAACTAGTTCTTGTATGGTTAATCTTATTATAGTTATTGTTTAATTCATGATTATATAAGATCTAGATCTGGAATATGCTATATGGAATGTTTATGTTTATTAATGGATCTGAATATGCTTTATCTTCATCACACTAACATCCTATACAAGAAACTCTAAAGAGTGGTCTGCAGTACCTTTGCATGCTTAGCTCGGGGATGGGTAATGTGCCAAAGACACCTGGGTTTTATACAATAGATTATAGGATGCATCATTGGTTCCTTTTTTGAGACCTCTTTTTCAATTGTTTTTAGGATGTTTCACGATGAAGACATAACGGTTGACCTTAGAAAGTGTTGAGGAGTGGATAAAGGATCTGGAATAAGAGTACGCTTGGAGGTTCAACTCTAGATCTGAGTTTGATGCACGTGTGTGGGTGGAGTATAATTTGTATGATTGTTTGTATGTGATCTTCTTTGCTATCTTTCTTTGGTAGAGATGTATGAGTGTCACGGTTGCTTATGCTTCTAAAATGAATTGTAGGTATCACACACTTGTCTGGAAGTGGGAAGAATTTCAAGCCCTTTATGATTCTGATATGATTTGGACATATGTTGTGGATACTTGGTTCCATGGTGTTTTGAATAGCTATATTTTAGAGTACTCAATGTCCACTTACTCTTTCCTAGAGGTAGCTGAGTTTCAGTTTCTATGTAATCCCAGGGGTACTTATTTACAAGGAATTCCACTAGTGATCAAAATCTTGATGGTAACCTTGAACTTGGAAGAGAAGCCGATGGCTAGCTAAACCCCACCACATGCGGGGGTAGGAACAGGTTTGGTGAAGGATGGCGGACCTAGTGGCAGAGATCTAGAGAGAAGAAAGGTGACTTGAGTATAATGAGGTGTGTGAGAGGGAGATAAAGAAGTAGCATGATATTACAGAGTGGATGGCATTGAGGAGAGAGATGGCTCATGAAGGATTTGAAGCTCATGCAAGAGGCGTGGAGCAGAGCATCTAGAACTCCCCCATTTGGGAAAGCATGACAAAGAACCCTCCTCGGCCTCATGTGGGAGCATGCCAGTAGAGATGACATGGGCCATAGGTACACATTTGAATCTACTTGGTAACCTAGCCCTTGCACTTGGTTTTCTAGTATCTAGTACAAACCGAGTAGTTAGTAGGCTAGTTTGAGAAGTAAAAGAGTAGGATTAAGTCAGATAGAAAGTACATCTATGGCAGGGTAAAAATATTCTTTGTTGTTTGGAGGTGCCTTCTTAAGTGCATCATCAATACAAAACTCAAGTGCACCAAATTTTGGACTCACTTCTGGGAGTAGTACCACTTGCAGATTGTAGAGTTAAGTTTAGTACCACTATCGGGACACATGATAGTACATCCACTAGTTCACTCCCACTACAAGTGGAGTATCGGGGACCATAGGTGGCTATAGTTTTAGTGGATCTAGTGGTTTTGGAGGAAAAGGTAACACATGAGGTTCTGGATCAGGTGGGTAGGGTCCTCATGAACCCCAAAATATTTACATGGAGATGTCTCTCTATCTTCAAGAGTATAGGGGCATAGAAGATGCTGCTGAACATGTGCATGTGTGAGATACTATGGCGCGCAAAAGGAGTTACGGTTTTTGAGTGCCAGGTAAGTCAGTTTGTAACTACATTATAGGGACACTCACACAATTGATACAAGAAGTTTGACCTTGATCAGTCTTTCATAGATTATGCAACATTAAAGGATTTTTTCCTTAAGGAGTTTCATATCCTTAAGTTTGAGAGAAGAGTATAAGTGCACTCAAGGATATTAAGTAGGGAACTACTGAGAGTGTTTGAGAATATGATGCCCATTTCAAGACACTGTTGTCTAAACTTTCTTATGATATTCATGTAAGCCAACATACACAATGGTTTGTTGGGGGCTTGATCACACCTTTTAGGAGGGTGCTATCACATAAGACATATATGCAGACCTGCACAAATCACTTGAAGCAACATTGCACGTTGAGGTAGTTGGAAGTATAAACACTAGAGTAAGCCCATTCCTAGAGGCACATATTACAGCTATGACAAAGTAGTTGGAGAAACTATCCGCTAATTCAACTCATGAGACGCATCTGGGATTTGGTGTATAGATTGTAAAGTGGAAGGGCACACTAAGGATAGTTGTCCCCACAGATCAGTGTATTCATTGTTACTAGACTCTGAGATACGTCATTTAGACCATGATGTCATCTGAGCTGCCCATTATTACAACGCGCGATAAGAAAGAATGTATCTTGATATTGTAAAATTTTCCAGTCCACAACCCATGATACATAAGATTCGGGTTGATTGATCGGATCCATGATGCCACATATGTTAGTGTGTGACAAACAAGTATAACAAATAAATCTAAAGGTAAAAGTGAGCACCATGATCGTGATCACACTCAAGTGTGCTATGATCAAAACAAACAATGCTTTGAAACAAGTCATGGAAAATGTCAAGGATACCGTGGTGGATTTGAGGGTCGAGGCCATGGTGGTGGATGAGCAAGTTCCCTTATAGAACTTGTTTTACATGTGGATCTCCTGACCACTACAAGTGTGAATGTCCTTAGAATATTATTTTCTCTTTTTATGGGAAGAATCACAACTATGAGGAATTATTGGACTTGTATGATCATATTAGTAAGCAACATAAAAAGGATAATAAGGGTGCGAGGATGGTCGAATATAACACACCGTGGAAAATCAAGTGGATGCCAAAGCTGGAACCAGAACCTAAGGTATTACCTGTGAAGATTATTATACGTGCCTGAAGTTTGCACGCGTCAGAGAGGTATTACATCATAAGCCTACCATCACTAAGGAGGAAGTTTTACATACAAGGTACCCAGATCTTGCACATCAGAAGGAGGTTTATTAGGAAACCATGGAGGTACTCAGAAATCTTCAGGGTGAAATACAATGTTTAAAGGAGCAATAACAAAATTTGGAACAAAAGAAGGCAATAGAGACAATCCAATCGGATATTGATGACTTGAAAGAGGTATGCAAAATGTTGTGCCAGGAGAATATCATTCCATTACTAGGGAATTAGCTAAAGGGAAACACTTTGTGCGTAGGTATTGAGAATGGATGATAGATCCTGCATGCTAATCTTCCCCCTCATAGCTTGGACTATGACAAGGAGATCACTCTCACTGCTAGTTGTAGATGGATGGCTATTGAGAAATATATTAATTGACATGGGTGCGGAAGTGAATGTGATTACTTTGGATGCATGGTAATAAATGGGCACACCCCATTCTGCAACTATCCTCTAATGTGTTGTTTATGGATAAATGAACTAAGGCCACTCCCATCGGAGTTTTAAAATATGCATCCATTACTATACAAGGGGCCAAGTTCACTGGGGACTTTGAGGTCTTAGCACTTGTAGAAGAAGACAACTTCCCAACTCTACTTATGCAAATAATGTTGATCTGATTCAAAAAAGGCCATATAATTTTTGAGAATAAGGAAGAAAAAGTGATTACCCCTTTGTGAGATGGGAAATCTGCACCTTATGTTGAACCTTTGAGTGAGGAAGACCTAAACAGAATTTATGTACACGTCATTTGGGACCCAAAAGTACTTGAGCCATCTAAGGAAGGAACCCTCTAGTGGGAAGATGCCCAACCTATTAGTGATACTATAAGTATTGCTTGTGAAAATTGGGCAAGTGAAACCTATGAGATAGTTGGGAACAAAATAAGAAGTATATTTGCATGGGAAAGCAAACCTCATTGTATTTAGAGGATAGGTAACAAAACTATATTTGGTACACTAGAGAAGGAGACCCTATGATATTCCTACATGCCATGGAGAAGCATTGGATGGATCAAGTGGAAAGAAGAAATATGTTAGTGTATACCTTGTGCGAACGGCAACACACTGGTGGATGGTTCACATGGATAATCTTATGGAATGGAATGAAGTTAGAATTTCTCTAACCACTCAGTTCTTTAGGAGCAATGCGCCTATTACAATCTACATGTATCATGGTAATCAACCTATTCAGCACCACGTTCAATAGTGTGAGAGATTTTGGATAGAGGGGTAGGAAGATTTACCACTTTCACTTTGGGTGCAAAAATTTATTCCACTTTACAAGGTTACGCATGCACTTTGTATGTTTATGTAAAATTGCATAGGAAACTAGAAATTGGCGAGGACTTGGTTGCGGGAATGATTCGGACTTTTGAATTCTTCTCTACTAAACCTTTGGTGGAAGATGCATTAAGGGTTATAAAGAACTTAACTATGGGAGATAGTACAAAGGTTGAAGAACTCATTCAAGTAATTATTTGGTGAGGTAGACTCGGAAGTGCGTTTTGATTAAACGTGTTTCTTTGGGGAGAAAGAAAAAGGAAAGATGGTCTACATAATGGATGATGAAGAAGTAGAACATCTAGATATAGATCATTCAACAGGTACACACAAAGTGTTAGTCATTGTGGATAAGAACGCACATTCCTATCATGAACCTATGAAGACTAGGAAAGTGAACATTAACACATAAGCTAAACCTAAGGAGGTAATAATTGGGGATTATTGGTCTGATTCTGAAGTGGAAAAGATAATTGAGTTACTACGATATTTTCAAGACTTATTTCCTAGGGGCTACCATGAGTTAAAAGGAGTACATGAGTCATTAGGAGAGATGAATTTAAGATAAAGGAAGGTGCGCACTGGTTAGGAAGAGACCTTACAGGATGAATCCAAACATACGCATAAAAGTTAGGAAGAAATTGAAAAAAATTTAAAATCTGGAATCATTAAGCCCCTAGAGGAATCGAGTGGGTTAGCCTAATGGTAATTAGTATAAAGAAAGATGGTCGATTAGGATTTGTGTGGATTACAAGGAACCAAATCTTTTGCATGCGTGATCAATCCTTTTCCTATGCCTTTCACAATGGAAATATTAGGTGTTGTATGTCGTGAAGTTTATTATTTTATAGATGAATTATTTGGGTATCATCAGGTTAGAATTGGATAGGAAGATCAAGATAAGATAAATTTCACCACTGAATGGGGAATTTTTGCATATACTATGATGCCCTTTGGTTTAAAAAACATGTCTACATTGTATTTTTGTGCATAGTTGTTCAAGCATTCTAGAATTTTATTCACAAATTCTTGTAGGTTTACTTGGATGATTGGACAATATATGGGCTTGTTAAGGATCATTGTGACAATTTACGCTTAATGTTTGAAAGATGTAGATATTTAAGCATCTCCTTAAACATCAAGAAGTGCATGTTTTCTACACCTTTTGGAACTTTGTTAGGGCACATCATTTACAAGGAAGGTTTGTTAGTGGATCTAGCTAAGGTTGTAGTTATTGTAGAGGCCTAGAAGAGCCTACTAGTCAGAGTGAGGTGTGTAGATTCTTGGGCCACACAAGGTATTATAGAAAATTTATCAAAGGATATGTAAATATTTCTGCATCTCTGAAAGAGCTACTAAAGGAAAAGGGATGTTCTATTGGGAAGAACCGCATCAAAGTGCATTATAGGCATTGAAGGAGAAACTTACTACAGTGTTGATTCTACATTTTCCTTCATGGAACCAACCATTTCACATACATGTGGATGACTCGCACAACCATTGGCCCGATGTTAGCTCAGCCCGAGAGAATGTATTATAGATCACCCTATTTGTTTTGTTAGTAGGAAGTTGACTCATGTAGAACATACTTAAAAAAATAGAGTGTGAGGCTTTCTCAATGATCTACGCACTACATAAATTAAGATAGTACTTGCTAGCAACACCCTTTATATTTTATACTTGATCACATAGTATTAAAATAATTAGTAAATAAGCACATTCTACTGAGGGTGCATATGTCGATGGGTTCTCTCATTCTAAGAATTTGATTTCACAATTATGGTAAAAATAGGTAAAATTAATTCTCGGCCTGGACCACTTATCAAGGATTCAATTAGGGGAGGATGTAAAGACAATTCAAGATACAATGCCAAATGCACAATTTTATATGTTACATCATGTGCCTTGAGGTGGAGGATATTGTTGTTTTTTTACACGCAAGTATGTGCGGGAAGGAATGAAAGCATTAGAGAAGAAACAACTTACAATTCGCGTGGAACCCTTTATGTTGATCAGTGGTGACTTGTATAAACTAGGCCAAGATGAAGTATTGCACCGGTGTGTATTGGAACATGAGTGCACATATATCATAGAAGAGGCTCATGGTGGTATTGCGGTGGGAACTATGTAAGTGATGCCACCATGTGTAAAATTCTACTTGTTGGATTATGGTGGGAGACCTTGTATAAATATTGTAAAGAGTATTGTAAGGCGTGTGATCACTGTCAACACCTTGGAAAACCTGGGCAAAGAGATGAAATGCCTTTGAGGCCTATTTCTAGTGCCGAGCCATTTGAGAAATGGGCTATAGACTTTATGGGTCCTATTTCACTAGCCACACATAGAACTAGATCATGTTATATCATCACTTGCACATATTATCTTACAAGGTGGGAAAAAGAAACACCTACAAAGGATTGTACAATAGCTACAACAACCAAGTTATTATGGGAAAATATTCTTACTAGGTACAGATGTCCATTGATCTTGAAAAGTGATAGGGGTACACACTTTTTGAATGAGACAATCAAGATATTATTGGATGAATTTATGGTTGCGCACCACAAGACTCCACCCTATCATCTTTAGGAAAATCACACATTACCGAGGCCTTGATAAGATATTGAGCTAGACCTTGACACAAATTTGTGATGTTGGAAGGAAAGATTGGGATGATAAAGTTTCTGCTATGCTTTGGGCATATAGAATAACCTATAAGAGGTTGAATAAGGCCACACCCTTTCAATTGGTATTTTGTGCAAAAGCGATTATTCCCATGGAATTCATGTTACCATCATTGCATATTATGCACCTTGGAGGTCTAGGCTGATGAGAAAACATTAGAAGAAAGAATTGATAGGTTAATACAATTGGATGAGAGGTACACCATAACACGTTGGAGTTAGAAGTAGGAAAATACTTGACAAAAGGCATGACATGAATGACACATCAAGGACAATAAGCTTGAGGTTGGATAGATGGTACTACTTTATAATTCTTGTGCCATCTAGGAAAGCTTAAGGTGCATTGGTTGGGACAATATGTTATCACTCATATACTTGAATTCGATGCTTTCCAGTTAGAGGTGCTTGATGGAATACAATTACTTAGTTAATTTAACGAGAGTAGGTTAAAGCCCTACTATAAATAAGTCTTCTTGGTGTTTGTAATAAGGCATTATTGTCATTTAGTATAGGTTTTCATTTCTGTATTTTCTTTAATGTATTTATTTCTTCGTCGCTATGCTTTGTCAATTTAGTTTGGTGTTTTGTGTAATAAGCATGTTTGTGCGCTGGAAGCTAATTACAATTTGAAGTATTTTTATGCATAGAGGACTGCACATACCATTGGTGTGGGGTGATTGTTATTTTTTATTCACAACTTGGTACACAAGAAAAAAATGTAACAAGTGCTATTCAAGTATGGAAATGAGCTGTTAAAATGGAGATTTCTTCTAAAGAAGACCATAGATGGAAATGAATGAAGGGATAGTATAATGTGAGCTAAGCATCGGCCATGGAAACTACTATGGGAGGGTGCAGTGACGAGGTACTTCATCATATGAAAGAATGTAGAAGAGAAGTCTATAGCCAAAGTGTAGCAAGGTGTACTAGAAGGTTATAGCTGGGGTGTGAAATTGTACTACAAAGAAACTTTCTAAAAATTTCAAAAAGCGGTCAATTAATGAGAGGATTGTTGGTAGGTGAAGGAGTAATAAATGCACTAACTTTTTGAAAATCTATATAAGGACATGATGTGGGTTCATTTTTACCTTTGCAATCATAAGTATTTGAACAAGCTAAGTGCAACCAAGCTAAGCAAATCATGTTGAGGTGTAGAGATTTGTGAAACTAGATATGGAAAAGATTTGTGTGTAGAAGTGGCTTGTGTCCCTATTGGTTAAGGGTTTGAATGCAATAGAAGCATTGAGGAGGAGCTAGGCAACACGGTTTCGAGCTAGCTAGGGCACATGATTTCAAGCTAGGGTTTGAAATTACTTGAAATAGAAGATGAAAGGCAGGATTTTTATGATAGCGCTAAAGAAAATACTTGTAGAGGCACAAAAGGAAAGAAAAAGGTTGAATTTAGGTTGAAATTTCTCACGAGAGTAATTTTTCGAGATACGAGAACTCAAAAGGAATAATAGTTAGGCAAGATTGGGATTCCCACATCCATAGATGTAAAGTAAGTGACTACAACCACTACACCACTGATAACAAGGGAGAATTGGATGCTTTGTTGAATAAGAAGACCAACAAGCACATGGTGGAAGATATGCCAATGTATGACGATACTGGGGAAAATTTGCTTAAGCAAGCAAGAGTTTATGAACTCTATGAGCTCCCATATTTTAGAAAACATGAACATTTATACCAATTCCTTATGAGTAAATTCCATGAGGACTTCTTCTATTTCACCGGATGAAGGGTTAGGATCACAATGGCCATAATTGCGACATTACCAGGATTGAAGGGCACATGGACACACATTGTTAGTGATATCACTGATAAAACAATGGTCATAACCAAAAGAAAGGAGTTGGGGTATACCAAGGGCCTACACATAATGGACATATACAAATTGAGGAAGTCTTGTATGTTGCGGTATCCACATATCCGATCACCAAGATGAATGATCAAGAGAGATGATCGCAAGTAAACAACGTGTGGCTTCATATTGCAAAGAAAATGTCCTAAGGAGAAGTGTACAATTTAGCAAGCTATATTACGAAACCATTGTTTAGGAAGCGTGTGCATGTGAAAAGATAAGTTTTGGCACCATCCTCTTATCTCTTGTATTTGTAGAAATTGGAGTGCTGATGGGCCAAAGAACAAAATTTGGGAATACCCCACTGAGAAGAAGTCCCTCATGGAAAGGTTCGAGAAATATTTATGTGAAGGATCAATGAGTGGCCCATTCAAGAAAAGGGAAGAAATGTGGTATGACTGACTTCGCATGGTGTTTGAGGAGGAATGACACATTCCAAAGGAACTACCTTTGGTAGTAGGCAAGGTAATATAGTTCAGTCGTGTATCAACATTTTTGCATCGCGTAGTTTTCCATGAAGGATGGGACATGGAGTCCATGGTGAAAAATTCACTATTCCTTTAGAGTGTGCTACTTCTAGGCCTCAGTTCAAATATTTACTAATGTGCACCATGTGAAATTCAACCCAGACAAGGTATATTGTGACTACCATACCCTCAGGAAAACATATGTATATCCAGTCGGTCTTCCTACATTGAGAGGTTCATTTCTAGATGTCATAAACATAAAACCAGTAAGTTTGGCTATTGGGGAAAATGGAGCCGTGCTCATATATCTTCAGCTCAAGCCTAGGCTAGAGAATAATAAGTATGTGGAGAATTAGTTCATGTTCCCAGGGCCACATAAGGGAAAACACACAATGGAGAATTTTCCAGTTCTAAAGCCTGCAAAGATAATAGAGATAGATAGGGAAGAAGAGGAACACAAAAATAGTGGAGGCTTGGATCATAGAGGACTTGGACATAGATAAAGTCCCTAAAGAGCACCGGTTTAAGAGGGTATTTAGAAGAACTAGGACCCAAGGTGTGGGAACACCAAAAGCGTATGAATATCACCTAGAATCTCCCCTCGAAAGAGGCACTGAGAAGAAGATAAGGAGAAACTTGAAGCTGAATGAGGAGGCGGGAGAGGAGTATGAAGAGAACATGCTTAGAATCCCGGTGTAACTATAAGATGTGGAGGAACCTAGAGATGAAGAAATGTGTAGTTAGTTTCACCCCCATCTCAAAGGAAAGAAATCCCATGTACACCGGCCTATCACCTAGCGGGCGTTGGGCGCTCACTTAAGGCACTCATGGGCACCGAGTCTCTCTTTTATGTGAATTTAGTGGGAAACATCATCTATGATCTAATTTTAAGAGATTTAAAAGGAAATATGATATACAAGCATCATAGAGCTCGGAACCACGTCTAGATCCTTGTAGTGATTCCAGACATAAAGTGCTTAATAGGTAATAGAACTTACACCAAAATAAAAGGTATTCGTAAAAGCATTCATACTTAGTTCATAAACATAAATGAAAAATAACTATCAAGAAGGATGTATGAATCAAAACCATTAATGCTCATATTCATATAAAATGGTAACCTCATTACATTCATTAGGCCTATTACAGAATGTCACAGAAAGGTAGACCGTAGTCATGCATTATAACTGGATTCATATAACTAGGCCCTCAAAAGAAAATTTATACTTCCCAACCCTTGATACATCCTTTCCTACCCTTATTTTCCCAAGCTAACAGAGTCCTTGCAGTATTTTTACAGAGCTCCACCCTCTATCTATATGTGTTATGTTTACTTTAGCAGGCACTTGTATATATAGCCTTTTTGAACTGCCAACTCATTCTTCTACAACCTCATATCTCTGTCGTCAAGCATTTGAATGTGGTCCTCTAGGAGTGCATGCTCCTCCAGTGCCTGAGCTCACCACTTCATGCCATGATTTCCTTCTAGAAGCTTCTAGCACAGGGCATATTCCTTCCTGGGCCAACCTGTCGCTAGGTTGGCACCTTATCCACTCTGCATGCATAGTCGGGTCACACTTTTCTTGTATCCTATCTAAAATTCCCAATATGGCTAAGTATTGAAACCTTAGCTCTATCTACATGTGTGCCACGGGTTTCCTTAAACCCTTCCCTATGCGCCTTCTTCTTGCGCGCATTTCTTAAACTAGGCCTTACGCACCTATGCGCATTTTTACACTTAGCCAATATTTCAGGGGCCCAACATCACCCCACACTACGCTTGTTCTCCATCCAGAACACTTCTTAAATGGATAAGGAATCATAGTAGGCTTATGCCTTGGAAAAAGAATAAGGGGATGAAGAATTTGGGAAAGAAGAAAGAATGGGATAGTGATGGCATCACTGCAATAAGCTAGGAAAATCATTTTGTAAGTCGGCCTCCAACTTGTTCAGGCATCGACTTCATTTGTGCTCTCTAGAAAAGATCACCCACTAAGGCACTCACCTGATCAAAACCTATCCCATCCTTGTGTGCTCATGGTGTCAAAAATATTTTCTAACTCCTTGCCTATATCCTCCAACGCATCCATCCTTCGTGTAATCTACGGGTATAGTTCCTTCAACAATTTTGATTGAACCCCTTAAGGTTTTAATGGTTTCAAATTTTTGTTTGACCTCGGCTAGGATATTTTATCTCTCAGCTCTATTCCCTTGTTCTTCTCCTAGAACACTTTAAGTTCCACTTCATCATTTGTAACCAGCATGCTCGCCACTTTGTCTCTATCTCTGCGTAGTTATCGTACGCAACCTCAACATTCTGGAAGGCAATCTTTACATCAACAAGGACCTTACTATATTCTTCTATGAGTGCCATGACTTTCAACTTATCCTCCTTCTCTAAGTACGTGGCCACTTCTTCTATAGAATCCAAAGCTAGCAGCTTCCTCTCCACGGTGAGGGTTCTTGTTAAATCCTCCAGGCATTCCAGGGTAGATGCATACTTCCACGTGGAAGGTGCTAGTTCGGATGCTTCAACACTATGACATCTATAATGGACTCCACCCTTTTGTGTACTTCACACACTCTAGCCTTCTCATCCGTTAACTCATGCTACCACTGGGCGCTAATCAACTTCTCTTGACTTATCTCCTTTGTCCTCACAGCTAGCTCTTCCTCTTTCTTCTTCAGTTCATCCTCCAGATATTTGATCTTATCATTCCATCCAAAGAGTTTAGCTTCAACCTTAACGAGAGACCTTATTAAGTGTGTTGCACAATTGTTCATCCGAGAGCTATTGAGAATTCACCAATGGGTTGTATCCTTTTGATTCTTACAATGTTATTTATTGCCCATGGCTTACGTCAAATTCTGGCTCATCAAGATGGGACTCAAATTCCCATGAGAGCATTTTCCTTTTCCACGGGTATATATCCTCCTTATCAAAAGATGACATCGCCACGAGCTCCTCTGCTAGAATTGTGATTTGGAACCGTGCATGTAAAACTTTGTTGGGGTAATCAATATAACTCATCCCTGACCTCTCCTCCTCCACATGATTTCTCTCTCGTGTGCGTGCTGTTAGGAATAACTACAGTTAAAGTGGGGCCTCCGGTGATTACGTGGTCCTTTTCTATGCTCTCTTTCTTATCCTCATTCAACACCAACTTGGTGCTGCATTCCAACTCCTCTTCCACCAAGGTCTTAATGATCTTCATCGCTTCTTCTTCTGTCACCTTAGTTATTTGTTCCTATGTAAGGCTTGGAGCCTTCGATTACGTGTGATAACCTCCTCACTTCTCCCTATGTCCTGGGTACCTTCCCCTTCCGACTACCCTTACGCCACATGAAAAGGAACCCTATTCTTCTTCTCGCCCCTTCTTCTAAATCATGCATGTTGAAGACATGTGGCTCTTGATCTCTTCCAGGATCATCTTCTTCACTGCCATCTTCCTCATCGTCATCATCCTTTTCACCTATGTACCTCTCCAAACTCTTAGTTTCTTCCGAGGTGGTTTCCTCTTCTACCCTCTGCTTCTTCATAGCCGGGGATTCCGGTGTAAGTGAATCTGTCTTTACTTCTTCTAATGACTCCTTGTCTAATAACTTCTTAGGATGTAGAGTCTTCTCTTTGATTATGGACTTCTTCTTGCGTGAATACATACTAGTTTTGGCACTTGTCCCAAGGGAACCTATTACTTGTGTATCCACTACACTTGGTACTTTCTTCTTTGGTTCTTTTTCCTCCCATCTGGGTGTGGGTCTTTTCTGCCAGTTGGGTCCTCAGTATGGACATCTCATTCTCTAGATATGTACCCTTCTCAGATTTGGGTCTTATGTGGAGGTATACATGTGCCGCGGATCCTCCTGCAATGGGAAAAGTCATGGGTCTCACCATTTGGACCTCATGCGACACATACCTCTCCATGTACGTGTGCTTGTTGGGGTAGACCAACCCTTTGTGCATTTCTCTGTGGTCCCAGTCTAGATTACCAAGGTCCAACCTCAACTTCTTGGATTCTCGAACCTGTTCACTCCCACTTGGAAGTGTTGAGCTGTGAAGGAAAAAGGGAGCTTTCACCATGGGCTCCAAGTCTCATCTGTTAGTTTAAATCTTCCCAGGCATAAATTTTGGTACACAACAAACTCATCACCGACATATATTCACAGATCCTCCAGTCCACCTTGAACACATTCCCTAGGCATGTATACCACTTCTCCAGTGCGCACCTTGTGCGTCCATCATACTATCACAGGTGTACTTCTCAAACCTCTTTACAGGTGAGGGGTCTTCAGTGAGAGGGTACTCCCACACAAATTTTTCTGATGCATCTGGCACTCAAATATTTGAAAATACAATGGTTAGTAGGACATTACCAAAAAGGATTTTATCACCTTCCTTCGCATTGTTGACAATCTCATCCGTGATGAATGCAGATAAGTTGTAGATGGTGCCCTCCAAAATTTTCTTACAAACATTCAACCAGGCCTTGTTAACCTAGTTCCATCTCTCCTGGCCATTTATCTTTGTCACAAGGTGTGCGGCCATCTTCATCACCGGGTCCTTGATATCAAAGTACCTCGACCCTTTTTGTATGCATAGGCGGTGATAGTTTCCTTAATTTCCTCTTTGTCACTTAGGTCATCCTCCAAACTATCTCCTTTAAAGATGAATCCTATGAAATGTGAAATACTATGAGGGTAATACGCATCTTGTGCTTTGTGAAGTGGAAGTAATATTTGTGCACACACGACATCAACCATTGATATAGACACCCAAGCTTCCCAAGTAGGGAAACTCAAAGAGTTGCAATAAGCCTGACTTCTCCAACTTGACTTTTACATCATCATCATGGATAGGCAAACCCTCTGGTGTCCTTTTATTTGTTGGGTACACTAAATCTAGTGCCATTTCCTTCTCGATTGTGCTTGAGCGATGATTGTAATCATTTCTTGTCATATTTCTTAAATGGGACTCCCACTCCTTTCCTAGCAACACTCTATATGGGTATTGCATTTCTGCGTACCACCTTGTTCATTTGTATGCATAAGAGTGTCTTTTTGCTTGCTCTTCCTTCTTAGGTGTGACAACTGGTTTCTTGGGTGCCATTGTGTAGGTTCTCTTATCACTTCAATCACTTCTTGTTACTCTATTCTTCCACTCCCTCCAACCTTAGATCTCAAACTTGTGAAGAAAACCCCTTAAATACGTGCCATAGTTCTTCAAACCCTAACTGGGATAGTTCCTTCACAAGACAACGCTTCACGACAATTTCTCCTACACCCGTGAAATCCCTTCCTTCTGGTTTGCAAATACAAACTAGTTGCTCACGCTCAACTCTTCAAATTTTTCTTCACACGGATTAGTTCTAGAAGCCCTAGTTTGCAAAGATGCACAAACTCTTCTTTCTCCTTATACAAAAAGTGAATAATGAAATTCCCAAACCTTTATTTATAGTTTTTCCCATTTTTAAGCATTAAATGCTACTTCACCTACCACCATACTTTTAATGTTTAAAGTGGCTTTTTCAAACAAATCCTTACTTCTACGCCCTAACTCACACACCCAACCTTGCGCAGATAATCTTTAACCTTCTTGCATGCAACCAATCCATCTTGATAGGAGACTCTTGCACGCGCGTCACCTACACCGAAGGCACTTCTTCTGTCATGATTTTTTCTCTCACCTACCTCATGTTGTTTATGCACTTCTTCCTTCTCTGTACGTGGGATCTAAAAGTAGCCTTATCTTGACACCAACCATCCTTTTCCACCTTTTCTTTCATGAACCTCTTTCAATAGGGCCATTCAACCGGGATTTCAAATAGAATCCTCCTTGGCACTTTACCCATGCTTTCCTTCACATCACTCCACCCCACACTTAAACAATGTGTGACCCTCTGTGCATTCAAAACCCTCAAAAAGTAACAAGGTTACCGGCACCCAAGGCACAAAAAAAAAAACAACAATGTGAAAGGGAAATACAAGAAAGGAAATGCATAAATGAAATTCTAAATTATCTAGCAAAACTACCTTATTTACAAACACCAAGAAGCCTTATTTATAGTAGGGCTTCAACCTACTCCCATTGAAGTGTCTAGGTAATTTCGTTCCATTCAACACTTGTAATTGACACGCGCCTGAATCAAGGATGTACAAGATTGTGTAGGGACCCAACCAATGGACTTTCAACTTCCCAGGATGGCGCAAAAACTTAGAATCATATAGTAAGACCATCTGCCCAACCTCGAATTTCTTGTTCTTAATGTGGCGATCATGCCATGCTTTTGCTTTTCTTTTTCTACTATTTGGCTCTACTACTTGAGTGGTCATCTTTCATCTAGCTTCATGAATTCATCAATTCTCTCTTCCAATGCTTGTTTCATCACCAACCCTCATGCACGCACTATTTGTGAGAGAAGGTATCATGAACTCAACCGGTTGAACAACTTCCACATGAAACACCAATTGAAACGGTGTGTCTTTATTCAATATTTTATAACTCGTCCTATAAGCCCATAATACAAACTGATACCTTGTCATCCCAATCTTGTCTTCCGACATCAAAAATTTGTCGGGTATGACTCAAAGATTTTGTTAAATGCTTCCATGATTCCATTTTCTTGTGGGTGATAAGGTGTAGTCTCATGATGAGCCACCATGAGCTATGTTAACATGATCCTCACGGTCTCATTCAAGAAATGTTTACCCATATCATTGATTATACTTAAAGGGCCCATACCTTGTTATAATGTTTTCCCACAAAAATCTTACCGCATTTGTTGTGTAGTCTTTAAATGGGGCTACCTCTATCCACCTTGTCAAATAGTCGGTCAGGTGCGATTATGTAGCATGATCCAGTCCTACGTGTTGTTGGTGTAATAGGGACTAAAAAGTCTATTTCCCATTTCTCAAAATGTTTAGCACTAGGGATAGGGCACAAAGGCATTTCATCTCTTCTTCCTAGCTTGCCAATGCACTGACAGTGGTCACACACTTTACAATAGTCCTTGCAATCCTTATACAAATTTTCCCACCATAATCCTGCCATTAATATTTTACATGCGGTGGTGTCACCTGCATAATGTCCACCTGCACTTCCTCCATGTGCTTCCTCTATGATGGCGAGGTGCTCATGCTCTAGTACACACCTGCACAAAACTTCATCATGCCCTAATTTGTATAAGTCCCCACTAATCAACATGTAGGGTGTGGCGCATATGGCTAGTTACTTCTTCTCTAATGTCTTCATCCCTTCCAGTGCCACACCTTACTTTAGAAATATAGAAATACCCTCCAAATCCGAGGGTGCATGCCACAACCTAAACAGTTGCATGTCTGACATTGTCTCTTCAATGCTCTGCGCATCCTCCCCTGAATCAATCCTTCACAAATGATCAAGTCCACAATTACTCTTTCCAAGTTTCACAACTACCGTGAACTCAAACTCTTGAAATAACAACACCCACCGACATATGCGCCCTTGTAGAATAGGCTTGTTCACCAAGTAATTTAACACCATGTGGTCAGTGTAAAATACAAAGGGAGTTGCTAGCAGATACTATCTAAACTTGTGAAGTGTGTAGATCATTGACAATGATTTACACCTGGTCATAGTATAATTCTTCTATCTTTGGTGTCAACTTCAAGCATAGGGATGATCAAAAATTCCCTCACCAGGTTGTGCAAGCACTGCCCCAATGGTCATTCCAGAGGAATCTACATGAACATGGAAGGGCTTATCCCAAGAGGGAAAATGTAATATAGGCGCGGTGACAAGCCTATCCTTCAATGTGTCAAATGCCTTCTGCTACACCTTTCCCCAATGGAAGGCACTTTTATGTCTGAGAAATTCTTCTAAAGGTGTGGTGATCTTGGCATACCCCTTGATGAACTTCCGATAGTAGCCCATGTGTCCAAGAAACCCACGCACTGCACTTTGGCTAGTAGGCTCCCCCAATCCCACAATCATTGTAACCTTGGCAAGATCTACTAGTAAGCCCTCCTTACATATGATATTCCCAATAACATTCCAAAGGGGTTAGTAAATACACACTTATTAATGTTGAGGGATATCCTCAACTGTCGAAACCTCTCAAACATCAGCCTCAAATTATCACAATGGTATTTTACTAGCCCATACACCGTCCAATCATCTAGATAGACCTGAAGAAATTTGTGGATGAAGTCCTGGAATGCCTATACCACTATGCGTGAGAAAATAGCAGGCACATTCTTCAACCCAAAGGGCATGACTGTGTATGCAAAACTTCCCCATTTAGTGGTGAAAGTTGTCTTCTCCTGGTCTTCCTTTACAATCTGGACTTGGTGGTACCCGAAAATCCATCCATAAAGGAATAGATTTCACGCCCAGTGACTCCCTCCAAAATTTCTTTAGTGAAGGGGGTTGGAAAAGGATCAATGACACAAACTACATTCAGCTCCCTATAATCCACACAGATCCTAATCCACCCATCCTTCTTGATGTTGATTACCATTGGACTTATCCATTCTGATTCTTCAATAGCTTCAATGATCCTAGATGCTATCATTTTGTCTATCTCTTCCTTTACCTTCACACGTAAATTGGGATTCATCCGGTAGGGTCTCTTCCTGACTGGGCGCACACCATCCTTCAACTTTATCCTCATTTTCCCAAGGAATGGTGGATTCCTTTGAGCTCATGGTACCCACACAGAAATAAATCCTCAAACTTGCACAAAAGATCAATGATCTTAGAGACTTCCTTCTCGACCTAGTAATCTCCAATGATAGCTTCCTTAGGTTCTTCTCCGAGCTTGCTGTTAACCTTTTTAGTTTTTAAAGGTTCATGGTAGGTGCATGCACAAGTATCAACACTATCCACTACCTCACATGTCCCTATAGAATGGTTAACATCCAAGATTTCTGCTTCCTCCCCATCAATCACATATACAAGCTTTCCTTTATCCTTTTTCACACACACGCACTCAAACTGATCCTCCTCTATTTCCTCTTCTTCAAAGTGCTCCCCAAGCTTGGTTCACCAAGTAAGTTCAGTAGCCTATCTTCTGTCATGGCACTATACCCCATGGTAAGGCGCTTAACAACCTGCAATGCCTTATCAACTGATGGCTTGGTACTTCGATACTCGAATGTTTGAACTAGGTCAACCACTAGTTCTTGCCAATTCCCTTTCTAGTGGCGTGTTTCAGAATGTATGTACCATGTGTGCACATAACCCTGCAGTGTAGAATACAGTTTGTGCACCTAGAGGGATGGTGGCAAAGCTTTTACACCTTCCCTCTAGGTTTTCTCATAGGATTGGATGTGGAAAGAGGTGGGATCCTTACCATGGTAGTCCTTGATGGTGGTGGGTGCATTGCTTCTAGAGAAACAAACAAGAAGGAAATTCTATTCGGTCATTCGTGCCATTCTAAGAGATTATCTTGATGTGTTGCCCACCTAGTGTGCAATAGTTCCTAGTAGGACGTAACTTAACATCCCCCTTCTTTCATTTTCCTCCTTCTACTGAGCTTTCATTCTCTGTAAAAAGACCTCAGGGGAGGCTGCTCTTTAGTACTTAGGTAGATCTTTTCCTCCTAGGTGCCCGAATGTGCTTGCCTTGGTCACCTTTGTCACCGATCCTCTTAAATTCTATCCGATTAATTTGTAGGTCCCATGTGCCCAATTATCACAAGCTAGACTAGTGGTGTCACTTACCGACTAAGCATCTTCAAACTGGATAACTCCGTCGATAGGATGGATTATCTTTGGATCCTTGATTGAGCACACATACATTCTATCCAGGACCTCTTCTCCCAAAGGTTCAGTATAGGGTGTTGAATTCCCATCAGCGTGGGGGGTATGATGACTCGTTCCTCCTCATTTTAAAATTTGATGTACCCTTTGTTGAATTGAAGATACGTATTGTTCTTGTAACACCATGGGTGTCTAAGTAGTCTTTGGGAAATTTTCTTCCTCGGCAAGTGCTAAGACTTTGAAGTCCCAAGTAAACTTAGCTCCCGAATGGTGATTGCTTCATCCTTTAAAACTCCAATGGGCATTGCCTTTGTTTTGTTTTCCATACACAACACATTCATATATGGTTGTAATGCATGCCTTCCCATCTGATGCCATGCATCAAATGTGAGAACATTAACCTTCGTGCCTGTGTCAGTGAGGATATTACTCAACATCCATCCATCCACTACTGCATTTAATGTGATCTCCCTATCATAGTCAAGGATGTGAGGGGGAAGGTTTTCATGCAGGACCCGCCTCTCGTGCTCTTCTCGGTGTGTGGTATCTTCTCCTCAACCATGCTCCTAGCAAGGGAATAACATTCTCTTGCCTTAGAATTTTACATACTTCCCCGACCTCATCTAGGTCATCTCTTGGGACCTCATACTTCCTCCTTTACTCCTCCCTCCTAAACTGCTCCTTAAGACACCTGGATTTATCCTTTTAGAATCGAATGACATTCATGGTAGCTTAATATACCTCCTTATGATGAGCAGGATCTGGGTACTTTCCATGCACCACTTCTTCTCTTGAAACTAGAGTCCTCTACCTTGGTATTTCCTTTGCGCGCATGGCCTCTGCTCTTGTTGTTACTAAAACAGGTTCTAAGCTTGCATCATGTGTTACCCGTGGCATCCATTGTGTCCGTATTCTTAATGCTTACCATTGTAGTGGCCATGTCTTTCCACTGCTATTGATTCATGTGCTCAAACAACTCAGGGCACTCTTCATACTTGTGTTTCTTCCACACCATGAGCACTGCAATAGGTTTGGGCACTCTCATTTGTAATGCTATATAGACCCAAAATTAAAATAGGTTCCACATGGGAACTCACTTCTTCCTCCATGGTTACCATGACCATGGAATCCTCCATAAAATCCCCTTCTACGTGCGCTCCATCTACGCACTCCTCATAATGGTGATCATCACCTTTAGAACTATTGGCAATGCTAGTCTGACACACCCCATGATCAATGGCCTCATGGATCTGGTCAATAAGCCTACAATCCTTAGTATCATGGGTTATAGAGGTGCAAATATTACAGTAGCAAGACACATTCTTCCAAATTGTGCGCTGTAACAAGGGGCATCTACTTACATCATGGTCCCCATGAAAAATCTCATAGTCTACTGTCATGATGTGTACTATCCTATGGGGGAAACTATCCTTGACATGCCCCTCTACTTCATAATATGTACACCATAAACCACTACGAGTCTCATGGGCTGATTTCATAGACAACTTTTCAAGTTTCTTAGCCATAGGGGTGGATGGATCAAGTGGAAAGAAGAAATATGTTAGTGTATACCTTACACGGAATGAAAACACACTGGTGGATGGTTCACATGGATAATCTTATGGAATGGAATGAAGTCAAAATTTCTCTAACCACTCAATTCTTTAGGATCAATGTGCCTATTACAATCTACATGTATCATGGTAATCAACTTTCAAAGACCACGCCAAGAGTAGTGTGAAAGACTCGGATAGAGAGGCAGAATCCTTACCACTTTCACTTTGGGTGTAAAAACTTTATTCCACTTTACAAGGTTATGCATGCACTTTGTATGTTTATGCGAACTACATAGGTAAACTAGAAATTGGTAGGACTTGGTTGCAGGAATGATTCGGACTTTTGACTTCTTCTCTACTAAACCTTCAAAGTGGAAGATGCATTAAGGGTTATAAAACACTTAACTATGGGAGATAAGTACAAAGGTTGAAGAACTCATTTAGTAGTTATTTCGTGAGGTAGACTCATGAGCGCATTTTGATTAAATGTGTTTGTTGGGAGAAAGAAAAAGGAAAGATGGTCTACATAGTAGATGATGAAGAAGTAGAACATATAGATATAGATCATTCAACATGTACAAACAAAGTGTTACACATGTGGATAAGAATGCGCACACCTATCATGAACCTATGAAGACCAAGAAAGTTAACATTGACACAAAAGTTAAACCAAGGAGGAAATAATCGAGGATTATTGGTCTGATTCTGAAGTGGAAAAGATAATTGAGTTACTACGATATTTTTAGGACTTATTTCCTAGGGGATACCATGAGTTAAAAGGAGTACATGATTCATTAGGAGAGATGAAGATTAAGCTAAAGGAAGGTACGCACTGGTCAAGAAAAGATCTTACGGGATGAATCCAAACTTTCACGTAAAAGTTAAGGAAGAAATTGAAAAATGTTGAAATATGGAATCATTAATCCCCTAGAGGAATTAGAGTGGGTTAGCCCAATGGTAATTAGTATAAAGAAAGATGGTAGGATTAGGATTTGTGTGGATTATAGGGAACCAACTACTACATGCGTGATCGATCCTTTTCCTACTCTTTTCACGGTGGAAATATTAGAAGGTGTTGCATGTCGTGAAGTTTATTATTTTACAGATGGATTAGCTAGGTATCATCAAGTTATTATTGGACAGGAAGATCAAGAGAAGACAACTTTCACCATTGAATGGTGAATTTTTGCATATACTATGATGCCCTTTGGTTTGAAAATGTGCCTACTTGTATTTTCACGCATAGTTGTTCAAGCATTCCAGGATTTTATTCACAAATTCTTGCAAGTTTACTTGGATGATTGGACAATATATGGGCTTGTTAAGGATCATTGTGACAATTTGCGCTTAATGTTTGAAATATGTAGACAATTAAGCATCTCCTTAAACATCAAGAAGTGCATGTTTGCTACACCTTTTGGAACTTTGTTAGGGAACATCATCTGCAAGGAAGGTTTGTTAGTGGATCTAGCTAAGGTTGTAGTTATTGTAGGCCTGGAAGAGCCTACCAGTCAGAGTGAGGTGCATGGATTCTTGGGCCACATAGGGTATTATAGAAAATTTATCAAAGGATATGCAAAGATTTCCTCGCACCCCTAGAAGAGTTACTAAAGGGAAAAGGGACGTTCTATTGAGAAGAACCACATCAAAGGCATTTGAGGCATTGAAGGAGAAACTTACTACAAGTGCTGATTCTACATTTTCCTTCATAGAACCAGCCATTTCACGTACACGTGGGTGCCTGCAGCACAACCATTAGCACGATGTTAGCTCAACCTAGAGAAGGTATTATAGATCACCCTATTTTTTTTTGCTAGTAGGAAGTTGACTTCTATAGAACATAATTACACAACAACAAAGAGTGAGGCTTTCGATGATCTATGCGCTACATAAATTCGAGATAGTACTTGCTAAGCAACACCCTTTATATTTTATACTGATCACATAGTATTAAAATAATTGGTAAATAAGCACTCATTTCTACATGGGAACATATGTCGATGGGTGCTCTCATTCTAAGAATTTGATTTCAAAGTTGTGGTAAAACCATGTACAAGTAATTCGGCCCAGACCACTTATCAAGGATTCAGTTAGGGGAGGACATGCAGACAATTAAAGATACAATGCCAAATGCATAGTTGTACAAGTTACATCACGTGCCTTTAGAATTAGAGGATATTACTATCTTTTTACACACATGTATGTCTCGCAGAAGGAATGAAATCATTAGAGAATAAACGCCTTTTGATTTGAGCGGAACCCTTTATGTTGGTCGGTGGTGACTTGTACAAATTAGGCCAAGATGAAGTATTACACCGGTGTGTACTGGAACATGAGTGCCTAGATATCATAGAAGAGGCTCATGGTGGTATTGCAGGTGGGCACTATGCAGGTGATGCCACCTTGTGAAAAATTCAACTTATTGGATTATGGTGGGAGACATTGTATAAAGATTGTAAAAAGTATTGTAAAGTGTGTGATAATTGTCAACACCTTGACAAACCTGGGAAAAGAGATGAAATGCCTTTGAGGCCTATTACTAGTGTAGAGCCATTTGAGAAATGGGCTATAGACTTTGTGGGTCCTATTTCACCAGCCACATGTAGAACTAGATCACGTTATATCATCACTTGCACATATTATCTTACAAGGTGGGAAAAAGCAACACCCAAAAAGGATTTTACAATAGCTACAACAACTAGGTTCTTATGGGAAAATATTCTTACTAGGTACATATGTCCATTGATCTTGACAAGTGATAGGGGCACACACTTTTGAATGAGACAATCAAGATATTATTGGATGAATTTATGGTTGCACACCACAAGACTCCACCCTTTTATCTTCAGGCAAATAAGACTGTTGAGGCCTTTAATAAGATATTGAGCTAGACCTTGACACAAATTTGTGATGTTGGAAGAAAATATTGGGATGATAAAGTTTCTACTATGCTTTGGGCATATAGAATAACCTACAAGAGGTTGAATAAGGCCACACCCTTTCAATTGGTGTTTTGTGCCAAAGTAGTTGTTCCCATGGAATTTATGTTACCATCATTGCATATTGTGCACATTAGAGGTCTAGCTGATGAGAAGGCATTAGAAGAAATAATTGACAGGTTAATATTGTTAGATGAGACATGTGCCATAACACGTTGGAGTCAGAAGTAGGAAAATACCTGAAAAAAGCAATGACATGAACGACACATGAGGCACAAGAAGCTTGAGGTTGGATAGATGGTACTACTTTATGATTCTAAGTTTCTACGCCATCTAGGAAAGCTTAAGGTGCATTGGTTGGGACCGTATGTTATCACTCATATAGTTAAATTTGACGCTTGCTAGTTAGTGGCGCTTAATGGAATACAATTACCCTATTATTTTAACGGGAGTAGGTTGAAGCCCTACTATAAATAAGTCTTCTTGGTGTTTGTAATAAGGAAGTATTGTCATTTAGTATAGGTTTCCCTTTTTGTATTTCCTTTAATGTATTTCCTTCTTCGTCGCTATGCTTTGTCAATTTAGTTTGGTGTTTTGTGTAATAAGCGCATTTGCGCGCTAGAAGCTAATTACAATATAAAGTATTTTTATGTGTAGAGGATTGCACATACCATTGGTGTGGGGTGGTTGTTATTTTTTATTCACAATCGGGTACACATGAGAAAAAAATGTTATAGGTGCTATTCACATATGGAAACGAATGTTAGAAAGGAGATTTCTTTAAAGAAGACCATAGATGGAAATGAATGAAGGGATAGTATAACGTGAGGTAAGCATAATCCATGGAAAATACTATGGGAGGGAACAATGACGAGTTACTTCAACATATGAAAGCATGTAGAAGAGAATTTTTTAGCCAAAGGGTAGGAAGGTGTCTGCTAGAAGGTTATAATTTGGGGTTCGAAATTGTACTACGAAACTTTCTAAAATTTTGAAAATGGTTAATTAATGAGAGGATTGTTGGTAGGTGAAGGAGTAATAAATGCACTAAATTTTTGAAAATCTATATAAGGACGTGATGTGGGTTCATTTTTACCTTTGCAATCATAAGTATTTGAGCAAGCTAAGTGCAACCGAGCTAAGCGAATCATGTTGAGGTACGGAGAGTTGTGAAACTAGATGTGGAGAATAGATTTGTACATGAAAGTGGCTTGTGTCCCCATTGGTGAAGGGTTTGAGTGCAATAGAAGTATTAAGGAGGAACTAGGTAATGTGGTTTAAGATGGGGCACATGATTTTGATCTAGGTTTTGAAATTACTTGAAATAGAAGATGAAAGGTAGGATTTTTATGATGACACCAAAGAAAGCACTTGTAGTAGGCACAAAAGGAAAGAAAAAGGTGGAAGTTGAGGTTGAAATTGCTCCCGAGAGTAATTTTTTAGAGATGCAGTACCGAAGGAGTAATAGTCGGACAAGATTGGGATTCCCACATCCACAGATGCAAAGTAAGTGATTACAACCACCGCACCACTGATAAAAAGGGAGATTTGGATGTTTTGTTGAATAAGAAGACCAACAAGCACACGGTGGAAGATATGCCAGTGTATGACGACACTGGGAAAATTTTCTTAAGCAGGTAGGAGTTTATGAACTATATGAGCTCTCATATTTTAGAAAACATGAACCTTTATACCAATGGATTATGACAAGATTCCATGAGGACTTCTTCTATTTCATCGGATGAAGGGTTAGAATCACAATGGCCATAATTATGATATTAACAAGATTGAAGGACACAGGACAAACATAATTAGTGATCTAACTGATAAAACAATGGTTATAACCATAAGAAATGAGTTAGGGTATACCAAGGGCCCACAAAAAATGGACATCTACAAATTGAGGAAGTACCATGTGGTGCAGCAGCCACATATTTGACCACCAAGTTGAATGATCAAGAGAGATGGTTACAGGTAAACACCATGTGGCTTCATATTGCAAAGAAAATTTCCTAAGGAGAAGTGTATAATTTAGCAAGCTATATTATAGAAACCATTGTTGAGGAAGCACACGCATGTGAAAAGATAAGTTTTGGAACCATCCTCTTATCTCTTGTATTTGTAGAAATTGGAGTGCCCGATGGGAAAAAGAATTTTTTTTGGGAATATGCCACTAAGAAGAAGTCCCTCACGAAAAGATTTGAGAAATATTTATGTGAAGGATCAATGAGCAGCCCATTTAAGAAAAGGGAAGAAATGTGGTATGACCAACTTTGCGTGGTGTTTGAGGAGGAATGACACATTCCAAAGGAACTATCTTTGGTATTCGGAAAGGCAATATAGTTCACGGTGTATCAACATTTTTGCATTGCGCAGTTTGCCATGAAGGATGGGACATGGATTCCATCATGCAAACTTCCTATTCCTTCGAGTGTGCTACTTCTAGGCCTCAGTTCAAATATTTACTAATGTGCACTATCTAAAATTCAACCCAGACAAGGTATATTGTGACTACCATACCCTCAGGAAAACATATGTATATCAAATCAGGTCTTCCTACATTAAGAGGCTCATTTCAGATGTCATAAACATAAAGCTAGTAAGTTTGGCTATTGGGGACAGTGGATCTATGCTCATATATCTTCAGCTCAAGCCTAGGCTAGAGAATAATAAGTATGTGAAGAATGCATTCATGTTCCCTGGGCCGCCTAAGGGAAAACACACAATGAAGAAGGGGAAAACTATAAGAAGATCACCTAGAATCTCCCCTAAAGAGGAACTCGAGAAGAAGAGAAGGAGAAAGCTAAAGTTGAAACAGAGACGGAGGAGTATGAAGAGAATACACTTAGAACCCTAGTGCAACTAGAAGATGTGTATGAACCTAGAGATGAAGAAATGTGTAGTCATTTTTACCCCCATCACAAAGAAAAGAAATCCCATGTGCACCGACCTATCATCCAATGGGCGCTGGGCACTCACCCAAGGCATGCATGGGTGTTGAGTCTCTCTTTTATGTGAGTTTAGTGGGAAAAATCATCTATGATCCAAGTTTAAGATATTTGAAAGGAAATAAGACATACAAGAACCATAGAGCCCAGAACGACTTCTAGATCCTTATAGTCATTCCAGACATAAAGTGCTTAATAGATAATAGAACTTACACCAAAATAGAAAGGGATTCATACAAGCATTCATACTTAGTTCATAAACATAAATAAAAAATAATTATCAAGAAGCTTGTATGCATTAGAACCATTAATGCTCATATTCACATAAATTGGTAACCTCATTATATTCATTAGGCCTATTACAGAATGTCACAAAAGGCGGCACTGTAGTCATACATTATAACTAGATACATATAACTAGGCCCTCAAAAGAAAATTTATGCTTCCCAACCATTGATACATCCTTTAATATCCTTATTTTCCCAATCTAACATATTCGTTTTAGTATTTCTGCAGAGCTCGCCCTCTATCTATATGTGTTATTTTTACTTTAGCAGGAACTTATATATATAGCCTTTTTAAACTGCCAACTCATTCTTTTGTGGCCTCAGATATATCACCAAGTGTCTGAATGTGGTCCTCTAGGAGTGCATGCTCCTCTAGGCCTGAGCTCACCACTCCGTGCCATGATGTCCTTCAGAAGCTTTTGAAGACAGTGGCATATTCCTTCCTGGGCCAACTTGTCACGAGGTGTCAGCACCTTATCCACTCCTCATGCACAGTCGGGTCACGCTTTTCTCATATCCGCCTAAAATTCCCAATATGTCTAAGTCCACGAAACCTTGGCTCTATCCGCGTGCATGCCATGATTTTCCTTAAACCCTTCCCCGCGCACCTTCTTCTTACACGCCTTTCTTCAACTAGGCCTTGCGCGCCTATGCACCTTTTTACTCTTAGCCAATATTTCTAGGGCCTAACAAAATGAAAGATGAAGATGAAGGGGTGAAGGAAGTAAAAGAGATGGTGCAAGAGCAACCTAATGTGCATGTTAATTCTCAGGAAGAAGAAGTGCCAAATCCAAACCTTGGTGCTTAGGTTCCTAAGGGGCCAAGAACAAAGAGAACAAGTGAAGAATATGTTGTGCCAAGTAGGGGATATGCCGAGGACACAAGAAAAATCATCTGTGCCCAGTTTTAGAGCATAATAGACCTTAAGGAATTGTATGGATGGGAGATGATGGATCTAGACATGGCCACCACATGCACAAGGAAACAATTATCCTGGTCCATATAGAACCATATGGATGATCTGAATTTCAACGTGTGCAAGGAGTCTTTTGTATCAAGGGAGTGAAGAAGGTACCCCAAAGTAGACACATGACGATAAAGCCTACTCTAATGTCTGATGAGCAGGTGAGAAATGCCTTGGTTAAGGTATATCGTAGAGGTGGCACAAATGAACATTAATAAGGCTACCACCATTAGAACGCTAATTGAAGATAACAAAAAATTACAGAAATAATGTGTTTAAAAGAAGAGAAAGACCTAGAATAGAAAAATAAGAGGCCTTCATTAGCATGGCGAGAATAAATTGGTGATTACGTTATGAAAGAAAGACCTCATCTTAAGTCTAATGTACCTAAGAATTTTCCTTCGGTTATGCATTATGTGCGACATTGGTTTATTTGGTGCTAGAAGATGGACCAATTAAAATTTCAAAGTTGAAGGATCCTTAACAATAAGTAGAAAGAGAAAGGTCCTCCATGGTTAGGAAAATTTCAAATTATTAGGAATTTTTGCAAACTCGAAGGATGAATCGAAGAAATCCAACCAAGCTCTAAATATTTTTATGGCCCCGTAGAAGCGATGATAAGGACCAAAAGTATGGATGAAGATAATGAAGTTCTTAAGGTTGTGGAAGATGAGACAATGTGATGCGCGAGAAAGATTGGCACTAGTGAAACAAAAGTGCAAAGCCCTTGCAGTAGCCCAAGACCCACATAAGGAGAGAATAGATGAGATTGGAAGCTCATAGCATAGAATATGGATCTTCTAGAGGGAATGATGTCTGCTATGGCCAATGTTGTCCAAGTATTGTAGAATGAAAAGGAAAATATTACTCAGACGAATTGGAAGCCATTTCCACAGACATTCTAGAGAAAACAAGACCATGCTTTGGATGATTGACAAACATTGGAGGCTAAGATTAAAATAGAATATCTAGAGTTGATCCTCTTAGTTGAAGAAAAGGGTGTTGCAGAGTAAAGGTCTATTCTTTTGTACAATGATTCTTTACATTCTTTCCATTCTTATTCTTTATTATTTGGGAACATCAAAAGAATCCCCATTTGGGATGGAAATGTACTTTAGTGTGGGGTAATGTTGAGTAGACATAGTATTTTCCTAAGGATAAGACACATATAAAATACACGTGTGGGAAGAAGGTGCATTTGAAGGTGCCAAAGGATTGGAAAGGAAACATGCGTCAGGACAAGCTGATTTGGGACTTATCCATTTTCATTGATGCGGGCTATTTTTGGAAGATAGCATGTGGAGCACACATTGGGATGGAGACTTGAGCGACATGCAAATGTTATTTTGAGAACAAGCATCTGATAAGTGTCATGCATGAGTTCAAGATAATAATATGATTACTTCTTTAAGTTAACTATAGGATGTCTATTATTAGTGCAATTTCATGTGTGCATGTTATTGTAAAGGCGCATGGTTATTATCAAGCATGTGACCTATTTTGGGAAGTGTGTAAGTGGTGAATGGAAAGTCCCCACCTCTGTGTGTGTGTGTGTGTCTGTGTGTGTGTGTGTGTGTGTGTGTGTGTGTGTGTGTGTGTGTGTGTGTGTGTGTGTGTGTGTGTTGAGGTGTGCAATTTAGGATATATAATGAGACTAAATGATTGTAGAGTTATGTTATTGGATCTCGATGAACGCATAACGTATGGTGATGCTTCATAATGTGAGAAGCTTCTTTTTTACTATTTTTAATATAATGGAGTATGTTGGCTAAATAATTGTGTTAAACATGTCTCAGAATGGTTCTTGCATGGTTAATCTTATTATAGTTATTGTTTAATTCATGATTCTCTAAGATCTATATCTGGAATATGCTCTGTGGAATATTTATGTTTATTTATTGATCGAATATGCTTTATCTTTTTCATGCTAACATCCCGCACAAGAAAATCTAAAGAGGGGCCTGGTATCTTTGTGTTCTTTGGGTGAGCACTCAGTCAAGTGGGTCATATGCCGCCCAGCGCATGGGTTTTATACGGTGAGAGATTCTAGGTCAGATCACCTCTTCTTCGAATGGGAAGGATAAAACTCTAACTTCATTATTACATTCATCATTTATAGGCTCATGAGGGGCATCATATTCTTAGCCTTGCTTTACTTCATCATGGCTACCCTCCAAATTGATTGAGATTTCTATTTTGGATTCATTCCTATCTTGCAACTCCATATCCTACATCATGAGCTTGAGACCGAGCTCATGGTCTTTATTTTATTATGCAATGTTTAGAAATTCTTATACTGATTGGTCTTTCAAAAATTTTAATGGCTTATCATGGAATGGATTTTATTCTTCTTCATGGAAGGCATGATCGAGAGAATATTCATCTCCAAATGGGAACAATAATATCTCCTCCTCTTGGGTAAGTATACAAGTTGATTTCTCCTTTGAAATTCACCAAGTACAAATTCTCCTTCTTCATGGCCCACAATATCTGGTAATTCAGGGCTATATTATCATAGCTTAAAGTTCCTTATTTCTTGCTTTAGATCAATATTCCTCTGGGATATATGTTTTTGGTCCTATTAAATCTAGGATCTCATCCTCTTCTTTAGACTTCACAAGACAATTCATCCTCTTACTATTTTGGATAAAATGTTGGCTCCTAGGCTTCCTAAATTTTGCACTTTATACCTTATCTTCTTCTCTTGAAGAAATTTCTCCATGTCTCCCTTCACTGGAATGGTTGTAGAAGACCAATTCATCTATATTTTCCCTCCCAATTATTGGTAGAAACTTCTACCTAGCAGCATTCCAAATGAAGCTAGAATGTCTGCTACCAAAATCATCATTGAAACATTTTTGTCTGGAAATTGGGCAAGAGAACCACCTGTGCATATTTAATCTTCCCTATAAGTGGGAATTATTTAGACTCCATGGAGTAAAAAGAGACACCAGGTGGATTCATGGGGAGTTTAAGAGCTTTGGCAACCTTCATAGGAATCACATTATTTGAGGCACCTGAATCTATTATGCAATTGTTCAATACATATTCCCCAACTAGAAGGGAGACATAAAAAGGATCAACCTTGTCTATCTTTGATGCACTCATGGCTAGCATGTTCTGTGAGGGAGGTGTAGGTGGGTTTGGTAGTAATCCTTTAGAACTGGGTGTTACAACATTGGGTGTCAAATTACCATTCCTAATATATTGTACAAATCTCTCAAATTATTCAGGGTGAGTCCATAAATATTCAGTTTCAATAATATGCAATTTGGTTTTGTTCACATATTATATGAAGTCAAAAGGGGCAGATGTTGATGAGGGTGATAAAGGGACTACTTTTGGATTTAGGGCATGTTTGGGAGCATGAGTAGATTTTTGAAGAACATAGGGAATTTTAAAAGGTACACTAGGAGCTTTAAAAGTACTAGATTTTACAGGAGTAGATTTAGATTTAGAATTGGAAAAGGCATTGGAAGACTTACTTCGAGTCACATGAGCCTTCTTACTTGTTACAGGATCAGGTTTCTCAAATGTGGGCTCCATGTAAGGTAGAAGTGGAGATCCTCGATTGATTATTTTGTTTTGTGGATTTACCAAAAGAGGATCTTCAGTCTTATTTTTCTTCACAACTGTGGAGGAATAAACTTCCTTTTGAGACAGGGAGTGAGTAAACATGACACATGACAAATTCAATGCCTCTTCACCATCATCATATTCGCTCCTTCAATGATAGTCAATGATTCCATTTTGAGTGTCACCACCCACTTCTTTTGTCTCTAGGAAATTTCTTCCTTCACTTTATTACTCGCGACTTTCCTCATCCTCTTGGATTCTACCACTCATATCGTGGTGGAGCTTCCAAGGAAATTCTTTGGGGTTCCCTAGAAATCTGATTCCTATTATTTATTTGAGGTGATACTCATTCAAAAAATTCCCTCTTTAGTGAAGAAATTTCATTTGCCAATTTTTACAAAAAGGATCGGTTCTTTCATCTCCAGGATGTTGAGATTTACCCTTTGAGGGATTCTTGATCTTTCTAGATAGGATGAGGTTGTCATCAAGTTTAATGGCCAATATTGTGCTTCTGCAATATCCCTCAGTTGAACTCTTCGTAGGAAAAATCTTACTTTTGGTGATTGAGCACTAATAAAGAATATCTTGATGTAATTCTCTGATGGTGAATCCTCTTCCAGTATCCTACGAAGTAACCGATCGAAATGAACCACAAAGTCTCTCATAGTTTCATTTTATCCTTTCTTCATTTGTGCCAATTTAATGAGGACGTCTTTACAGTCCTCGTAAATCACAATATTTCCTCAAAATTCCTTTTGATGTCATTCCAACAAGTGATGGATCAGGGAGGTAGGAGGTAGAGCCATTCTACTATTTTTTCTTGGAGAGACTCCATGAACAATTTTACAGTGACATTTTCATGTTGGAAACCAAGAATCCCACATGATGTGGTGAAGGCTGATATGTGCTCTTCAGGGAGTTGTGTTCTATCACCTTTGAACTTGGGAAAGTTCTTGCAAGAATCTGTCGGTGAACTATAAAGAGGAGGTTCAAGAGAAAATGGACCTATATTTCTTCCCCACAAAACCATCAGTTGAGGTATTTCTTCTTCATCTCGCCATTGTTCCTTCTAAAAAAATTTCTTCAAATTCTTCTTCTAGTTCTCATTCTTATTCACTTGGGAACTCAACTCTCAACAGTGGTTGAAAAATGGGAGAATTTACAGGGAGAGATTATCGGTGAGGTGTTTAAATGGGATTACTAGGTGAACTACTTGAAGAACTGGATGGGGATGAGGCTTGAGAAAAGTAATAAGGGTTATCTCTTGATTTGATTTTCTAATTTTGGAAATCCTTAAAAGTGGAATCAATGACACCTCTCAACCTGTTCAACTGGGTGTATCTCCTTTCAACCTGATTTTGGAAAAATTTAGAATGGGGATATGAAAGTACACCATGGAAATGGAAAGGTCACTTACAAGAATCAATAGTGTATCTTTCAATAATGGATTTCCATCATTTCCAAAAAAAAATTATTTTTTAAAATATTTTTGGACCTTGTGGCCATCTTTTATGTGCTGAGATGTCATTAAATCTACCCCACGGTGGGTGCCAAAATTTTTGGTGAGAAATTTTTAGGGGACAAATTTATGGGTTTCTTGCTAACACTATGGGAATCTAAGTCCCTCTACTTAAATGATGAAAATTCAATGTATACATGCATGAGTAAGGTGAGTTTTATCTGGGTTGGCTTTGCGACCGAGGATCTAATAGGGGCACTCCACCGACCCCGTGGCAAAGCTAGTAATGGAGTGCTAGGGAGGAATTTTCTAGAGAGCGAGAAAGAAATTGAGAACGTTAGATAAGCAAACTAATGCTGTAAGTAGAAAATTGGAGTCTTGCATACATTAGTTAGAAGTTTCATCACATGTAATAAAATTAAGAAATTTTTTTTTACAAGTGGCAACAAGACCAATTAGAATTTATGAGCACAAAGTATCAATAAATCTCTTAGTCAAAAGAGGATAGAAAATCCTTCTTCTATTGATGCTCAAGCATAAATTATACATAGTATTAGAATGGAAGACATTTGAGAATAGGGGAGGATGGTATAATTTTCTATCTCTTTTCTCTTTTCGTAAGGATCTATCTCTCATGAATTCACAAAAACAACTAAGAATACCCTCAAATGAGGAGTGCATTACAATTTATAGAAGAGGAACAACTCTTCATCTATCCCCCAATGACTCTTCGTATGTCTCGACATGACTTAAGACTCTTCACCTTCTTAGGAAAACATTAAGTCTATTTTTATAACATAAAGGTGACTTATTACATTATAAACATTAAGACATATGAAAAAGTGCAAACCCAATGTGAAATTAGAACATGGATGAAAAATAAAGTTGGGGGAAGAGAGAGAGAGAAAGTGAAAGAGAAAGGAAGAGGAATCTTGGAAATGAAAAATTTGTTCCTTTTGACTCCTGGAAAACTCTGCTAGATTGACCCGATACCTTTGAACCCTTTACGGTGAATGATTTTCTTATGTTGTGAATGGGTTGTTGTGGGCATGTTCTTTGGATGAAAGTGAGAAACTACCTTCAAGTGACCCATAAAAACCACAAACTAAGTGTTGGAAACACTATTGAATGGAACCTTTAGTGACCACAGGTGTCGCTCATGAAGATCTCCTCTGAAGAGATTGAAGATTTAGAAGAAATCCCGCTTTGACTCTATGCAATAATCACACATAATAATTGAAGCATGAAATGAGTGTCAAAAATACATTGTTGATATCCATGTAAGTGACCTCACTGTCACCTACTCCCACATACTCCGATGTTAGAGACTGATCTGTTTTCCCCTTTGCGAATTTGAACTTCATTATTTCTTGACATTTACTATATTTGGAAAGGGAAACTATTTTTAGTAAGTGATAGAAATTTGTTCTCCAAACTCAAACTACAATTGTCAACTTGATTGTCCAATTCTCTGTATGCTCCTTTCGTGAAATTCACTCTCTAGAATGACTTGCTATTTTTAGTAAGTGCCTACGAGACAACTTAATATTTTTAGTAAGTGTGAAAATTCAATTCTCTCGAACCTTAAATGGATACAACAAATTGAATTCCTTCTTCTCCCCATGTTCTTCTCACCTTCTAGACCAGTCTTCTATTTTTAGCAGGTGTTTATGGGACCACTTACTATTTTTAGTAAGTGTCAATTTTGGGCCGAGGTGACCTTTCCACTGATTTTTTCCTGCGATACATCCTTTATCTTCGTCATCCGAATCACAGATTCTTCAAATGATGGCTTAATCAAATAGCAGTCTCCCATGTAGAAGACTTGTTATTTTTAGTAAGTATAATTTTGGTGGTTGGATCATAGTGGAACAAATTTTTCTAATATGGGGTTTTTCCCAATATCACCCTTGAAATTTCAAGCTTACTCGATCACTGGTTTGGGAGATTTTAAAATTTTAAATTTTGCACCTAGCAGTTATTGACACGACAACCATTAATGGAGGTTGAAAATTATAGGTTTATTTTTCTCCTCGATCATGATGAAAATTATATTTTTGATATGGGTTTTTATTTCTCATTCTACTGGTGAATTTTCTCTTCAAACCGATTGTCGGTTGATTGGGAAATTGGATTTTTGTTTTCATTGTGCAAGAATGAGGATTTATTTTCTATGAAAAATCTATATTGTGAATGGGGGATCCATTACCAAGGTTTTTATGGCATTTGAAAATGATGAAGATAGAAAAAACCTTGTCTCAATCAGAGCATTGGTTTGCGAGATATGTTGATTTCTTCATCTGGCAATAATGAGGGTTTTCGAATGGAAATATTTGTTTTACCTCTATTCTTCAACTTCACAGGGATGATTTTCCTCTAAAATATTTGAGATTTAATGAGGGAAGGACTTGGTGGAGCTGTTGAAGTGCAACGATGGTGGTTTGACGCGTTCTTTGTAACTTTCTTTTGATAGTGAGTTTCACGGGCAACAATGGAGAAGCAACAAGAAGCAACAAAGGAGTTAGATTTTTTCAAATTTTGAAGCTATCATTGGGCACATTTTTGTGTCCTGATGTTATTTTAGCTAAAGGGATGAAATTTTCATTAAATTGTACATCGTACCTTCTCGCGACACTTGTCAATCATCCAATGGTTGAGAATTTAGGCTAAAAAGCTTGAGAAAAGCACTCGTGGGCTAAAAATATTACGTATGGAGGACCAGGAGGCATACCTAGGGCTGGGTGCATTTTAATATCCCATATATACCTTAAGATAAATGGATGAAAGGGACATCATTTTACACATCATGTCAGGGTTGTAACACTTGTCACGATCTCGAATCGGCCGGTGGGGATATGCTCTCTAGCAAGCACTTGGGGGCTAAATTGGTGATGCAAAGGGTTCCATGGGTGACCAAAGGGAAAAATAGGGTTGGGAACATTTTACTATCCCCTATGTCCCTTTTCTTAAGGGATGAAAGGGACATCAAAATGTGCTAGATCCTGGAGCTGACACGTGTCCTCTTCAAAAATCGATTATCTATTGGAAGCTTACCTTGAGGACAACATGAAACAATGATAACTTGAGCTGCACCGATGGATTTTTTTGGCATAATTTTATATTAATTTGACTGTAAATGGCCTTATGAATCCAACGGATGGGTTCTTAGCTCTTTATTCCTCTATTTAATCCTTTAAAAATAGGATTTTGTTTCTGGCTCCTTGGATGAGCATGGAAAAACTAGATATAAACCTATTGCACCAAAGTGTTGTGAAAAATATAATTTCACCATATTATAGAGATATGAATTAGATTTATGATGATGTATTTTTATCTCCTAACTCCATCCTGTACCCCCAAAATTTATTCTCAAATCTTAATAGCTTTTTTGGCCTTGTGTACGCTTCTAGGCATGGGAACCCTATTTTTGATGAATCTGCCACAAATCCTCCTAATATTTCCCGAATCTTCCAATATCATTTAATTGATGTTATTAGACCTTTTATTCATCTCCATGTTGTATTTTTCTCCTTTGTTCTATTCTAGGGGGTTGCACTTAGTCTTGGGAAGGCCAATGGTAGCCCTTCCGAACATTGCCCAAAATTAACATTCTTCAAGAAATCCTAAAATCACCTAGGGAATTGACTTAACTTTCATAATTCACCTGGGGATTGAGTTGATGTCCAGTGGGGGTCATTGGACTGACTGGGTAAGGCTCGTCTTTGAGGATGGGTAGACCTAGGTTGTTTTGAAAAGGTAAAACTTGAAAATTTTGACACGTGGGTATCATTGTCAAGCTTGAAAATTGTAAATTTTCATGTTGCACATTTGCATGAAAACACCATTTTTTATGAAGTATTAGCACTCCAAAAACCTTCGGGTTGTGTGTTATCTTAAGAAGTAGAAGGTGACAATATTGATTGATTCAAGGAGAAAATATAATTTCATCAATCATAAGTTGGTAGAAGGCTACATTATTTCATCTACCAAACACATGAATTTCAAGTAATGATTGCAGATGGTGGCACAATCCAATGTTCAAGAAAAGGCCATAAAATTAGACTTACGATGGGTGACTACACATTGGAATCCATGATGTTTGTTATTCCTATGGGTGGAGATGATGTTATCTCGGTGTTCATTGGCTCACAACTTTGGGCACAATAGAGATAAATTTCCAAGATTTATTCATGTATTTTCATTTGAAGGGTAAATAGTTTGAACTTTGAGGACTATAGGAAAAAACTCCTCAAGTGGTTAGTTCTCACCAAATGCATAAGATTCTTAAAAATGGGGTGAAGGATTTGTAACATGATTATTATCCATGGAAGTTCAACCACAAACAATGGTAGTGCATCCTAATCTTTAGAAGGTTATTGATCAACATGTAGTTGTCTTTGAGGATCCTAGAGGATTGCCTCCTGAAAGAGATCATGATCATGCCATTTAGTTAATTCTAGGAAGCCAACCTCCCAACATCAGGCCTTATAGATACCCATATGTGTAAAAGAGTGAGATTGAGAAGATGGTAGAGGAAATGGGTATTATTTGTCATAGTCAGAGTGCTTATTATGCTCCAGTGGTGATGGTGCACCACAAGGATGGAAGATTGTGCATGTGTCTAGACTACATAGAACTTAACAAGTACACTATCAAAGATAAGTTTCCTATTCTTTTCATTGATGATTTATTAGATGAGTTGCATGCTGCAATTTATTTTACAAAAATAGATCTATACCAAATTAGAGTAAAGAAAGAATATATTCATAAGAAAACCTTCAGAACTCATCAAGGGCATTATGAATTCCTAGTGATGCCTTTTGGTCTTACTAATGCACCATCCACATTTTAGAGTTTGATGAACTCAGTATGTAGACCATTCCTAAGGAATTGTCTTGGTATATTTTTATGATATCCTCATCTACATCAAATTCTAGGAGAAACATTTACACTATGTCAATACTTTATATTATAAGCCCTAGAGAAACATCAACTATAGGATAAGACTTAAAAGTGTTCTTTTGGGGTACAAGAAGTGGAATACTTGAGCCATATTTTCTCTAATGAATGTGTTAAGGTGGACCCTCATAATATCTAGGCCATAGTGGAATGGGAAGTCCTAAGAACCCTTAAAAATTTACAAGGTTTCTTAGGTATCACTTTGGGTACTATCGCAAATTTATAAAAAACTATGGTAGTATAGCATCATCACTCAAAAAATATTGAAGAAATAATCCTTTCATTGGAATCAAGAAGCTTCTAAGGTATTTGAGAAATTTAAGGTGGCAATGTGCACTACTCCAAAGATTGGAAACTCCATATTTATCCAAGACATTCATAGTTGAATGTTGTAGTCCTTTTTATGCCCTTAGAATAACCTTTTAATCCCTTACGTGCCATCCTATCACCCAGTAGCACTAGGTTCCCACCCAAGGTGCGCATAGGCACCAAGCCCTCCGTTTATGTGACCATTATGAGAAGATGTTTTCATTGATAAAAGATTAAGTGCAGAAAAGTAAATGATCATGCATACATTCTGAAAGCATAGGACGAGTCATTACACCAACATACCCATTCAGATAACAAAAGAAACATCATACATATAGTAGATCTGATCCATAACATAGAGAAAAAGGCACTAGGGTTTACACCCATAAACAATATATTCTAGAAAATAACCAAATATTCATGTTGATCATAGTTCAGTAACCACATTACATTCATAAGAGCCATAACAGATCAATATAGATATCTAACTTAGGTATCAATAGTTCTAGCTATTTTCCCTTATTACAAAAATTTAGCAGAGCCATCCCTAGATATTCTAACATTCCTACAATCCTATAATGAGAACCCCAACCCCTAGAGCCTCCTATTATTTCTATAAAGCTTTGAATTTCAACCTCTCTATGATGATCCTAAAGCTTCCCCTTATTGACCCATATGGTGAATGCTCTCTCCAAAATGGTCCTCTCTAATTCCCCCTTTTCTCCTACCCAAGCATCTCTATAAATACATTTAGCACCCACCTGCATGCCTTCCTTTAGGAGCAGATCGGTTGCCAAGTGTCAAGGTGGTCCTCCAATGGAGCATGCTTCTTCTGATCCGAGCTCTCCACTTTCTGCAATGATGTCTTTTGGGAATGTTCCATGCGTGGAATATTCTTTCCTTGACCACCAAGTCATCAGGATGGCACCTTATCCACTCAGCACGCCTAGTTGGGTCACATTTTTCCTCAAGTGCATCTTGGAAAGATGAATATGAATAAGTCCTGAAATCCTTTGCTTTGCCTTATGCGCGTGTTGTGGTTTCTATTAAACCATTCTAAAACCCATGTCCTACATGCTTTGCCCCATGCGTGCACGTTCCCTTTGGGACTTAGTCAATATTTTGAGGCCCAACATCACCCCACACTAAGCTTATTCTCCATCCTTGGAAACATCCTCTCCAAAGAATAAAGAATGGCAGGAATAAAGAATGAAAGAATGAAGAATGGGAAATGGAAGAAATAAAGAATGGAGGAATGAAGAAGAATTTTTTTATTACTAAAGAATGAGTGGGAAATCCTTATATCTTCCTCAATATTCTCCTAGGAATCCACCTCACCCTGTACCTATTGATAGAGGTCACCTACTAAGGCGCTCACCTCTTCAAAGCCTAGTTCATCACCCTTAGCATTCAACATATCAAAAATATTTTCCAACTATTTGTTGAGGTTGTCCAATGCATCCATCTTACGGGTGATTTGGGGATATAATTCCTTCATCCAGTTTTTGATCGAGCCTCTCAAGGTCTCAATGGCTTTTGAATTATTCTCTACCTCGGCTAGGATCTTATCCTCTCTTCCATGTTTCCTTTATTCTTCTCCTGAAACTCCTTGAGGTCTGCCTCATGTGTAACAACTAGAATGCTTGCTACTCTATCCCTATTAGCACAATTATCATAAGCAACTTAAGTTGTCTATGCAACAAATTTTACAGAGGCGAGGAGTTTGGTGTACCGAGTGACTATCTCCACAACCTTATGATTTTCCTCTTTCTCCTGACGCTCCATTGCTTCCTCTATCTATTCCAATGCAAGTGGCCACCTTTCCATTATAAGGATGCGAGTTAAATCTTCCAAGCATTGCAAGGTTGATTCGTATTTCTGCTTGGGTAGTGCTAGGTATAGATGCTTCAAGACAATAACATATGTAATCATCTCAATTTTCTTTTATACCTCACACACCTTTGTCTTTTCCTCCCTCATCTCACACCTTAACTGTGTGTTGATCAAATCTTCTTGTTTTAGATCCTTGCTCTTTTCAATGAGCTCCTCCTTTTTCTTCTCCAATTCTCCTTCCAAGAATCTCACCTGTCATTCCTCTAAAAAGTCTCGCCTCAACCTCGATTGAAACCTTATTGAGCACATTACAAAATTTATCATTAGAAAACTATTGAGCATTCACCAACGGGTTTATACCTTTGGTCTCTAGCACCTTCATCAACACCCCTTGGTTAAATTTGAACTCAAGTTCATCGACATGGGACTCAAATTCCCAAGATAACATTTTCTTGGTTCGTGGGTACACACCTTCTTCTTCAAATGAAGACATTGCTAGGAGTTGGTTTGTAGGCATAGTGCTTTGGAACCCTGTGTGCACAATACCTTGTTTAGATCATGGATATAACCCATTCCTTGTCCCTGTGCTACTACCATGCTCTTTCCTCCTATGTGTGTTGCCTTTGGAAAGCTCACTGCTAAGTTGGGATCTCCACCCATGCTTCCATACTCCTTTCCTATGCTCTCTTCTTCTATCTCCTTGAGTATCTCATCAACGCTTCACTCCACTTCCTACTCTACTAAATTCTCTATTATGCCCACTACTTCTCTCTCTGTGGCCTCTTCTATCTACTCCTTGGTGAGGCTAGGGTCTTCGATCCTTAGTATTTACTTCTTCACTCTCTCCTTTTTCTTGAGTGCCTTCTTCTTCTCCATCCTTCCCCTCACTTATTTCTTCCCTCTCGAGTCATGCACATCGTACACAAGATGGTCTTGAACCCCTTTATCCTTGTCATCATCTCTTTCTCCCCCTGTAGGCCTCCAAGGTCTCCATCTCCAATGAGTCTATCTTCCCCACCACCTTCTACTTCTTATTAACTAGCGATTCAACTTCTTCCTTAGCAAGTGATTTCTTTCTAGGAAACTCTTCTTTTTGCGCATCCCTTCCTCGTGGTTATTTTCCTTCTCCTTGATGGGAGACTTCTTCCTACACGTATGTGCTTGGCTTGGTGCCTAACTCCAAAGTGCACCCATAGATTGTGTTGTCGTACACACTTGGTGCTTTCTTCTCTGGTGCCTCTTTCTCCAGGTCTCTTCCCTTTCCCTCTTCTTTGGTGTGGCCTTCTTCCTACCAGTGGGATCCTTTGGGATGGATACATCATTCTCTAAGTAAGCACCCTTTTCATACTTGTGCTTAATGCACAAGTATACTCTTGTTGCGGTCCTTCCAAAGAATTGAAAACATCAAGGGTTTCGTCATGTACACTTCTTGGGAGACATACTTCTCCACATAAGTGCACTTTTTGGTGTATATGAGATTCCTCCACAACTCGCGCAGTGGTCCAGGTCCACCTTGCTAAGGTCAAACCTTATTATTTTAGCTTCCTTGAAGTGGTTGACCCCTACTTGGAAATACTTGCGTAGTGAAACAGAAAGGTAGTTTTCACCATGGACTCTTAGTCTTATTCGATAGAGTGAACCTGCCAATGCAAAAATGTTGATAGATAATGAACTCGATTCTCCATCTACTAGTGCTAGAAACTGTTCTAGTATCCTCCACTCAGCCCCGAATGTGTCACACATTCACTTGTACCATTTCTCTAGGCGCGCCTTGTGGGCAGTCGTCATGGTATCGCATGTGTATTTATCAAACCTCTTCGTGGGGGAGGGATATTCATCTGGATACTCCCATATGAACTTCTCTGGCCCATCGGGCACTCCATTTTTGAGAAGACGATGGTGAGAAGAACATTTCTGAACATTATCTTCTCTCCTTTTTGTGCAAAGACTGATGATCTCTTCTACAATATAGGCGGACAGGTTATAGATGGTCCCTTCTGAAATTTTCTAGCATACATTCAACCATGCCTTGTTTATTTGTGTCCACCTTTCTTTCCCATTCAGTTGGATACCAAGCACACGACCAATCTCATTATAGGGTTAGGGATATCTGAGATATCGAAGTAACACGAACCCTTTTTATAATCATACTCCTCCACGGTCTCTTAATAGCCTCTTTATCCTCTAAGTCATCATCTAATGAATCTCCTTCGTAGATAAGGCTCGGTAAACTTGGAGATGAGTTGGGGAGTTATGCACATTCTACGGCCCACAAAGTAGAAGTGGTCCTCATGCATGCGTGACATCAACCATTGGTATAACCTCTCGAGCTTGCCAAAATAGGGAAACTCAAATAGTTACAGTAGCTTGACCTTCTCCAATTTTACCTTCACCTCATTGTTGTAGATTGGCATCCCCTCTGGTGTCCTCTTCTTTGTTGGATGAACTAGTTCTAGCACCATTTCCTTTTATGTGGTACTTGTGTGATGATTATAGTCGCTCACGACCATCTTCCTCACATGGGATACCCATTATTTCCCAAGTAACACCCCATTTGGGTATTGCATCTCCACATACCATTCTTCATTAAAACTGGTGGTGGAAATTTGTTTTCCTTTGCCAATTCCCTTCTTAGGTGAAATATTTGCCTTCTTTGGTGCCATCTTCTTGTCAGGTTAAAAACTCTTCCTTGCTCCTCCTCACTCAACTCTAATCTCTCGGCTCAACTTTACGAAAGAATACTTCTACCCGTGCCCAAGCTACATAACTCTAACCTAGAAAAATATTCCAAAAGATGACGTATTCCATTGAAACCTTCTTCCCTACGCCGTGTACTCCTTCCACTCTGGTTCATAGATCACCCTAGTCACGTACTTCATATTTTCACTCTTCTTTCTTCACACAAATATTTCTTCGTGGATGCCCTAGTTCACAAGATCAATCTTGTAATAACAAGGTAAATAATGATGTGCCCGACCCTTTACTTATAGCTTTTTACCTATCTCCCACAATAAATGTTATGCCAACTACCAACATACTTAGCATTAAATGCGGATTTTTACACTAAAGCCGAACTTAAGCGCTCTTGCCTATGCGCACAAAACTGTGTGAAAAATCTCTACAACCTTATGGCACACAAAAATCCTTACTTGATTGAAGATTCTTATGCACAAGTCAGCAACGCGAAAGCACTTTTGTCCTTGACCTGAGTTTTGCCCTTTCCTACCTCATGTTATTCCTACGCTTTTCATCCTTTGTATGTGGTCTTTGTAAAGCCTTCCTGAAATCAAAATTTATCATCCGCCTTTTTCCATGCATGCTTTCCCACCTTACGCACTTTTTATCTTTCATCCCAAGCCATTAAAATACTATTTTCATTTCCACCCTCTATTTCACTTCACTCTACTCCACCCCAAACTAAAGCAAATGTGTAACCCTCTATGCATACACAAGATTTGAAAGTAATGTAGTTCTTGATGCACATGGTGTGCAAAAACAACAAAACCAAAAGACAAACAACAAGAAAGGGTAAAACAAGGAAGATAAATGCATTCAAGGAAATCCTTTGCTAACTAGAAAAACTACCTTATTTATAAACACAAGACTTATTTATAGTAGGGCTTCAACCTACTCCCATTGAAATGACTTGGTAGTCTTGTCCCTCCAGGCGCAGAATCTGGAAAGTGCCTAAATCAAGGATGTATGAGATGATGTATGGTCTCATCCAATGGAATTTCCACTTCCCAAGATGGTGCAAAATTTAGAATCATACAACAATACCATCTCTGCACAACCTATAATTGTTTGTTTTTGATATGACGATCATGCCATGTTTTTTGTCTTGCTTTCTTTGTCTTTTGAATCCATCTAGCAAGTGATCACCTTTCATCTAGATATATTAACTTATCAATTTTTTTCTTGATTTGCTTGTTCATGCCCAATCCTCCTGTGCACTATATGCAATGATGGTAGCATAAATTCAACCGGAAAAAAAACCTCTGCGCCAAAAACCAATTGAAATAGTGTGGCCTTGTTCAACCTCTTGTAGGTTGTTCTATATGCCCATAGAATAACTGACACCTTGTCATCCCAATCTTGTCTGCCAATGTCAAAAATTTTAGTTAATGTGTGACTTAGTATTTTGTTAAATGCTTCAATAGTCCCATTCTCTTATGGGTGATAAGGGGTGGTCTTGTGATGGGCCACCATAAACTCTGCCAACAAAATCCTAACTGTTTCATTCAGAAAATGTGTACCCCTATCACTTGTTAAACTCAACGAACATCTATACCTGTTGATTATGTTTTCCCATAAGAATATCACTGTTGTCGTTGTTGTGTAATCCTTTTGTAGGCACTTCCTCTACCCATATTTTTAAGTAATCAGTGCAAGTGATGATGTAACATGATCTAGTCCTTTGTGTGGTAGGTGAAATTGGTCCTACAAAGTTAATTTCCCACTTTTCAAATGGTGAAACACTCAGTCTATTAGTCTCAAAGGAATTTCATCCCTCCTTCCAAGTTTTCCAAGGCGTTGGAAATGGTCACATGCCTTGCAAAACTCAATACAATCTTAGTAGATACTCTCCCACCAAAGTCTAGCAAGTAGAATCTTCCACGCGGTTACATTTCCTGCATAGTGTCCTCTTGCAATCCCACCATGTGCTTCTTCCATAATTGCAACATGCTCATGTTCTAATACAGATTGTCGCAAAACCTCATCATGACCTAACTTGTACAAATCTCCACTAATCAACATGTAAGGCATGGTGTGTATAGCCAACTGCTTTCTCTCCAAATCCTTCATTCCTTTCGGTGCCACACCCATTTTAAGAAACATTGTAATATCCTCTAAGTCAGAGGGCATGCACCACAACCTAAATAGTTACGTGTTTGGCATTGTATCCTTAATGCTCTGCATGTCCTCCCTAAGTCAATTCTTGATAAATGATCAGGTCTTGAATTATTCTTTCTGGTTTTACCACAACTGAAAACTCAAATTCTTGAAATAAAAGGACCACCTGACATATGCGCTCTTGTAGAATGGGTTTTTTTACCAAGTAATTCAATGTCATGTGGTTAGTGTAGAATATGAATGGTGTCACCAAGATATACCGCCTAAATTTATATAGCGCTTGAGATCATTGATAGTGCCTCATGCTCAGTAGTTGTGTAATTTTGTTCTGCTAGTGTCAATTTCCTACTAGAAAAACACAAGGGGTGATAAAAATCCCCTCACCAAAGTTTTTCCAAGTATTGCTCAATTGATATTCATGAGCCATCAACATGCACACGGAAAGGCTTATCCCAAGAAGGGAAGCATACTATGGGTGCATTGACAAGCCTATCATTCAAAGTGTCAAACGCCCTTTGTTACGCCCCCCCCAGTGAAAGGCACTATTGTGTTTAAGTAATTTCTCCTAGGGCACAATGATCTTGGCACATCCCTTAAAAAAATTTATGTAGTACCACGTAGACCTCAAGGAATCCGCAGCTGCGCTTTGACCTGTAGGCTCCCCCAATCCCACAATAATCGAAACTTTGGTGGGATCCACTAAAGAAGCCTTCCTTACATATAATATGCCTCAACAGGGTTCTAAATGGAGTAGAAAAGACACATTTCTTAATGTTGAGGGATATCCTCAACTGCTGACATCTCTCAAACATCAGTCTCAAATTGAAAAAATGGTCTTTTACTAGCCCATACACAGTCTAGTCATTTAGGTAGACTTGTAAACAATTATGAGCGAAGTCCTGAAATGCTTTTACCACAATGCACGAGAACACACAGACACATTCTTCAATCCAAAGGGCATGATCATGTAGGAAAATATTCCCCATTCAATGGAGAAATTCATATTATTCTTGTCTTCCTTTGCAATTTGAACTTGGTGATACCTTAAGAACCCATCCGTGAAGGAATAGACCTCATGTCCAGCCTACTCCCTCTAGGATCTCTTCGGTGAAAGGGGTTGGAAAAGGGTTAATGACACATCCGCATTCAAGTCCCTATAATCAAAACAAATCCTTATCCTCCCATCCTTCTTAATGCTTATGACTATTGGACTTACCCATTATGATTCCTTAATGGCCTCAATAATATCTGATGTAATCATCTTATCTATCTCCTCTTTGACCCGTACACATAAATTTAGATTCATCCGATACGGCCTCTTCTGGATCAAGCATGCACCTTCCTTAAAATTGATCCTCATTTCCCCTAAGAAGTGGTGAACACCTTTAAGTTTATGGTACCCACGTGGGAACAAATCCTGAAAGTCGCGCAAAAGGTCAATGATCTTAGAAACTTCTTTCTCTGATCAATAATCCCCAATGATAGCTTCCTTAGGTTCTACCTCTGAGCCAATGTTAACCTTACTTTTATTTAAGAGTTCATGGTAGGCACGCGCTCACTCATCAGTACTATCGTTAACTTTTTGTGTACCTTCAGAAAGGTTAACATCCAGATTCTCCATTTCTTCACCATCTATCACATAGACCATTTTTCCTTTTTCCTTTTCCATGCATACACGCTCAAGCTATGTCTCTTCTAATTATTCCTCATCAAAATGCATCTCCAAACTAGGTTCACCTAATAGCTCAAGTATCCTATCTTCCGCCATAGTATTATCTCCCATTGTAAGGTGCTTGACCACTTGCAATGCCTTATCCACTGATGGATTTGTACTCTCGATACTCGAAAGCTTGAATGATATCAGCCATTAACTCCTGCTAATTCCCTGTCTAACGACGCATCTCTGAGTGAATGTACCATGTGTGCACATAGCCTTGTAAGGTGGAATACAACTTATGTAATTATAGTGAAGGTGGTAAAGATTCTACGCCTTCTATCTAGGGCTTCTCACATGTTTGGATATGACATGAGGTGTGTTCTTTTCCATGGTAGTCTTGTATAAAAGTGGGTGTATTGCTTCTGGAAAACCTAATAGAGAACACGGTTCTCACCTCGCGCCATTCTAGAAGGCTCTCACGATGTGTCACCCTTGATGCGTTGCAATCCTAAGCGAGGTTATAGCTAAACATACCTCTTCTTTCATTATCATTTTTCCATTGAGCCTCCATTTCTCGTAAGAAATCATCAGGGTTAGCTCCTCCAAAGTAACTTGGTAACTTCTTCCCTCTTAGGCACTTGACCGAGTGTGCTTTTTTACCCTTGTCACTGATCCTCTCAACTGTCTCCCAATTAATTCATAAGTCCCGTGTGCCCAATTGTCACATGCTATGCTGGTTGTATCACTCATAGACTGAGCATCTTCAAACTGGATAAATCCTTCTATAGGGTGAATTACCTCAAGGTCTCTGATAGAGCACACATAGATTCTATCAAGGAATTCTTCTCCCAAGGGCTCAATATAGGGTGTTGATTTCCCATCTATCAAAGGGATGATGACCCGTTCCTCCTTATTCTCAAAACTGATATATCCCTTGTTAAACCATAGGTTGACATTGTTTTTGTAACACCAGGGGTACCCAAGCAATGCTAGAAAGTTATCCGCCTTGGCTAGCACCAAGAATTTGAAGTCTCTAGTGAACTTGGCCCCTTGAATAGTGATAACTACATCCTTCAAGACACCAATGGGCATTTCCTTCGTCTTGTTTGCCATATACATCACATTCAAAGATGGCTATAATGTGGGCCTTCCCATTTGATTCCATACATCCAAGGTGAGAACATTGACTTCCACACCCGTATCGATTAGAATATTTCTCAAAATCCATCCATCTACAATAACATTTAAAGTGATCTCTTTGTCATAGTCAAGGCTGTGGGGAGGAAGGTTAACATGCAGAACCTACCTCTCGCGCTCCTCCAATGACATGTGGTACCTTCTCCCGTAACCATTCTCCTAGTAAGGGAATGATATTATCTTTCCTTAACATCTTTCATACTTCCCTAACCTCATCCAGATCCTTCTGCAGAGCCTCAACATTATTAATTTTCTCTAACTACCTTAATTTCTCCTTTAGACACTAGATCTCTCCTTATAGACTCGAATCACATCCATGGTTTCTTGATACACCTCCTTCTGATGAGAAGGGTCCGGATACTTTCCATGTACCACTTCTTCCCTTGTAACCAATGTTCTTTGTCTTGGTATCTCCTCGCACGCATAGCCTTCGCTTGCATCATCACCAAGATGAGGTTTTAGTCCCGACTCATGTGCCACTCTTGGCATCCATCATGCTCAACCTTCTTTATGCTTACCATCCCATCACCTTTTTCTTTCTATTTCTTGCTTTGGATCATGTGCTCAAAAACTCGTGGAAATATTCATACTTATGTTTCTTTCTACACCATGAGCATTGCAACAGATCAAGACACTCATGCTTATAATGCTCTATATACCCATAGTTATAAAAGTTCCTCAGAACGCACTTCTTCCCCCTCGGTTGCCATGACCATGAAATCCTCTCCGAAAACCTCTTCCATGCCCCCTCCATCTATGTGCCCTTCATAATGGTGATCATCATCCTTGGAACTACTTGCAAGGTTGGTCTAGCACACACCAAGATCAATGGCATCATGTATTTGGTCAATTAGCCTACAATATTTGGTGTCATGGGTCGTAGAGGTAAAAATATTGCAATAACAAGACACATTCTTATAGATCACACGCTGCTAGTAGTGGACACCTACTTGCATCATGATCCCCATGGAAAATTTCACAATCTACTGTCATGGCATGTACCGACCTCTAAGGAAAATTTTCCTTTGCATGCCCCTCTACCTCACAATCTATGCACCATAGACCACTACGAGTCTCATGTGCCGAGTTCACAGATAGATTTTCCAACTACTTGGCCATTGCAGTAATTTGAGCCTCAAGGAAAGGGCTAACACTAATATCTACACTTCTAATAGCCTCAGCATGCAAGGCAACCTCCAAGGCCTCGCGCGGGTCCGTGAATGTCTTGTGTAAAAGCGCTCTTCTAAACGATGTTATTAATCCTCCAATAAACCATTGAGCATGCTGAGAAGGATGAATATCTTAAGATAACTTTGACAAGAGAGTTTTGAACCGAGCATCATATTCCTGCACACTCTTTAACATTCCTTGTTAGATATTTTTCAAGGCACTAATGCTCTTCTACTCAAACTTAGGGATATGGAATTGGCTAAGAAGGCATTCTGCAGTGTGGTGTAATCTACCACCATTTGATGGGGTCATACTTTTAGTACCAAATATGCACGCACCCCTACAACTTCGTTGCAAACTGACTTACCTTTTGCTCCGAGGTAGTTATCCCCTTTGCGCGCCATAACAATTCACTCTTGTGTACATGCTCTGTAGCATCCTTAACACCCTTATACTTTGGTAGATGTAAAGACATCTCAAAAAATACTTGTGGAGGTGGCTGAGGTCCTTGTCCTCTTGATCCAAAACCTTGATTCCCTCCAGTCTTTCCTCCACCACCAGATCCATTGGATCCACCCATCCCTATCCCCTAATCCTCTAGATCCACCAGGTCCTCTAGCTCCTAGTCCATTAGATCCTCTTCCCTGTAGGGCTAGGTACGGGCTGAAGTCGAAGTAGCTACGCCTAACATTCCACTGAACTACGTGCCAACGATTTGTGATATTACTCCGCTACTAGATGTGTATCTGTGCCACTCCCAGACGTGATACCCAAACTTTGTGTACTTGTAATTTTCCCAAAAATCCCTCCAAACATAGGAATTGTTTGTGTGGCCATAGATGTCCCAAACAAGAAGTTATACCTCCTAGGTGTAGATCGGTCACTTCCACCGATACCAACTAGGTTAACAATACTTATTTCTTGATTTGGAAAACTAAATGCCAGGGTTGGTCACTAGGTGGGTTTAGATGCACACCGATGACTCTCCTTTCTCCACACGATGAACTCTCATCAGAAGCTGAAGGGGTTTCTCTTACACTTGTCAAGATGGGGTAGCACAAACTACTCAGGTTCCATGTCCTGTGTGATCCTCAATTCCTTCCCACAACATCTGCCTCCATAGATCCATCACTCTTGCAACTTCACGTTGTCTAGCCAAGTCCCTTTCATGTGCTTCACTATAATTGAGTCATCTCTCTTCCCTCTCCTTTTCTACCACAAGGTTTGCCATCTTCCTTCTCCCTATTTTCCTCACCCAATGCTCAGAGAAGCTTAGCTAACCATAGGGAATGCCTCTAAACTTAGCGTAATGATCAATATCTTCATAACCAATGGGATAGCTCACAAAAATGATCCTCTATGTTCCCTTAGGAACTCAAACTTAGCAACCTCTAGACAAGAATATGTATAAATGGCATATTCCAAGGTAAGGTAGTAACTTAGTTAACAACCTTCTCCACCAAAGTGATCAACAACACGTGTCCAAGTCGATATGCATCTCGTAACATCCGGTAATCATCTTGGGTCCACATGCATGATCTATAGTACCAACTCGATCTGGATGCATATGCTGAAAGCCATTCATACAATTCTACTAGAAAAAAAAGGTCTCATACAACTCATGATATAGGTGTTTTTCTACCCATTTATGTGCATCAAACTCAAGTCCAGATACTAAATATTTGAGAAAAATCATCCTTTGTGCTCTTAAACCACACTTCAACACTTTCTAAGGTCAAATGCTCTATCATCATGCATCATCCTCATAACAACTTTGAAAAGAGGTCCCGAAAATGGAACCAAGATGTAGTCATTTTTATGCCCTTAGAATAACCTTATAATCCCTTGCATGTTGACCTATCACCCAGTGGGCACTGGGTGCTCACCCAAGGCACGTGTGGGTGCTAAGCCCCTCCTTTATGTGAGCATTATGAGAAGATGTTGTCATTGATGACATATTAAGTGCAGAAAATTAAATGATCATGCATACATTCTGAAAGCATATGATGAGTCATTACACCAACATACCCATTCAGATAACAAAAGAAACATCATACAGATAGTAGATCTAATCCATAACATAAAGAAAAAGGCACTAGGGTTTACACCCATGAACAATATATTTAGAACATAACCATATATTCATGTTGATCATAGTTTAGTAACCACATTACATTCACAAGATCCATAACAGACCAATATAGAGATCTAACTCAGGTATCAATAGTTCTAGCTATTCTCCTTATTACAAAAATTTAGTAGACCCATCCCCTAGATATGCTAACATTCCTACAATCCTCTAATGAGAACCCCAACCCCTAGAACCTCCTATTATTTCTGCAGAGCTTCACCTTTCATCCTCTCTATGATGATCCTAAAGCTTCCCCTTATCGACCCATATGGTGAATTCTCTCTCCAAAATGGTCCTCTCTCGATTCCCTCTTTTCTTCTACTTGAGCATCTCTATAAATAGGTTTAGCACCCACCACCATGCCTTCTTTTAAGAGCAGATTAGTTCCCAAGTGTCAAGTTGGTCCTCCAATGGAGCACGCTTCTTCTGATCCAAGCTCTCCACTTTCTGCAATGATGTATTTCAGGAGTGTTCCATGCGTGGGATATTGTTTCCTTGACACCCAAGTCACAAGGATGGCACCTTATCCACTCAACATGCCTAGTTGGGTCACATTTTTCCTCAAGTGCCTCTTGGAAAGCTGAATATGACTAAGTCCTGAAATCTTTTGCTCTACCTTGCATGCGCGTTGTGGTTTCTATTAAACCCTTATAAAACCCCATGTCATGCGTGATTTTCCCCGCACGCTCATCCTCTTCTTGGTTTCATGCACGCACACGCCCTTTGGGACTTAGTCAATATTTTGAGGCCCGACAAATGTGATGCTTTGGGAAATGGGATGAGAGCAAAGACTCATGCAAGAAGGACATCCCATAACATTTAATAGATGGAAATTAAAAGGAAAAAATTTGTTTAAGCCCACTTATGAGAAGGAAATGATGTCAATATTACATGAAATTAAACAATGGAGACCATAATTGATGGGTAGACACTTCAAGGTTTTAACCGATCATGATATTTTGAAATGCTTCTTGGAGTAAAGACTATCTTGTAAGAGAAACATAAATGGGTCACTAAGATGTTGGAGTATGAATTTGAGATTATTTCTAAGAAAGGGAAGGAAAATGTGGTTGTTGATGCTCTATCTAAAAGGGATGAGTCCATAGAAGCATTGTTATGTTCCATATCTATACTAAAGGTAGATTAGGTAGATCAAACAAGTTAAGAATGGAAGAAAGATGTAGTAACCCATACTCTCATTCAAAATCTCCAGAAAAATAAAACCATCTTAGAAAAAAATATATGGAGGGGGGATACATTGCAGTACAAAGATAGGTTATATTTGTGTAAGAACTCTACACTTAAACACCATGTTATTTCAAATATTCATTCTTCTCCACTAGCTGGCTATTCAGGGTTCTTGAAAACTTATCATAGAGTTAAACATGATTTATTTTAGGAGGGGTTGAAAGGATATGTTCAAAAAATTGTGGCAGAATGTTTGGTGTGTTAATGTAATAAGGGTGAGACCATTAAGACACCAGGTCTCCTCCAACCCTTGTCTATTCCTAGCGAGAGATGGGAATAGGTATAGTATATTTCATCACACGGGATTGCCTAAATCGAGATGGGAAAAGTGTTAACATGGTCGTGGTAAATAGAATTAATAAGTATTCTCATTTTTGTGTCATGGATCTTCCTTTCATAGCTAGTGCGATTTACTATATCATTTATAAACACATTTCAAAAGCTCCATGACACAAAGCCAAAATTATAGTAAGTGATCATGACCGATATTCACAAGAAATATTTGACTGATTTGTTATCTTGTTTTGGTATCCAAATAGCCCAAAGTTTATCTTATAATCCTCAATTAGATGGGAAAATTGAGGTGGAAAATAAATGTTTGGAGGGATATCTTCGATGTTTTACTTCGGATAAACAAGAACGTTGGGTGCAATGGTTACCACTTATATAATGGTGGTATAATACTTCATTTCATACATCCTCTAAAATGCCTCCATTTTTGATAATTTGTGGGTACCATCCTCCATCACTCATCTCTATCTTGAAGGTCAAAATGAAGGTGAGAGAAATCAAAGATCACATTCAACACTAACACGAGGTACTCTCTAGTCTTAGAGAGAATTTGGCAAGGGAAAAAAACGCATGAAGCAACAAGTTGATCAACATCATAGTGAGCGACACTTTGAAGAGGGTGACTTTGTTTTTGTATGGTTGTAGCCATATAAGAAGTTATTATTAAAAAAACAAAAGAAGGATAATAATCTTTCTCCTAAATACTATGGTCGTTCTTCGAGTGTTACCAAAAATTGGTAGTGTGGAATATAAGTTAGAGCTCCCTCCAGGAAGTAAAATACATCCAATATTCCATGTTTCTTGCTTGAAGAAAGTTATTGGGTAACACATTTCCACCTAATTAGTGCTTCCTGAACTGGATGAGGAAGGAAGGATCATATTGGAACTTGAAGGTATTCTTCAGACACACACCAAAAGATTGAGGACCAGAGTCATTACCGAGTACCTGATCAAGTGGAAGAATATGAATATTGAGGATGCATCATGGGAGGATGAAGCATTTGTGCAACAACATCCAAGGCTTCCCAACATTAGGGACAATGTTGCTTTGAAGGGGAGGGGCATGCTACACCCTTAGTCCTATAGCTTATATTGGATATGTAGTGTTGACTTGTGGCTTACATAATCTCTCTTCTTGTCATATGTTATTCATTTATGCTTTCATATGATTAGTATGTTGGCCATAAATATATATTAGGGGTAGTTAGGAGTATTTAATCATCATATTGAACATTCGAGTCTTATTGTATGGTTTGGAGGTTTCCCCTTTGAAGTGGCTAAGTTATTATACTTGTATATTGCTATCATTTATCTACAATCTTGTGTTCTTTGGTGTTCTATTGTTGTTGATATTTATATTTATACAAGTAATTTCATTACAAGGGGATGTTATGATCCTCATGTGTGGATTTCACTAACGCCTCAAGGTTTTGGTGTAATGGTTCATTACACTCATACTGCATTTGCATATCTTGGCTGCATAAACTCTTGTTAACTTGCTCTATTTACATATTGTAAACAAGAAAATTCACAGACACTAGAAGATAAATAAATTACACACATATTATACCTTCACTGTAGATCTCTTACAAACCTCAATACAAGACCGTGGAAGCTTTAAGGTTGTTTGATCTTGTTGAATATTGAATTATGGGTGTTCTTTGATATTACTTCTCCAAAGGGATTTGTAGATGCTACAAGCATATTTCACAAGGATGCAAATGTCAAATTGGTAGAAGTTGGATGCAATTTTCTCAAAGTTATAGGGATGGGTTTACAAAGGAAATGACTTGATTTTATAGCTAAGGGTAGAGCCATGAAAGGTGGATGAAAGATTGGCTAAGCTCCAGGTTAATGGTTGAATCACCTAGGTTAGCAAGTAGACTTAGAATTGGTAGTTGTAGATTTACAGGGGCAATAGACATTTGGAATAGCAGAAGTTACATCCAGAAATTGAATTGTGCGTATAATCTAATTGCCCCCACACTTCTAGGAATTTAGAAGTGGATTTCAAGTTGAGTTGACTAAGGAGAGGAATTGATTAAATAACTAATTTAATTAGTATTTAATTGTGAGGGAATAATTAACCATTTATTTAATTATATTAGCTAGGAGGGTGTAGGAATTAATTTAATTAATTCCAAAGGCATGTTAGAATTAAATTATTTAATTCCAAAGGGTAGGAATATAGCTTAGGTAATAGAATTAATTTAATTAATTCTAAAAGGGTGTATTTAAATGGTGGAATTAATTTAATTAATTCCAAAGGGGTGTACTACGACAAGATAGAATTAATTTAATTAATTCTAATTGGATAGAAGCAGGATATAAATATGTATGTATTTTTAGGGTGTCTACATTTTCCCTTCTTTAAAGTGCTATTGTGAATTAATAGTGTGTTAAAGATAGTAGATGCATGCAAAGAAATGAGAAGGAAGATAAACATTTGGATGCCCCAACTAGTAGGATAGTAAGAAAATGCCCTCTCGAGCGGGTGGATGACACAACAAGGTGGTGAATGGCCACTTGATAGGAAAGAGAAAAGGAAGTTGAACAATGAGGATGGGAGGAATTTTGCTCGTAGCATGAGCACCCTTTGGAGAGTGTGAATATAAGAGAAACCTTTATTTTGTTGTTGCATAATAGGATTGTCACAATGATTATGAAGGAATCAAGATGGGTAACCCAAATGCATGTAAAAAACACACAAAAAAAAAAAGAAAAGAAAAATGAAAAACAAGCCCAACATGAACAATAGGTACAAGAAATAGGGTTATAAAGGAACCAAAATGTTATCACACTACTTGTAATTGGTCCAAGAAGTAAAAATAAATAATGCAACACAACTTTGAAAAAGAAGATAATTAACTATGCCCCTAATGCATGCCACAATGATGATTAAGTAGATGAAAATGCTCCCAAGGTGGGAATAGGATCATGAAGAATAGAGTAAAGATACTCCTCATGACACTCTTTTTGGATCCATTGTGCAAATTATTTGAGAGAAATTTCCCCACACAAAGTTTTATTACGAAGAAAAAGCAATTTTATGACTTGCCCCAAGCTGAGTTAGCTATCATGCAAAGGGAAGAATGTAATAGTTGTAAGAACGGAACGATCACTAGGGTAGTAGATAAAGAGATGAATTCATCAAGATTGTGTTAAAATGTGGAAATATTCACTTCAAGGGTTTCCCAATTTTAGGATTTCGATGATAAGTGAATTTTTTTGAAAATTTTGATGATTTTTGATTATTTATGAATTTTTGAAATATTTGATTTTTGTGGGTTTTTGAAAAACTTGAAATGCAAGTGCAAAGAAATGTAAACAAATTTGAAAGCACAATAAAAATGAAAAAAACACCATGGCTCATTTAATAAGACAAGAGGAAAACAAAATAGTGCAAGCGGTAAAAAAGACACAAAAAAAGCATTCCAAACAAACCCAATATGAATATGAATGAATAACATCAAAGTTATTTGTGAACTAAGATGATAAGAATTATCCTGCAATTGGTCTACAACAAAGGTAAAAAAATTACAACAAAATAACAAACTAAAAGAAGTAAAAACATCGTCACAATGTTGAAAACTGCAATAGTACAACACAATTTGCAATAACGACGTCTAATGACACTCCGAATGTGTTCCACATTGAAGAACTAGACAAATATGAATGCCCTTAGACAATAGCTTAAAACATGAGAGGATTGGACCGGTTTGAAGAGTGGAGTGATTCTTAGATACTCCAAACAAATCTTGTCGGATCCCATTGAAGTTTGATCTATATTGGATTTAATCCAAGTGTGCCCCAAGCAAAGTTATATTGTGAAAGGGTAATTGATTGCCTTGAGCATAAATATAGACCATGGACAAGAAAAGTGATTAGCCAAAGATGATATGTAAGCGATTATGAGGAGTGTTGTCAAATGGAGAAATTGTTGAACTCTACAAGTTCTAAAAGTTGGTCAAACATTTTTTCAATGTTTTGATTTTGATAATTTTATACTTTTTTAATTTTTGGAACAATTTTATATTGTTTTTGTATTTTTGAAACACATTTGAATGTTTTTGTAGTTTTTGAAACATATTTGAATGTTTTTGTATTTTTGAAAACATATTTGAATGTTTTTATTTTGGAAACATATTTTAATGTTTTTGATGTTTTGGAAACATATTTGATTTTTTTGAGTTTTGAAAACATATTTGAATGTTTTTTTGGATTTTGTGAAACATATTTGAATGCCTTTGAGTTTTTAAACATTTTTTTGTATTTTTGAATCAGTAAAAGGGGATGCAATTCAATGTGTGGTTGGTGAGTTAGGGCTCATAAAGATGGGGAGAGATGTGAGGGTGAGTCGATAGAGAGGATGATCGAGGTGGGTAGAGGATAGGGATCACTAGGAGGGTAGAGGATGTGGTTAGGGTGGGTAGGTTGACCTAGGGGGTGGATTGGGGAGGGGGTAAATGGGGAGTCATTTGAGGAGGGATATCAGATTGGGTCCCAGTGGGAGCTCCGTGGGGGTGGGAGTTGGGTTTTTGGGGATAGGGTGGAACTCGTGTAACGAGTTATGGATTGGGGTGATAGGGCTCATGAGGGACAAGGGAATGAGTTAGGGGTGAGGAGAGATGAGTCGAGTAGAGAGGGACCAACTTGACCAAGATGGGGGCCAAGTTGATAGGGGTGAGGGCAAGGGGTAGCTTAGGAAAAACAATTTTTGCTATATCTTTTATTTTGATTTTCTTGAATAAAATATTATAATTATTTTTTTGAATTTGTAGGATAACAAAGCCAACAACATAAATTTTGTTTTACTGGTACCCTCAAAGAACTAACCAAAAAAGCAATTAGTTTTCCTATTTAAAATAATTGTCCCAAATTTAACCATAGCTAAACAATCCTAAAATTCTAGAGGCAAAAGTACTAAAAATAATTTTTTTAATCGGATATATTTTTAAAACTGATTTCCATTACTCAAAAACACTTCCAAACACCTATAAGAAGGATACAAAACAACAAAAGACAACTAAGAAGCACATTTTTTAAAATTGTAATATTGATTCTACTTCCCTGAACACCTATAAGAACTACAATGAAACCGCACAAATTAGAAATTTATTATGAAACAAATTAAACAAATGAATAATGATCAAACACAAAAAAATGAAGATGGGTGCATTCCCACCCCGCATGCGAGAATGTGAACAATGAAAAACAACACTAAATGGAAGACAAACAAAATAGAATTGCAAACCTTCTTGTAGCTCTTCCTTGTAAACCTCGATGTAAGATTGTAGAATCTTAGCTTGTGAAATCTTGTGAAATGTAGATTTGTGGGTGCTCTTGAATGACCTCTAAATGGATGTAAATTGGCATGAACACATTTTGAAATCTTCCAATATGCAAATATTGGAAAGAAAATCAGTAGAGTTTTTGTAATGTAAATCCAAGAGGATTTGTAAGAGGATAAACATGTGTTTTGTAAGGCTAAGTTGTGGTTGAATGCACGTGCTAAAAATAACATTTGAGGAAGTTACAATAGTTTCGGGAAGATAAATTCCATTGAGGGGTAGTAAAGGGATTAAATTGCAAAAGCTGCATCTAGAAAGGTGGTTGTATGTGCAATTGAATTGCCCCCACTTTTCTAGGATTCTATAACCTGAGTTGTTGGATTTGGTGAAGTAGAGTCTAAATGAAGTCCAAGTGGTGTTGACAAAAGAAATATGTGTACTTCCCCATTTAAATAACTATAATGTGCACACTAATTAATTAATCATTTATTCAATAATTGATAATTAACCTAGCTAAAGTGGTACTAAGGATTAATTTGATTAATCTAAAGGGGTGTAATGTGCATGATTTAATCGATTTAATTAATCAATCATAAATGGGTGAATAACATGATGTACTTGGACAATACTAGGAATAGGTATGTGAATTTAAGGTGTCTACATGAATCGAGAGAGAGAGAGAGAGAGAGAGAGAGAGAGAGAGAGAGAGAGAGAGAGAGAGCTCTTAAATAAGGGCCCAAACACTAAGCATTACCTATCATCACCTAAGCTTGCATTCAAAGGCACAAGAGCATTAAAAATAATCCATCTAGTAGATTCGCTCAAGGGACAAGGGATGCATCACTTTGCATACACAACATAGGAGGGGAAGTTTATTCTATTTCATCTCACACATTCTATACATTTGCTACATTTTAGATCTAGCCCGCTATCATTGTGCAACTTGCACAAGGGCATCATTACACACACTTACACACATAACTACATAAAGTTTAAAATGTAGTGCAACGCTTGGTACTAAGTTCACTCTTCGAGTGAATACTTTGGGGCCACTATGACTTCACATAGTGCATATTTTTTTAGGATTTGATGTGGTTTGTGGGTATGTGTAGCTAGACATTTGTGTTGCATGTTACATGTACTGAATGGCGACACATGAAGTGAAACTAGAGTGATAAACATGGATTAACAACAAATATCTTTACGTATAGAAAAGACTAGAACCTGAGCATCTAGGTAGACACTAGCACCCAAATCTAGTCACTAGTGCCGAGGCGCTTCTGTCCTCCTATGGGCACTTTTGTCTTACACGCTTATGGGTTCGGAACCTCCAAGTAAGACTTGATGACATTCCTCTCATTCTGTTTCAACAGTTCCTCAATATAGAACACTTCTTGATCACTCAAAAATCAACGAAGTCATATATCTCTCTCACTTGATTAGGGTTTCATATTATTGCTTGTTTGTTGCTCTTCCATTTATTGCATATTATCATGTGTATATCATTAGTTACATTAATTACTCTAAAATTAGATTTAATTCAATCTACATTAAATCACCTACCCAAAGACTCTTGGGGGCTAGGTTTATTAGATGTTGGCCACTATGGAATTACCCTTTGTGCTAAATGGGATTTTCGAGCCATAAAGGGAACGTAGAAATGGAAAATTTTGCTATAAAATTGTATTATTGAGGCTTGCCTCATAGTCGTGAGACTAGAAGGGTTTGGATCTCCCAAATCTACTTTTTATCAAATCCCCTATGAAATTGGTTGGCTCATTTGTTATCAAAAGTATTTGGAAAGCTTGGGAGAAGATCAAACCTTGGCTTCTTTGGAATGGAGATGAGTTCAAAATAGGGTTATATGTGAATTCCCACTTGGCATGGTGGTCTCGGTCATTACCTTTCACAATGTGCCTCTTGCAGAGGTTCCTGGGTGCATGCCCTCAAGATTTTCAAACGAGGGATTCGCACATTGCCGGACATATCTAGTCGTCCTTGTTGATGACTTCTAACTTAGCCAAAAGCTAAAGACAAATTCTCACCAGCTAATGACAATCACAACTCTTATCAAGCCATTCTCGAAGCTATTCCTATCGAGATGTCACCGAGAAATTGGGATTTTGTCCTCTAGGCCTTGGTGGAAGGACTGGAAATGGTTTCCAGATACATCATTTCTCAATTATTTACCCAAAAAGGGCTATGCTTTACTATCTCCCAAGCTTCTAATGATGAAAAACTCACTTTTTGTTGGTCCCTTCTCTCTTACGCTTGGTGTTGGCAAATTTTTTTCTACCATCGGGTTGTCATTCCCGAGCCTAAGCTTCCTCATTTTGCTTGGTATTTAATTTATTAGGGCTTACCCATTGGGCACAAGCTCATTCACCTTGGTGTTCCCAATCCGCATTGCCCTTTTGTGGGTGTATTAAAACCTTTATGTGTCTTTATTGGCTTTGCTAAAAACTCGAGACCATATGGACTGGATTCATGAATTCTTTTAGGCATATTGGTTGGAACCCTTCCTTTGGCAAAATATTTTACTCGAGGATCGATTTGGGCTTTCCAATGGCCTTCACCCAAGTTTGGCATGCTTTTAGAGTGGAAATTCTTTTTATCCGGAAATAGAGGAATCTTTGCTCTTTTTGCTCATATAATTGTAGATTATAATTGTTTAGCTTTTAACAAAGTAATGATTGTGTCTAATGTTTTCTTGTAGAATTAAGTCTAATCTCGAAGGTGGGCATGGAAGTGATCCACCTTAAGACTCTTCTGGACCATTGGGGCAATGCCCCTTGCACTATTGCTCATGTTCGGCTACCCTTTGCCAGTCAGGGCACCTCTTATAGGGGTCGTGACCATCGACAGAGACACTCTCGCCGTCATTTGCGTAGCCGTTTTGGGTGGGGCTCGCCTCCTCACTGCCACTTTCCTCCTCCGACTCAATGGGGAGGTTGGGGCTTGCCACTTCTTCGCCATCATTGCTTGTTGTTGCCACTAGATACCAACAAGTTCTTTCTTCTGGCTTTGGCCGTTTTTTGTCATCCTGCAAGGCGGGAGAATCAAACTAACGAGACATAGGAGGAATCCACCACCGATGCCACTAGTTAGGAGCCCAATCATGACAAATGTGACCTTCTAGCCGGCCAGATGGGGCAAGCTCGATGATCGTGATCCGCCTTCATTACTCTTTGCAACTATGACTCAATGTACAAATTTTATAGTTGATTTTGGTGGACGTGCCCATTTTTAATTTTTTATTTCTTGTGCTTTGGAGCTGCCCTAGACTTGAGGCGTACTTTCATACTCCTACATGGTCTTTTTTGTCTAAAGTTGAACTATTTTTATTTGGGGGTAATATAGAGACCATTTCCTTAAAAAAATAAAATAATAATAATACTTGGTAGATAGAGCGGAAAGAATTAGATGAGAAAGCAAAAGGAAGATCGATTTTGGAGCTTTGAACTCTTATCTATGGAGAGCTTGTCTTGTCAAATACGGATTTAACACTGAAATTTGCTCTAATTTTCACGAGTTTCCCAAAGTTATACCTATATTTGACAACAACAATATAATAGCGAGGGGTGAATGATTATGAGAATATGCAGGTGAAGCCTCATCTATTTGTGTGAAGCTGAAGCAGCTCCTCATCATCTTCCATGCCTTCGTAATCCAATCCATGGCATCCGCAGCAATCATCTCGGCATCTCTTCCCCACACCAATCTCCTCACTCCCAACTCATATTCGTCTGCATCTGCTCCAGCTCTATGGAAAACCCAGGTAAGTATGATCATCCTCTCAAAATCAAAATTCATCATCTCATTTCCCCTATAATGAGAGCACTTATTATTGTGTTTTGGCGCTTGATGATAATGATCAGAAACTATTGTACGGGATTGTGGCGAGAAAGGGTATACTATGTCTGTCAAGTTCAAGGCAAGGGCAACGGAAATGGCAGTTGCAGGTGATAGGAAGGAGTGCATCGGCAGGTGCCTCAAAAAGCATAGAAGTTGAAGTGGATAAACCTCTTGGCTTGGCTCTCGGCCAGAAGTCTGGTGGCGGTGTAGTAATCACGGTTTTCTCCTCCTCTCCCATCAATTCATGTCTTATTCCATTATTTGAGCTTTATACAATTGCAAATTCAACCCATTGTTTTTGTTTTCCAGGCAGTAGAAAATGGGGGAAATGCTGCCAAGGCGGGTTTGAAAGTTGGGGATCAAGTATTGTACACCAGTAGTTTCTTTGGAGACGAACTCTGGCCTGCTGACAAGTTGGGTTTTACTAAAACTGCCATCCAAGCAAAACCGGATTCAATTTATTTTGTAATTAGCAGGTTAGTTTCTATTCAAGATTTTTTCTTCTTGAGAGTGGAACTGGAGTTGGACATTTCCCCTCGTTTTGTAAGTGTAGAAACGTGGCAAGTTGCTAAAGGGATCTGGTTGAATTCCCAATGCAGAGGTGCAGATGTGGACGTGAAGAGATTGACGAAGAGACCAGCTCCTCCTCGATTCGGGAGGAAGCTAACCTGAGGCCCAGAAGGTACATTCTTACTGTTACTGTATTTGGAAATTCTGGAAATTACTAGGTACTTATATAATTTGACCCAAATTGTGGCAGGCCCGAGCAAGTCACATTTGTCTTGACTGTGGATATATATACACCCTATCAAAGCCATTTGATGAGCAGGCAAGTCACAAGCACACCCTCCTCCTCCTCTTCTCTTCATTGTGTTTTTATTGAGTGAGTGGGATTTCATTGTGTTCAGGTGGACACCTTCATTTGCCCACAATGCTCAGCACCCAAGAAGCGTTTTGCCAGGTATGATGTGAAGACGGGGAAGGCCATAGGAGGCACTTTGCCTCCAATTGGGGTACTGCTTGGACTGGCCCTTGGTGTTGGAGCTGTTGCTGCATTGCTTTTCTATGGTCTTCAATGATTTGTGAGTTGGTTGAATGGAAGTCACTTAGCTTCTTGCTTGTAACAATCTGTTACCAAATCAAGAAAGCATTCATAAACTCTGGATTCTGGAATGCATCCAAGTTTTTAGTTGATTTTTTTGGATTTGGTAGAAATTAACTGTAATTATTTAGCCCATATTGGGAGCCAGATCCCCATAAACAATCCCTCCTCAGGCCTGAGGCTGAGGCTAGTATTCTGATATCTAATATCTTTATGAAAACTACAAAATGCTTAGTAGAATAGGTCCGCCTCAAACATGAAAAAGAACAACCTATTAAAATACTGTAAATTGCATCTTTAAAAAGAAAACAAAAAGTATAGTAAAGAAATTCAATGCTTGCCCAGAAGAAAAATCTAAATACTTCACCAAAGAGATCACAGTGAGGACAGAGAGATCACAGTGACCATTTAATACATCACTTAAATATAGAGACAAGCTCCAAATCTGAAGGGGTATCAAGCTTTGCTCAAGACTCCACAATGATTCACAAAGCTTTTCTATTCAGGAATATCCCTGTTCCCATTCAAAAGATAACGCTATTGCTTATACACACTTCCAAAAGTCATTGAAAGAGCAGGGGAATCCACAAAATAGTTGACTAGAAGCTTTCTTAGTAAGATTGCAATTTCCCCAACACAAAAAGAGGAAGAGTAGTTTGTGTCCTCAATTTGTGTTTGTGACTCAGGTGAGCCCACAATAGTCATATATATCCGAGTCAAAGTCATTACCAAAATAAATTGGGGGTGTACATTATTTTTTTGGGTGGCTAGCCCTACACTCTAACCTTGTGTATTGGTATAAAGAAATTGTTGGGAACCTTACGATAATAGGGAATGCCAACAATAAAATAAAATAATAATTTACATAGAATGATATTAGATAACTAGAAACTTGACCTAATACATATTTCATAAATATTGACAAGTAAACATAGTAATGTTAAGTAGGACAACCTAGACATAAAGTAGAGACATAATGTTGAGCAATTAATAATGGAAAGACTTAACTTGATTTTGTTTGAAAGATGACTACACATTAGAAATGGACACTCAAAAAAGAGATAGTAGAAGTCGATAGTATGATTTGTATTGCCTAATTTTTTTTTGGAGGGTATTGGCAAGAAGGGACAAGAACAATGAGTAAGTAGTATATGGGGTTGCGATAATGTCCTAGGTTGTTCGTGTCTTCTATAGCTTTTCGATTATGTTCGTCGTTCTTTGTACTTCAAGTTATAGTTTTACAACCTTGCAATCACATGTGAAAGGGAAAAAAAAACAAGACATGAAAACATGTCCTAGTTGTTGTGTGCCTCACTCAAGTATAAGCTTCAAAACAACAAAAATACGATAAAAATCCCGAATAAATAAGATAAAAATAACAAAGGTGGTAATATTTTTTTGTTTTAAGTTATTTCAACTATACGACGATTATGGCTACCTCGAATCGAGTCCAAGCTACTAAGTCGTGATGTACGACGATGCGACACTAAACCGCAATCGTGAGCAACAAGGAGAATTTAATTAATTGTAACGTTGTTATAACAATGTGATAAAAATGCGTGATAACGGTAGACTCAAAACTCCACTTGCGATACAACTTATTGCACAGGAAAGATGGGCGAGTTCAAGAGTTTAAAGTTCAACAAGTTATAATTGTTTCAAAAATGATCAAGGGTTTTGCAGAAAGTCAAAATAATCATCATGGTCATGGGTCCCATTTTGCCTCCAAAATGGGCCCATGCCCTCGAATAATAATACACGAGTTAATAAAAGATTTAATTTATTTAAATATCCCACTAAAGGAATCCCACCAATAAAAGCTAAGCCAATTATAAAAATTAAGACATTTAAATTAAATTTACCCATCAAGTTAAAATCACCCAAAAATAACCTAAGTCACTAATTAATATAACCATATTAAAACATCATATTAAAATTAAAACACCCCCAACACCTAAGTTGTATGCACACTCAACCATAGCCCTAGGATCTGATTTAATCTCCACCGTAGGATTAAATCTAACCTAAAATCAAAAGGGTGAGGATATATTTTGCATAACCCTAGTTTTAATTCATTTCTTTCTTCTTCAGTAGGGTCTCTTTTTGTAGGTATAAAGAGAACAATAAGAGTTTAAGCATTACGAGTGTCAAGATCAAGCTTCTCATTTGTTAAACAATAGAAGATCACATGGATCTACAACTTTATATATTGATTTATTATTATTTATTTAAAGCCCATAACTAGGGAAAGATTATGAGAAGTCATTTGTTTTAAGAAGATTTGAAGATATATATATATATATATATATATATATATATATATATATATATATATATATATATATATATATATATCCCAAAAGGATGGGAGACTACACATATGATAGGCCATCGGCTTGTGTGTAGAGGCGAGACAAACTTTGGTCATGTCAACATTGGAAAGGGGGAATATTATTACTTAAAATAAAATTTGTTATGGAGAGTTCGCATATGGCCAAATAAAATGGAATGTTTTGTGGATGGGGGCAACGGGAAAGAAAGGGGTTGGGGCGGGCGTTGGTTGGGGGCGGGATGGGTGCCCCTGCCCACCCCCATATGCTTTAAATCATACATTGAGGGTTGTGGTGTGCGGCCATAGCAAGGGGGAGGAGGTGGTGGGATGGCTGCCCCACCGCCCCATACTCTTTAAACCCTACAATGAGGGTTGTGGCACATGCCACAACCTTTGTGTATGGTTTAAATATTGTGGGGTGGGTGTGCCAACCGCCGTTGGTAGCAGGAGGGGTGTGGGACGACTTCCTTACTCGCCCCCACACTCTTTCACCCTCTTTAAACCCTATAGTGAGGGTCGTGGTCCATAACCCTCACCGTAGGGTTTAAAGAGGGTTGTGGCATGGGCCATAGCCCTCATTGTAGGGTTTAAAGAGTGTAGGGGTGGGTGGGGTAACCGTCCCCCTCTCTGCTACACACACAAATATATATTGTTATTAAAAACATTCCATTTTATTTGGCCATATACAACCTCTCCATAACAAATCTTTTTTTAAAATAATTATACACACATACACACATACATACGTGTGTGTGTGTGTGTGTGTGTGTGTGTGTGTGTGTGTGTGTGTGTGTGTGCTGGGTGCGTGTGCGTGCACATATATACATGTACATATTACATAATATGTAATATATATGTATATGTACATGTATGTATGTATATATTTGTATGTATGTATGTACACAAGCAAAAATATCTTATTTTGTAGCAATCAGATTTACAAAAAAGTATTCTAACTTGTTTTATTTCAAATGCTTTTACATTTTCAGTTTGGTAATACCCAAAAATAAGCTTCTTAACTTATTTATTATTAACACATTTACATTTTTATTCTAGTAATACCGAGATCCATAATGAGATTTGCTAATTTATTTGGTTGGGAAGGAATATATATATATATATATACATATACACACACACATGTATGTATATATACACATGTATATATTGTACACACACACACACACATATATGCATATATGTATATATATATTCGCTTAATAACGAGTCAATGCTATCTAATAAGCAAAAAATAGAAAGAAGATGGTTTATGTTATCCAAAGTTGCACTCAGTGTAACTTTGAATATATCATCGATAGATGTCGCCGTCTCCATGATTTACAAAATCTGCGGGATCTCAACTCATCTTGTTGCGGATTTCAGAAACATAGTGTTCAACCGTTTCTCCTAACCTACGAGAACCAAGGTGATGGAAAGGTTGTGACTTGTGCGAAATTGGCCGGTGGTCAAGAATTCAAAATTTCACGGGGTTTCTTTCTGTAAGGAAATGAAGGATGTGGCTAAGTCAAAATCATGCGGGACACCGATTCAATGTTTCGTGGATGTGTTTCAAAGATTAGCATTCCACGGATTCCAAAAGCCACGTGACATGGAAGAACCCGCCCACAAGAAAATATTGCGAGACATCCGAGAACATTTGAATATTTCAAAAGATCCGTGAGGGAAGGGGAAATGCAATATAAACCCCGAGAATAACAAGCGATGGAGAATTCCTTCTCATAACTCTCGTCGCGGGTAACCAAATCAAACAAGATCAATATTGTTAGAAAGGTCTCATTAATAGCTACATTCTAGGGCCAAAAACTTCTAAAATCGATCTGTCTTGGGTATCGAAATGAAAAACAAGGGTTTAAGAGAGAAGTGACGATTCTAAACACGCAAGTTATCAAATCATTTCCCAACCACCAACATTAATGAAGAACGATGCCCCTCTCCTTTTGCAAGTTGGATGACGTGTAGAATTAGTCTTCTAGAGGTGGCCAAATGCTTTTGCGGGATAATTTACGAGTTCTTATCGGTGGGTGAATTATGGGTTCGAATTTTCTCTCTTTTTCTCGCCTCTTCTATATATTGTAGAATAATGCTCATTTGTAAAGGTTGGACCCTCTTGGTTTGTTAAAGGCATTATTCAAAGTGGTGTTTCTTTGCATTTTGAGTTGCGCAGCCTCGGATTTGGCTCCTTGCATGTGGATACTTGCCTCTTTCCATCATTGTAGTCATTGTGCATCTCTTGGAAGTAATAAAAGTCTTATTTTGTGGCTATTCTATACCCTAGTTTGCATTTTATTGCATCTTCTTTCATTTCCCTTGCATTATTGGTTTGCTGTGCATTCTTAATGTTCCTTGTAGGTTTATTTTTTTGTTGTGCGTCATTTGAACTAAGTGTGTGAATGTTGTTTTATGCTATGACACGTCTATCTGCCCTCCCTGTGCGCATTTTCCCATATTTTCACTCATCTGAGAGTGTTCATCCCCCTCTTTCTAGTGTTATCAGCTTGTTAGCTTAGGATTTCCCCTTTTCATGCACCTCTCTCTCTCTCTCTCTCTCTCTCTCTCTCTCTCTCTCGTCCCTTGGATTGTTAGTGTAGGATTAGATATCTGCATTTCCTTCCCTAGAAGTAGTTTAACATTAGGATTAGGTAGAGGAACCATCCTTCTCTAGAGGTTTGTCTCAACAACAAGGTACCACACTTAGAGACAATCCCATGTTACCCAAAAATACTGATTTCTCATCCATTCATTCATGAAAAATCAGAGGGTGTTGCTTTTTTGGTGATAACAGCTTTTTTGAACAATAACACAACAATTAACTATACAAAAGGATAAGGATTATTTCCAAGTTTATAAGCAAGGATATCTTGTTGATTTTAAAACCTGAACTATATTAGAAGTTCATAATTAAAATTGAAAACAAGAGGAAATATTTAAACACGAAATATTAATTTAACATTTAAACAAACCTTTTTCCACACATACAATGACAATAAACAACATAAACTGAATGCATATAATTTCCTTAGTTAAATTCTTCATTTCAAAAGAAGGATACACAAACAAATATTGAAATGAGGTACTTTATAACTTGCAACTTTAAGTAACCTTTAACAATTGCAACAAAATTTTCAACCATGGTTTCAACCATTCAATTTACATGTCTTAACAATTATAACAAAATAATTTTTCCATCTCATATTGAAAGAATATGATAAAATGCAAGTATAATAATCCCTCCTCACAAGAGGAGACAAAATGCCAAAATTTGGCTCAAGAACACAAATAATATTACAACTCCAAAACTACAACTTTTCATCATCTAGGCCACTCCATTTTGCTCCTAAACAACAATGATGATATGCCAAAGGAAGAAAAGACAAATTTTGTTTTATTGATATCTTAAAAGCGACAACACAAGAGAATACATACAAGACCAATGCAATTCGATGAGATTGAAAAAAACAGGTTGCACGAAGGAAAACCAACTTTCCACGAGGGCATAATTGATTCATGGTCGGTTAACAAAATGAAAAAACAATGTATTAAAATTTATGCTAACGTTCCCCTCCTTAATACATTATTTTTACAAATGTACCCTTGAAATAGTTCACATTTCAACTTGCCAAGAGACTTGGTGAGTATATATGCAATTTGAGCATCTGTCAGGCAAGTATTGGAGTTGGATGTGGTGGTTCAAGACTTGTTCTCAAATTCAATGACATCCAACCTCAATGTGCTTTGTTCTCTCATGGAAAACTAGATTATTTGCAAGCTTCAACACACCTTGATTTTTTGCGGTGAATGATGGGAGGTTTTTCTTTAGGAATACCCACATCTTCCAAAATGTGACGTAACCAAATCACTTTGCGCACACATCCTGCGTGCAACATGATACTCTGCCTTAGTGGATGAGAGAGAAACAAAAGTTTACTTTTTACTTATCTACGAGATAGGTCCATTACGAGATGAAAAATATAACTTGAAGTTGATTTCCTATCATCAACGGATCCAACATAGTCCGAGTTTGTATATCCATGCAAGCAAGAATAACTCGAGTGTTCTTGTGATATCTCTGAGACCATAGTCAATTGTACCTCAGACATATCTCAACACATTCTACGTTGCTACCCAGTGAAATTTCTTTGGCTGTTGCATGAATTTGGAAAGATAGCTCACAACAAAGCAAAGACTCAGTCTGGTATACGTCAAGTAAATGAGACTCCCAACAAGCTGTTTGTAGAGAGTATCATCTACTTGAGGTGAATCCTGGAATCTAGAAAGTTTCAAACCTTTTTCCATTGGAGTGGACATAGGTTTATAATATGACATACCATACTTTTCCAAGAGTGTCTTTGCGTATTTCATCTGAGAGATTAAAATATAATTCTTCTTTTGTCATATCTCCAAGCCAAGACAATAGTGAAGTAGCCCCAAATCTGTCATGTCAAAGGATTTTTTCATATCATTCTTAACATCTTCGACAAGATTGTTTGAACTCCATATGATCACAAGATCATCTACATACAAAACCAAAATGAAAATCTCTCTGCATATCTGTTTGATATATAGATTTGAATCGAGAGGGTCTACTGAGTGAATCCATCTTTGTAATATGCTATCATCTATTTTAATGTACCATGCCCTAAGTGCTTGTTTAAGTCCATAAAGAGACTTAATTAGACGACATACCTTATGAGGATGTTGCTCATCAAAAATCCTTCGGTCAGGTCATGTATACTTCTTCTTTGAGATCACCATTCAAGAAAGAATTTTTAACATCCATCTACCGAAGTTTCCATTTGTTTTTTTTGCAAAGGTGCACGGGAAAATATGATGGTTTTGATATTTGCAGTGGGTACAAAGTCTCATCATAGTCAATTCCTTCATGATAAGCATAACCCTTTGTAACTAGTCGTGCTTTATAATTTTTGATAGATCCTTCGCCTTGTATTTTGTTTTGAAAATGCACTTGCAACAAATAGAATTCTTTACCAAGCAGGAAAATTGATAAGTTCCCATGTCCAATTTTGTATCAAGGATTCATATTATGCATTTATGGCCTTCTTCCACTATGGATGAAAGCGTCACGAACCAAATCAGATTTGGTGCTATTAACTAGTGAATTCATGAGTGTGATATTTACCTCATTTCTCACCCGTCTTCTCATTCTAACTCCTGATGAAGTGTCTGGAAGAGAGTTCAGGTGGGAGTCTCTCATGGTGCTTTGGACCCATTTCGAGACATTGACGTTGTTACCGATTGGAAGAATTATTTTCCAAATTCCCAAGATCAATGAACAATTCTCCTTGCAACTCATCTTTCTTCTCTGAATAATACTCATGCTCATTATTTGGTGTGAGAGAAATCTATGAGAGGAGGTCGGTGTTGACTCTTCTTTTTGTGAAAATGAGTTAAATGATGACTCGTCACAAACAACATATCTTATCTCATATATCTTCTTTGTCTCAAGATCCATGAGATGATATGATTTTAAGGTAGTATTGTACCCCAAAAATATGCATTGGTGTGTTTTTGCATCAAGCTTCTTCCTCTTTTTATCTAGAATATGCATATATGCAGTACATTCAAACACTCTCAAATGAGAAATAAAAGACTTATGATTACTCCATACTTATTCTAGTGTCTTTTCCTTCAAGATATTTGTAGGTGCTCAATTTAGAAGATATACAATAGTTTGAACCACTTATGTCCAAATTTTTTTCTCCAACTTTACAGTGGAAAGTATGCAACGAGCCATCTCCATGACAATCAGATTGTGACATCTTGCAATTTCATTCTATTGAGGAGTATAGGGGAATTCATGTGTTGTGTGATGCCATGATCTTTCAAGAATGCCAAAAATTTCCTTGATGTGAATTTCCCCCTTTTACGAAGCCAGAGGACAAGAATGGGTTGCCCAATTTTTGAACAACCCTCTTATAGAAGATCTAAAAATTTGCAAAAGATTCACTCTTCTTTTGGAGAAAGAACAACTAAGTCTTGTGGGAATATTCATTAGTGAACAACTAGAAGTAATGAAACCCCTTAAATGAAGTAGGCAAGGGTCCGCATAGTTTGGTATGCATGATCTTGAGACGGTTCTTTGAAAATAATGTAATTTACTCGAATGGATCTCGATGTTGTTTTCCCGCTAGAAATCCAGGACAAAGAGGTAATGAATGAGAGTGGAGTAAGTCCTCATACCATCTGCTTTGAACTGAGCTAATAGAGGGAGCCGACATAAAGATGTTCATACCAATAATACCAGAGTGTAGTGGATTCCATCATGGAGGTAGATAACACAACTGCAGAAGATGAAACTACATCTAATGCCAATAAATGATCCTTCAAAAATTTCTAGAAAGTATCTTACCTTCTTAAGGTATTGTTGGCAAGAAAATTTGTCTTGTGGACAAATTGGTGGGTTTCAAGCCATGGGAATCTAAGTCCCTCTACTTGAACGGTGCAACTTCCGTATGTGCATGCATGAAAAATTAGATTTCAATGGTGGTCTTTCGACCAGAGATCCAGTAGGGGCACTCCGTGACCCCGTGGAAAAGCTAGCAATTTCTCACTAGAGAAGAACTTTGTCTGAGAAGGGAAAAGGGAGTGAGAATGGAGGTAGGAAAAACTAATGTTGCGGGTAGAATATCAGATGCCCACACACATCAATTAGAAACTTCATTTACATGCATTTATAATCAGAAGAAAAACAAATCCGTGGGAGAAGCTACAAGACCGAATGAAACTCATTGGTCGCAAAGTACCAATTAATTCCTCAATCAAGGAGGAAAAAATTCCTTCTTTTCTTATTGAAGCTCGAGCAGAGTTTGTACATAGCTTGAGAATGGAAGAAATTCGAGGAAGAAGAGAAAATAGAAGAAGAATGGTGTTTTCTGTCTTTTCCAGGTACAGAGCACTCTGGTTTTTTTGAAAATCAATCATCCCTTGGAATGACGTCGAGAAGCCATTATATTCTTTGCAAGAAACCGTTACAACTTCACAAATCCTCAACGCCTTTTCGAATCCCTTTGTTGTGAAGAAAACGCTCATGGCGGGTTAAAACTAGATCTTGCAAAGCAACCATGTTACATTCAATTTGCCAGTTTAAATACAGACCGTTAGATTTTCTCCTCTAACTCTAAAATTGGGTCGTCCACATGGCAGGAAGGGATTGGAGCGGTTACAGGGGGAATCCTTTGCATTTTGTGATTTTTTAGAGATTTGACAATAAGGAACAAATTGGCCCGCACCCCCACTTTGACTTTTCAACTTAGACACATGGCTGCTTCTGATTGGAAATGGGGTTGCGGCCCTTTTCTCAACATTTTAACCTTTTTGGAAAAAGGCTCAAAACTCAATTTCCTCCGCTGCCTGCTCTACTCCGATTTGATTAGGACACGTGGCACATTCTGGTTGGAGACAGGGTCATGGCTCCTTTATAAACATTTTAACCTTTTTGGGAAAAAGGCTCAAAACCTCAATTTCTCTCCCGACCCGCTCTCTCGCTTTGACTTTTCAATGGTGGGCTTCACCTTGACTTTTTCCTTTATAGCCTCGATCAGTGCACGTCCGCAAATCATTTTTTAACTTTTTTCCTTTTTTACAAAAGGCTCAAAAACACAAATTCCTCCTGCCGGCCTACTCTTCCGCTTTGACTTTTCAACTTCGGGCCCGAGACCTTGGCGGAGCTGCATGAGCATTTTAGAACTTTTACTTCACTTTTGGGAATTTGGTTAAATTTCCAAAAGTGCCCGATGGCCTCGTCTCGCTTTGACTTTTCAACAGTGGGCTTCAACTTTGACTTTTTCCTGTGGGCTTCAACTTTGACTTTTTCCTTTATAGCCCGATCGGGGTCAGCGAGGAAAATTTACCATTTTTGCCAAAAGTGTTAAGTTCACCAAAAATCCCGTTCCTCCCCATCCAATAGGATCTGACCACGTACCTGCATTCATTGGAGTCAAAATTTGATGGGGAAAAGACACCCCCGTCATCCCAACTGTGGAAAATACGCAAAAGAAGAAAACTTCATCGTTTTGAGTCCAATTTTTGAATTTCCTTCACGAACCAAAGGCATGGAGGAAAAACAATGATTTGGTGACCCAAGCCATAGAACAAGTGAATAATTTCGATCTAAAATGGAGGTTACAAAGAGGATATTACGTGCACTGACTGGGAAATGGAGAATTTCTCAAAATGAGCAAAACAGAGGTTTAAACATCTCTAGGGCACGACTTTGCTAATTTCTTGAATCTCTAATTTGGATTAAACACCAATGAAGGGCATGAGCTCAAAATTTTTGAATTTGGCTATGAAAACGCATAATAGTTTTCGGGAGACAACAACTGGCTCTAGCTTGGGGACATGGCGTGAACTGGGCATTGCTAGGGCATGACGTGAGGATCTCAGAATCTCAAGTTTCAAAACATATTACGTTGACCAGTGCCTTATCCATTGGGCCTTGCAGAGTCATGTACAATTTTGAGAAAGAATGGAAGAAGAAGGAAACACACAAGCCAAACCACACACAACCAAAACCAAACAAAACTAAAACCAAAACCACGCAACAGAAAAAGGAAAAACACACCTACATAAATCACCTATGGTACAGTAGGGGGACAACCCGCTTTCACTGATGATATAGTTTCAAGTATTGCCCACTTCGAGGCAATTCCAATGGCGTTCCATCTAAGTAAGAGAGGAGAAAAACATTCTCACCACAAGCTCCATGAATTTGGAATGGGCCCAGCCACAATGAATCAAACTTTCCATGGCTCCCCTTTGGTTCTCTTCTCTTGTCCCACAACAGGACCAAATCTCCAATTTTGAAGTTCCTTGCTTTGGTCTTCTTGTCAAAAAATTTCTTCACTTTCAACTAATGTTCTTTAATTCTATCCACCACTTGGCATCTGCTTTCCTCCAGCTTCTCAAGAAGAGGATCCTCTTGTCAATGGAGTCTTTGTACTAACCATCTTCTATTTCTTGCAGCAGCTTGAGAGCTGGCATCTCAATTGTGAGAGGAATCTCTACCTCAATTCCATACAACATTTGGAAAGGTGACATACCTATTTCCTTCTTAGGAGTGATCCTATCAGCCCACAATGCATCATACAACTTCTTGTGCAAGTTCCTTTGATTCTCATCTACCAGCTTGCAAATAATGGTCACAATGTTCTTGTTGCTTGACTTAGCTTGACCATTTCCCTGTGGGTAGTAGTCAGAAGAGTGAGATAAGGAGATTCCAAAACCATAACAAAACTTGTGAGCTCCTTTGAAGAGAAATAGGTGGCATTGTCAACAACAATCTTCTGTGGTACTCCAAAAGCGGACAATGATATTCTCCTTGATGAAGTTGCAGACTGTTTCAGAGTTGGCTTGCTTGGTTGGAATGGCTTCCACCCATTTAGTGAAGTAATCAGTTGCAGTGAGTACATAAGTATGCCCTGCACTAGAATGAGGATTCAAAACACCAATAAAATCTATCCCCCATTGCTGAAATGGTTCCTCAATCACCACAGGCCTGAGTGGCAATGCAACTAGTTGTGGCTTTCCAACAAATTGTTGGCATGCTTTGCATTTGGAAACCTAGTCTTGAGTATCTGCAAAGATGGAGGGCCAATAATATCTCCCCCTGAGAATCTTATGCAGTGACCATTGCTGAGAAATGTCCACCACAAGCTTGATCATGATATGCCCTGAGTAACTTTTCTTGTTGCTCCTTATCTACACACCTGAGGAAACAACCATCTAGGCCTCTCTTGTAAAGTGCATGATTCCAAATCACAAACTTGGTTGCCTTTAGCTTGAGTGTCCTTCTTTTTTTGTAGTCAAGATGAGGAGGACATTCTCCATAAGTGAGGTAGTAAGCAATATCCGCATACCACTCATCAGTAGTGGTGACAAAGAGCACTTGTGGACTGTCTTCTGAACAGGTTGGGCAAACATCATCCTTTTCTCCCTGCTGAGCCTTGAGAGTTTCATCTTCAGCAATCAACTTGCACAAACCATTTCCTCTTACCAGATTAGAGGGCCTAATCTCCAAGTCATACTCTTGGGTCTTTGCAATCCAACTTCCTCTCTTAGCCCCAGGATCTTGTTGAGTCAAAATGGACTTGATTGCACTTCAGGGACCATCACCACTATATGGGAATTGAGAATGTATAATATGAAACTTTTAACAAATTTAACCATTGCGTAGGCATGCTTCTCTAGTTGGATGTACTTTAGCTCATGATTTTTCAAAGGAAAACTCATGAAAGCAATGGGTGCTTCCAAGCCTTCATCATTTTTCTACACAAGGACAAAGAGTGTATGTTTTGATGCATAACAATACATGATGAACTCCTTGTTGAAATCTGGAGATACAAGAGTTGGAGCTTTGGCAATGACTTTCTTGATATTCTCAAATGTTGTTTTTCCCTCCTTATTCCACTTGAAATTTTCTTGAGGCTTCATCATGGAAGTTATATGCTTAGTCAGTTCAGAAAACTCAGGCACAAAACGACGAAGGAAGTTTACCTTTCCAAAGAATGAATGAACTCCCTTTTTTCTGGTTGGTAAGGCTAATGCTTGGATAGCTCTGACCCTCTCAAGATCAATGTGTGCTCCATGTTTGTTCACAATGTGTCCCAGAAACTTACCTTTGTGACTCTAAAAATGCACTTCTTTGGGTTTAGAGAAATGCCATGTTTCCTACACCTTGCAAGGACTTGCTCCAAATGACTGATATAGTCTCCTCTCCTCTTTGAGAAAACCACGAGGTCATCTTGGTAAATGACAATGTAATATTTCAAATCTTTGAAAGCCAAGTCCATTTCTCTTTGGAAAGTGGCCCCAACATTGATCAAGCCAAAAGGCATTCTGCTGTAGGCAAAAGTGCCCCAGGGTGTTGTGAAGGTTGTTTTGTTGCAATCCTCTTCTACCACCTTGATTTGGTTATACCTTGAGAATCCATCAAGAAAAGAGAGCATCTTAGATCCAGTGACTGCTTGCAAAATATGATCCATGATTGGAAGAGGGTAGTTGTCCTTGAGAGATGCCTGATTCAGATTTCGGAAGTCTACACAAATCCTTATTTCCCCATTCTTCTTCCTTACTGGCACAATGTTAGCCACCCATGTTGAATGGTGGATGGGGAAGATGATTCTAGCATTGAGCATCTTTGTCACCTCTTCTTTGATAACATCAACAATATTTGGATTGTAGGGCCTTTGTTTTTGCCTAAAGGGCTTAGCTCCTTGCTTCAAAGGAATGGAATGATGCATTTCCTTTGGCTGAAAAGACTTGAGTTCATCATAGGAGTAGGCCAGGACATCTGAGTACTTTTTAGCAGAACAACAAAATTTTCATCTTCTCTTCTGGTGAGAAACATTTACCAATGTTAACCATCCTTGGATTCTCTGAAGTGCCAATGTTTTCTTGATCGAAATTAGATGGGCACCGAGAAGACTATTTTTATTTCTCTTGGATGAACTTATCATGCTTGTCAAAGAGATCTTCCAAAGAAACTAGGCCTTTGGGGATTTTGTTTCCTTTCAGTTTAATTACCCCTCTTCATCAATTCCCTCAATTCCTTCCTTCTCTTCTTTGGGGACTGATTCATGGTGTGGGTTTTCACTTCCTTCAAAGAACAGATTATTGAAGTTATCCCTTTGTTCTAAGAAGGCTAGGATCTGATTGTCATCATTGAAGACCTGCTATTGATTTGCATTATCTGGTACACTAGGTCTGAAAACCATCTCAATGGTCACTTTATCTTTGCCAAAAGAAGGATGAGGTGTCACTAAGGAAGCTGACACTGCTAGAGAATCAACCTTTTCATTCTTCTCCCTAGGGATAGCTTCAATGGAGAATGCATCAAAGGATTCAATGTAGTCCCACACTCTGTTTCTATAGTGCCTGAGCCTTGGATTTTTTACCTGATATTGTTGGTGGACCTGCTTCACCACAATCTCAACATCACCTTTGCATCTCAGCTTCTTGATCCCCATGTCCTCTGTTGCATTCATGCCTAAGAGCAATGCTTCGTACTCTGCAGTATTGTTTGTATTATCAAATTGCAGCTTATAGGAAAAAGGGTATATCTCATTGGAGGGAGAGTATAATACTACACCAGCTCCTGAACATGCTTTGGAATGACTGCCATCAAAATCCATTGTCCAAATCTGATCTTCTTCTTCCTCCATGAGGAGTGACAAGTTCTCTTCTTTTTGTGATGTAAGGAAGTAATTTCCTAGCCCACAATCTTGAAAGAGGATGTTAGCTCTTGGATCATCAGATTTCCTTATTGTGAATTTCATTTTCCGGCAAGCAAGCTTCTTCATTTCTCCTTTCACTGGGATAGTTGCAGATGACCAATCCATTTTTATTTCTCCACCTAGATCTCTACAAAAACTTCTACTCAAAAGCATACCAAAATATGTTGGGATATCTGCCACCAAAATGGTCAAGAGTATCTTCTTGTCAGGGTAATCAGCTAGTGCAACCTGAGCATCCTTGATTCTTCCTACTAATGGAACTTGTTTGGATTCCATTGAATAACATGTGCCATTTTCCCAGGTCAAAGTGAGGCCAAGAGCATTTGCAATTTTTTGCTGGCATCACATTATCTGAGGCTCCAGAGTCTATGATGTAATTGTTCAACTGGAAGCCTTTGATGAGAAGTGATAGGTAGAAAGGCTCAACTCTGTTGGTGTTGGAAGCACTGAGGGCTAACATGTTTTGAGAAGGTGGTATGGATGGTGTGGGAAGTAAGCCTTTAGAATTAGAGATTTGGGGTGTAGAGTTACCACCTCGGACTACCTTGATGAATCTGTCAAATTGGGCAGGATGTGTTTGTAGGTATTCAATCTCAAAGAGTTGAACTTTGGTTTTGCTTGCATGCTCCACAAAGTCAAATGGAGCTATGGTAGGTGAGGAAGAGGTTCCAACAGTGGATGAGGACTTAAATGGTAGAGGTTTTGTTACTTTTGGTGTTGGGTTATCCTTTTCAAATGTAGCAATTGGCTTGGAAGGAGGTGAGGGTGTAGCCCTCGATTGAAATTTAGATGTTCTTGCAGAACTAGTATTAAGAAGAGAATTGCTCTTAACAACTTTTGGGTTGAGAGGAGAATCAGATGACTTACTTGGCACAATAGTGTGATCCTTGACAACCAAGTGAATTTGGTTTCTCTTTGGTTGATTCCATGGAAGGTGGTAATGGTGATCCTCTGCTGATGATCTTGTTTTGTGGAGGCTTTGAAGAGCTATCTTCTTTGTTCTTCCTACTCTCAGTTGTAACTACTGAGGCTGAAACACCATTCTTGGATTGTGCACGAGTGAAAATAACACATGAAAAACTTGGATCTTCTTCATCACCTTCCTCCTCATCATCAACGTATTCAATCAGGCCATTGTGCATGCTAACCTCTTCAATTTCAAGATAGTTTTCGTAGTCATCCATGCTTTCTTCTTTAGTTTCCTCAATGTCTGTTCCTTCTTTTGATTCTCTAGTGTCATAGATAGCATTGACTGGTGGTGCTTCAAGAGCAAGCCTATGAGGAGGTGGAGCAATTCTTGGTCTGTCAGGAGGATTTGATCTCCTTGGAGCATTCCTCATTGTGATTTGTGATAGTTGCTTCTTCAAAGCAACTAGGTCATTTGCCATTTTTTGGAACATTGGATCAGTGGTGAATGGATTTGAACTTTGACCTTTTTGCTTCCCATTTGGTCCTTTCACTTTGCTAGAAAGAATTAGATCATCATCAGTCTCAATGTGCAAAGTCTTTAGCATCCCTCAAGGTTCTTGGTTGGGCTCTTCTGAGGAAGAAACCAACTTCTGGTGGCAAAGCACTGATGAAGAATCTTTTCAAGTTGTTTTCAGAGGGTAACACATCTTCTGGGATCCTCCTTGTCAACCTATCATACCTTGCTACAAAATCTCTCATTGATACGGAGGTTTCTTTATTTATCTGAACCAATTAGACCAGCAGGTCCTAACAATCTTCTGTGCTCTTGAACCTATGTTCAAACACACTTCTTATATCTTCCCAACATGTGACAGATCTTGGGGGCAACATGTAGAACCATTCAATAGCCTTTTCTTGGAGTGACTCCACAAAGAGCCTAACTAAAACATCTTCATCTTCAACTCCCAACACTCCACAAGCAGTGATGAATGTTGCTACATGTTCTTCTGGGAGTTGAGAACCATCCCCTTTGAATTTTGGGAAGTTCTTTCTCGAACCTCTTGGGAGCTCATGGAGTGGTTGAGCAAGAGCCAGTGGACCGGTATTTCTCCCCATGGTACATTGGGCCTGCATTCCTCATGCTCATGATCACCCATTCTATTCTTTTCTATCCTCTAGTCTTGCTAAGGCTGCTTCTATTGCTGCTCTTTCTTTTGCTTCGATTTGGAGTCTTTCTATTTCTTCAAGTTGAGCCCTTATCTCCTCCTCAACAATTGCCTCTCTTTCAATCTCTTCAAATGTGGGATCAATTTTTCCTCCTTGCCTCGATTCTGGGTGTATCTTCTATCAGCCAACTTGAAAGTTTATGCTCTCCTTTGGGGTGCTAGAATTTGTCTCTACCTTTCCATTCGACAACACGTTCCTCTTCCAGGTCTAGAATCCTTATGGCAATGAAGTATTGATTGACACTTTGTCTCTTATGCCAAATAGCTTCTCTCAGATCGGAAGCAATGTCTTCTTGGATGTGAAAGAGTAAATCAGGTCTCTCAACAGGAGGATTTCCTAGAATAGCCATGATTTACATCCATGTAGTTTGTGTGATTATTCAATCTCCAGGAACTTTTCTTCTAGAATATTTTTTGTATTTTATGACCTTGAGGTTGTTTTTAGGTGCAGATGCTGCAAAATCTGCCCCACGGTGGGCACCAAAAACTGTTGGCAAGAAAATTTGTCTTGTGGACAAATTGGTGGGTTCAGGACCAATGCTATGGGAATCTAAGTCCCTCTACTTGAACGGTGTAACTTCCGTATGTGCATGTGTGAAAAAGTGGATTTCAATGGTGGTCTTTTGACCAGAGATCCAGTAGGGGCACTCCACTGTCCCTGTGGCAAAGCTAGCAATTTCTCACTAGAGAAGAACTTTGTCTGAGAAGGGAAAAGGGAGTGAGAATGGAGGTAGGAAAAACTAATGTTGCGGGTAGAATATCAGATGCCCACACACATCAATTAGAAACTTCATTTACATGCATTTATAATCAGAAGAAAAACAAATCTGTGGGAGAAGCTACAAGACCGAATGAAACTCATTGGTCACAAAGTACCAATTAATTCCTCAATCAAGGAGGAAAAAATTCCTTCTTTTCTTATTGAAGCTTGAGAAGAGTTTGTACATAGCTTGAGAATGGAAGAAATTCGAGGAAGAAGAGAAAATAGAAGAAGAATGGTGTTTTCTGTCTTTTCCAGGTATAGAGCACTCTGGTTTTTTTGAAAATCAATCGCCCCTTGGAATGACGTTGAGAAGCCATTATATTCTTTGCAAGAAACCATTACAACTTCACAAATCCTCAACGCCTTTTTGAATCCTCTGTTGTGAAGAAAACGCTCATGGCGGGTTAAAACCAGATCTTGCAAAGCAACCATTACATTTGATTTGCTAGTTTAAATATGATGTTAGATTTGCTCCTCTAACTCTGAAATCGGGCCATCCATGTGGCAGGAAGGGATTAGAGCGTTACAGGGGAATCCCTTTGCATTTTGTGATTTTTTAGAGATTTGGCAATTTGGAACAAATTGGCCCACACCCCCACTTTGACTTTTTAACTTAGACATGTGGCTGCTTCTGATTAGAAATGGGGTTGTAGCCCTTTTCTCAACATTTTAACCTTTTTTGGAAAAAGGCTCAAAAATCAATTTCCTCCGCCCGACCCGTTGCTCCGATTTGACTAGGACACGTGGCACGTTCTGGTTGGAGATGGGGTCATGACTCCTTTCTAAACATTTTAACCTTTTTGGGAAAAAGGCTCAAAACCTCAATTTCCTCCGTCGGCCCGCTCTCCCACTTTGAATTTTCAATGGCGGGCTTCACCTTGAATTTTTCCTTTATAGCCTGATCGGGGTTGCGGATCATTTTTTAACTTTTCACCTTTTTTACAAAAAGGCTCAAAAACACAAATTCCTCTCGCCGACCCGCTCTTCCGCTTTGACTTTTCAACTTTGGCCCGAGACCTTGGCGGAGCCACGGAGCATTTTAGAACTTTTACTTCACTTTTGGGAATTTGGTTAAATTTCCAAAAGTGCCCCAATGGCCCGCTCGTCCACTTTGACTTTTCAATAGTGGGCTTCAACTTTGACTTTTTCCTTTATAGCCTGATCGGGGCCGTGGGGAAAATTTACCATTTTTGCCAAAAGTGACCAAAAGTGTTAAGTTCACCAAAATCCCGTTCCTCCCCATCCAATAGGATTTGACCATGTACTTGCATTCATTGGAGTCAAAATTTGACGAGGAAAAGACACCTGTCATCCCAACTGTGGAAAATACGCAAAAGAAGAAAACTTCATCGTTTTGAGTCCAATTTTTCGAATTTCCTTCACAAACCAGAGGCATGGAGGCAAAACAATGATTTGGTGACCCAGGCCATAGAACAAGTGAACAATTTCGATAAAAAATGGAGGTTGCAAAGAGGATATTACGTGCACAGACCAGGAAATGGAGAATTTCTCAAAATGATCAAAACAGAGGTTTAAACAGCTCTAGGGCACGACTTCTGCTAATTTCTTGAATCTCTAATTTGGCTTAAACACCAACGAAGGGCATGAGATCAAAATTTTCAATTTGGATATGAAAACGAAGAGTAGTTTTCGGGAGACAACATGTATCAAACATGATTTGATTCGTGTGCACCATGAATGTGATGATTCACGGGACATCTTCATCTGAGTCATCCTCTAGCTGGGATGCAACATGTCATTTTTGCTTCTTTCCGCGAGGATGCCACTTGGATTTCTTTAAATCACCTTGGCTAAATGTGCTCTCTTCTCTAGAATTTTGTTGTGTGCAACCATTGCACCAATAGTTTGAAGTGTTGTGCATATTCATGGTGCATATATGACACCATCGATTCACCTTTGATACTTTTACTTTTGTTGTTGCTTCTATGGTTGCTTTTGTGCCTTCTTCTCATGTTGTACTTTTCAAGGCTTCGACTCTTCTTCTACCTCAAGATCAACGCTCGTCCTCAAATTATTCTTGCCTTTGTCTAAATGGCTTCTTCATGTTGTAGAAAAATCACCAATTTGAAAAATCTCACCTCCTTTTGTGTGATGGTCAATGTGGTGATGAATGTATTGAATTGGGAAGGAAGAGCTTGAAGTGTGAGGGGGTAAAAATCTTATCTTCCACCACCTCTATGAGTGCACTAAGCTCTGCTCGTAACTCCACCACATGATGCAAAATTAATTCCATTTTCTTTCCTTCTTGCATACTCACGGTATGAAGCTTTGAATGAAGATGAAGAATTTTTGTCAAATTCTTTGCTTTGTAGATGGTGGAGAGAGTATCCCAAGCCTTTGATGTTGTCGCATTCCACATGTGTGGTTGCACGTAATCAGATATGCTCAAAGTGATCAACATTAAGGATTTTGCATTGACGACTGTCATACTTTGTTTCCTCATCCATGTTGGTGGGAAGAGCAAGTGCGCTAATAATGATCTCCCAAAGATATTCAAATAGGATAAAGGTATGAATCTTTATCTTCCATGTATCATAATTTTTCCCTTTCAAGAGCTAGGCATTGGATAATAATATTTTCAGAGTAGAAATGTTGTCAAAAACAAACTTTTATTGTTATTATGTTCAAAGATACAATGCCTTCTTGATGAACAAGAAAATAAAAGTTGGATCAGTAAGCTCACGTAGTGAGACATGAATGCTTGTGTGGGTGTTCTATCTCACATTCATCATTTGCCTCACCTCCTTTCTCAAGCTCCACACAAAACTTCTTGGCTTGACACCGTAAGTCGAAAATGAACCACTCTAGTAGTACCTTATGCACTTGCTCCTTAAATTGTAGATTTCAGCTTTTATGGAGGGCATTGAGCAATGAAAAATACAAGCTAGTGCTTTCTTGTTCTCGACCTCTTAATGGTGATTCACCTTTTGGATTGCTTTCAACACTACTTTTAGCATCCGGAATGGGTGACATGTGCTTTAATCTATCTTTGTCACGGTGAAGGAAAACATATATTTTCTCTAGCCATTCTTTTCTTCTACATTTACCATACCTCACGTTTTGATACAACAAATATCCTCATCTCTACTATTTTAACACACACATCTTTTAAGGATATCCACATTTCTTCCTCCATGATCTATGAATTTCTTGCTTTTCTTTATGTTGCATGCCAAACATGTATAACAACAATGTTCTAGCACCAAATTCAATACTTATTCACCACGCCAATGATAATGCGTAAGAGAAATATGGTATGATAAAAATGCTACTAAATAAGTACATGTCTTCAAATTACCAATTTCTCCGAACCACCACGCCAAGGATAGATTCCCACACAATTCTTCCGCTTCATAGTCAACATTTCCTCGTGCTCGAGGTTGCTAATTGGATCTCCAAAATTCAACATAGGAGTTCTCCAACTCCATGCTAGTCACTTATCTTATTACCATGCGGGCTTGCCACACTAAGGGAAGAGAAGCTCTTAAATGAAAAATCAACTTATGATTTCCACGCATGACTCGATAATCGATGATATGCAAAAAGAAGAGAAGATTTTTTTGTTTTATTGATATCCCAAAAGCAACAACACAAGAGAATATATAAAAGACCAAAGTGCTTGATGGAAATGAAAAATAGTTACAAGAAGGAAACCTGACCTACCACAAGGGCACAATCGAACATGGTCGGTTAACAAAACAAAACAAAACAATGTATTAAAATTTATGCTAACAAATGAAAAAGTCTTCAAATCACAAGAAAGATGCCTGGTTGACCACCCAACCAATTGACATCATTACATGCCACCAAGGAGTCCAAGGTGACATGCTATCCTCCCCCCAAGCCCATGGGAAAGAGGTAACACACTTCACTTAGCACATATGAAATATTTAGGTGCACACAACATTTCAAACTTCATTAAATTCTTTCAAAAACACAATGCAACCAAGAAAACTTGCTAAGAATCTCCATGCTTCTAGCTTTGGGAAGAGGGGATGAGAATCCCAAATTCATGCTACCATATAACCATGCCAAAACAACCATAAAATCCCTTATCTCTCCATGTTTTTAACTACTTATCTCTCCAAATCTCCCCTTATCTCTCCAAAACTCCCCCAAGAAGGATTTTCAAACTTTAAAGTTTCCTTCTTAAGGGTAGGGATGAATTTCCAACCCAAATAGAAATCCATCCCTACCTACAAAACAAATATAGGAGGCTTCCCAAATAGAGAGGAGGAAAATTCCTCCCTCTTCCCATACAATCTCCAAAAACCCACACCCCTCAAGGGTGGGTGGAGCAACAATGAAAACAACACAACATGCATTTTCCATAATTAACCATACACAAACATGCAAGGAAAAATCAAGTGAAAACATAAGTATGAAATATCCCACTTTGTACTCTATAAGAAAAATCCAATAATTCTTTTGAAAAGAGTTCAATTCTCCACCAAGCTTCCAAGATTTTCCCCAAAATGTCCAAGCAAATAACCCCATCCCAAAGGAAGTGAGGGGTTAAAAAGGAAAGAAGCTACCCAAGACAAGTAATGGGAGGGTGAAAAATGTCACCCCCACCAAAATCAAATCCAATACCCTTGCCACAAAAATGCACTAAAGTAAAAATGAAGGGAAAATAAAAATTATCCCAAAGCAATCATGAGAGGATTTCCCAAAATCCCATACATTCCCAAAATCAAAGTTCCCATAATATGAAGTGTGTGGTGAGTGGAAAAATGAGCCAATGGGCCTCATTTGCATTGAAAATAGCCCACCCACCCATAGGGATGGGGGTTAGGGTCTCTTTTCCATGCAAATGAGGTTTTTCTCTTGTCATACACCATTTTTAAATGACACATTTTCCCAAATCCGAGTTTGGAAAAAATGTGGCATTTAGGAGGGGAAATTAGGCTCACCTAATCTATTAGGTGGTTGTACGTACCCAAAATTATATGTATTCTGCGTCGAAAGAGGTTATGGAAACCCAATGATGATTCAAATCTCTTCGCAAGGTGTTTGGAATCCAGTAAAGTACGCGAGTATACATTTGCATCCTAAAATGCCTTATCCAGCCTTTGCATGCTTTGTTATGGAATCCTTTCTCCAAGCGTGGGACTTGTAAAGATGAGAAAAGATTCTCGAGAGAAAAGGTTAGTTCTATTCCTGTTCGGATGCACATGAAAAATGCGAGAGGTTTGCTAAAACCTAATCTAACTTGCGAGGAGACGGGGTAAGAAAATGCATAGAATAAAACCTAAACTACAAAGGTGATGCAGGAATGTTAGACACTCGTTTTGCAAATTTAACACGAGACCACATAGAGATGCAATCAAACACCATGCACGGAGTAACCAAAGCTGCTGATAAGAGATCAAAAAATGACAATGAATACATGAGAGGGTTGAGTCGATCACAACACATATATTATTGCTCAAGAGTCGATACGAGTACATTGCGGTGGCCAAGAGGCAAAAAAGGCGGCATTCTGACCCATATGGGAGGTTTGAAAGCTCCACAATTTCTCTTGTGAGCGAGGGAAGAAGGGAGGATGCAAAACAAGAATGTCGACCCCTTAAAGGAGCTCTTCTTTCTGATATATATCAAGAAATGAGAGAGGGAGAGAGAGGAAATCAGAATCCCTGACCACTTCTTGGTAGCATTTAAAATCATCTCATTATGCAGAAGTGGCGGATCTAGCAAAAGCGGTGTGGGCTGTCTAACAGGAGCGGCGGGTAATTTGTCTGCTGCATTAAAGTTGGTTGTTGAAGCATTACTTCATCTATCACCACGCGTCGAGAGACGTTTTCTTAATTTTCTCCCTCAAACTACACCAAAATGTGAGATTGATCCCGAGAATCATGTAGAGAATTTCAACATGACTTTCCGTTGATATAAAGAACGTGCAAATCGAGCTCTGGATCGAAAGATGATGAAGGTCACGAAGATTTAGGGCACAAAGCAGGCAAAACAGTTTTAAATTTCTTTTCCCGCTCTGCCATCTGGACGACACGTGGCGAGGCTGCAGTTATTTGAGTAATTTTCTCTCTCCACCTTTTCATGGGCTTTTCTTGTGGGCCCCTTAAACTTGGACACGTGGCACTATTTCATTGGTTCGGATCAGTGCTCGAAAACTCGCCCCTTTGACCTTTTGGACCTTTTTCCTTGGCGACACGTGTCATGCTGTGATTTGTCCACGGGCTGCGGATTTTCGCGTCCACCGCGTCCTTTTGTCCCGGATGTCCCAGTGCTTTCGCGGGACAGAATCCTCGATCCGCCCGAAATGGGCTTCCTCGTCCCTTTTCTGCCGGTGACACGTGGCGTGATCTGATTGGCTTTCGGCTCCTTCGGCTATCCGCGTCCCGCGCGCCCCTTTGTCCCACTTGTCCTTGTGCTGAAGTTTCTTGTTTCGGCCGATCCGGCCGGTTCGCGTCCTTCGCGTCCATTTGTCCCAAATGTCCCAGTCTTTATGCAGGACAAAATTCTTCAGTTCGCGTTGGTCCTTTGATTCGGTTCGCGGTTCGCGTCCTCGCGCACTCTTGTCCCGCTTGCTCCCGGTAAAGGACTTGGACAAATTTTCTTTCTTTCGGCCGATTCGGGCATTTCGCGTCCATTTGTCCCAGATGTCCCTTTTCTGTTTGGGCCCTGGAGGCTTTTCGGCCGATCCGCGCCTTCCGCGTATAATTGTTCCAACTGTCCCAAAGGTGGCCTTGAGCAGGACTTAGCCAATTTTACGATTTTCCCCTGAATCAATCTACTTGCTTGGAACTAAAAACTCTGATGCATGTTATCAAATTAACTCTGGGGGGTGAAATTTGGATAACAATTTGGTGACTTTTCGGGGTCACCTGCCTGCTAGGTAGAAGATCAGTGGCCTTTTAGCGATCCGTTGGGCATGGAGTCATAAGCAATAACCTGAAATGAGCCTGATGCTGCAACTCCCTCTACGAGAGCACGCTGAACTGTAAAAAACTCAATCTAGGAGCGACAAAACCTGCGCCAAAGCACTTAGGGAAACTGAAACCTAACTCTGACAAGACAATGTGCATACGCACTTAGAGGAATTGAAATCTAGGCTAATATTTACAAGGGTGAACCTTTTATTTTGAGTAGCTTGATGTTTGAGATAGATTCCATTTCTTTGGAATCTGCGGTTCTTCACCATCAATGAGGCCAATTGGAAAGCATTGCTGCTCTTGCACTTCGTGACCATGTATGGGCCACTCGAATGGCATCAAATTTTGAATGCCTTCCGGTTTTGCCTTCTGTCCACATCCCATTTCAACACTAGATCTCGACTTGAAAAGATCTATCTTTGGCCTTCTATCAAAGGTCTTCTTGATCAAAGCTTGATCCTTTTCCATTGCTTGGGATGCGATTTCGATCTCTGCAGCTCCATCAACTCTGCATACCTCACCTCCATGGGCTCAAATTCAAGTAACTCCAGCTGCTTCATGAGTTCCGATGTTGGCAACTCAAGTGACATGGGCAAGATTGCCTCTCTTCCATAGACAAGCTGAATGGAGAGTTACTGTGGATCTTTTGGGAGTGATCCTATCGGCCCATAAGGCTGATTTCGACTTGGTATGCCAAGACCTCGATTCTCATCAAGAGTTCTCCTAATGATCCTCAACAAGTTCTTGTTTGTAGACTCGGCACTGGCCATTACCACGAGGGTAATAGTTCGATGAAGTGCTTAGGTAAATACCGTTCTTGACACCCACTCGGTCACCTTAGATCGATGAATGCCGATGCATTATCGGAGATTATTGTGGCGGTACACCAAATCTGGTTGTTATTCCCTCATAAAAGTCTAAGATCTTAGACTCATTTGCCTCTTTGAGTGCTCTCTTCTGCTTACTTGTCCATTTGGTGAAGTAGTACGTGTTTATCAAAATCCATTTATGCCCTTGGCTTGAATTGGGATTAATGACTCGATGAAGTCAAACCCCATTGCATGAATGGCTGGTCAATTGAGATTGGATGCGATGGAAGGGCAGCAAACTTCTCTTTTCTGTGAAGAATGCACAATTCTTACACCTCTTGATCCATGCGTAGCAATCATTTGAAGATTTTAGGCCAATAATAACCAGCCTTCATAATTTTTAGATTTGTCACTCTTGGCGCAAAATGGCCACCAGCTGGTCCACCATGAAACTCTTCCAATACCCTTTGAATCTGACCTGTGCTAATGCATCTCAGCAGCACTCCATTTACATCTTTCTTGAACAAAACTCCATCAACAATGGCATACGGGACAGCCTGTAATCTGAAGTGTCTCCTTTGGGTCTTGTTCATCTCTGGGGGGCACTGGCCTGTACCTAGGAAGTGCATAATACCTTGGGTCCAGCAAGGAATGGGGGAAGCATTGTCTTCTTCATGATTGCCGCTTGGCTCATGGCTGTCCTGGACTGTCAAAACAGCCTCTTCTTCGTTGCATACTTCCTTTTGCTTCCCTAAAACCAGCTGCTCACACAGTCCTTTCCCTCTTACCAGCTTGGTGATCTTGATCTCAATGTCATACTCCATGACACGGGTGATCCAACCTGCCCTTTTCTCATTCAAATCCTTGTTGAGGAGGAAGTCCTTAACTCCCGCATGTGAGACCAGCCAACTGGACCTTGTTGTTTGAGACTAAATGCTTGAATTTCTTCAAGCTTCTGATTACTGCAAGTACATGCTTTTGATAAAAGAGTACCTCACCTCGTGAGTCATCTAGGCTCTGGCTAAAAAAAAGGCAATCATTTGCTCATCATTATCTTTGTTCTGCTTTGTACGGAATGGTAGAAATAGTGTCATCACCTCCAAATGCATAGAGGATGAAATCCTTGGAGAAGTCAGGTTGATGAGAGTTGGTGCTTGAGAGATAGCTTCTTTGATTGCTTCAAAACTCTCCTTGCCTTCTCTTTGTCCACTTAAAAGCCATGCTCTTCTTTAACATTTTGGTGATGGGCTTTGTGAGGGCTGCAAAATGCAGGATAAACTGCGGACAAAATTGATCCTTCCCAAGAAACTTTGAAGAGCCTTCTTGTGACTTGGCGATGGCGGTGCTCTTATGGCTTCGACCCTCTCTGGATCAATTGCCAGTCCCTCTTTCGAGACAACATGGCCAAGGAGCTTTCCTTCGTGTGTAAGAAAGATGCACTTCTTGGGGTTCAAAGATACTCGAACTTTCTACACCTACGAAACACTTGCACGAGGTGAAAGAGATGGTCTCTTTGCATTCTTTGAGAAATACGGTGATATCATCTAGATATATCAGCACTATCTTGTTGATCAAGCCTTTGAATGCCATGTCCATTGCCCTTTGAAAGGTAGCACCAGCATTGGACAGCCCAAATGGCATCTTCTTGTAAGCATATGTGCCCCATTTAGTTGTGAAGGTTGTCTTGAATTGGTCTTCTTCTTTCACCATCACTGATTATACTGAGTAGCCATCTAGGGAGAGAATCTCTACGAACCGGATCTACTTGCGATATTTGTTCCATTGAAGGAAGCGGGTAATGATCTTTGAGAGATGCTCTATTGAGGTCTCGGAAGTCCACACACAACCTGATTTCTCCGCTTTTCTTCTGGCCCGGAACCAAGTTAGCAACCCAGCTTGAGTGCTTGATCGGGAATATAATGCTTGCCTCTATTAGCTTATTTAGCTCTTTCTTCATTAGAGGCTCGATGTGAGGGTTAACGAGTCTCTGCTTACGCACTGATGGGCTTAGCATCTGGATCGATTCTATGGTATGTTGTGCCAAATTCGGATTGAATCCTCTCAAGTCTTCATAGCTCAGCGAAGACATCGGAAATTCTTGACAAATTTGTATGAAATCTGATTTCTCTGCTCGGTGGCCACTTTACCAATTTGAAGTGTTTTGCCTTCCCAATAGAATTGGCTCGAATCTTCCCTCTTGACACTTTGTATGTTAGCCTTTTTCTTTACGGGCTAGTCGTTAGGGTTGAAGATAGACTCAGCGTTACTAAACCCTTGGGAAGCTTGTTTGTCATGCAATTTGCACTACTTGATCCCCATCTTGCTGCTCTAGTACATCTGATTCTAGTGAGAATTCAGCCTCTTCTTGTAAAAATTGACGATCTGTTGATCGTTTTCAAAACACTGCCAACTTGGTGTTATTATCTGGAAGCTCTTTGGCCTCACAATCACATGGATATGTGGCTGTGTTTTTCCCTTTTGATGTTGTCGACCACATCAAGCGTTGCTCAACTGCTGCGAGCCTATCCGCGGCTTCATTTTCTTCAGGTATGGACACTGATGTTGAAAGCTTGAAATCCTCAATGAGGTCCCATACCCTATTCTTGTAGCTCCTCAGCAAGTCGTTCTTCGTAGCATGTTGTCCTCTAACTTGGTTGATGATTAGCTCGCTATCCCTGAACACCTGCAAGTTATTTATCCCTTTTTTCCTAGCCCAATGAAGTCCATGAATCAAGGCCTCATATTCAGCTGTGTTGTTTGAACAAGAAAACTGGAAACGAAAAGCTGAATAATATTTGATGCCTTGAGGTGAAACAAGCATGGCTCCACCTCCTGCACCTTGCCTACTCCTTGATCCGTCAAAAAACAGCTGCCATACCTCATTGTCATCATTATGGCTTGGCTTGGTGATGCTAGGAACAGGTTGATTTTCTTCGTGTATACAATAGACTCCCAGCTCAGATTCTTCTACTTCTTGATAGGGATCAAAAGCATGTATCTTGTTTGCCCATTCATCGAGAGTTAGGTCAGGATACTTCCAACCTTGGTGTCAACCTCATCAGTACTAGGGTGATCTTCTTGATCAAATCTTTGAGCAATTGGCATTAATCGACTTGGAGTGTAAGGCTCAATATGGAAGTTTGCGATAGGTTCGAGACCTAATTGTAGCCTTAGTTCCATACCTTGTTCTAAAAAGCATGTGAGACCAATCGTGAGACAAATACCCCCGATCTTGTGTTGTGAAGTCCTTTGACAAGCAAAAGGCAAAAGAGTGGTGGAAGGTCTATGATTGATATATCTTGTAAGACAACAACATTTGGACATGCATGCGAGGTAAGACTCAAGTTTTTAATCACTCCAGTATTCTATTGCTGTCCCATCCAATTGCACTACCCCTTTAGATATTACTTCATATTGGAGACCCAGTGATCGGCTATTTGCTTGGGCATCTTGAGCTACTTGCCCGGAATCAATCATGCAATTGTGTACTAGTTTATCCCCGATGATTAATGAAACATAGAAAGGAGGGGCTTGACATTTTACCTTGTTGCCCTCCATGGCTTCCTTCAGGCTGGGCAGCATTTGTAAGCACTTTGTCTTGCATCTGAACCTGCTGATTCGAAGTTGTCCAATCCTTCATGGCAGCTTGCAGCAGATCTCTTTGTCCTGGGATGGATAGGGATTCCCACATTGATATATTGACGTTAGTCTTCTTCATCTGTTCAATGATACTGAACGGGGATGAAGTATCCTTTTGTTGTCCCTTGGTTTGTACACTTACTCCTTGTACGTGGGCAGCAACAGCTGGCATTTGAGTTGGCCTAGGGGCTGTTCTTGGCTGCCCTTGTGTATTTGAAACTGGACTCTGCTTGCCAATCATTTGTGGAGCCGTGGAAGGTGGTGGATTGGCTGGGGCTAATGGTTGTTCTTCACCCAAATTTCTCCTCTTTGACCTTGTGTTGGCTGCGACACCTTGAGAAACTGCTTGATTCATGCCACAGAAATCTTCTGCTTGCCAGTTCACCAACGTGGTGTCATTTGGGGCTGATTGCTGTTGGAATGTTTCTTGTTGTTGATTGTTTCCTTGACTGCCCTCGCCCTCCACACCAGTAGTTGTCACCATCAGTGCTTGATTGAGAGCACCATTGAAACACATGGATTGGTTATGAGGCTCGTTGCATGGAAAGCACCAGTCATATTCCTGAGCAATGTTGTTCTGTGTTGGCACTAATGCCTTAGGCGAGATATAGCATTTGGATTATAGGGCTGGAATGGTCTATTAGAGGAGGCCTTGTTTGATTCACATTTGCAAGCTGGATTAGGTGGTCTTTGTGGTTGGTATGGCTGCTATTAGGTGAGCTTGAGGTTGATAGGAAGGTGCGAAACCTTGGGCTTGTTGCCTCTTAATAGTAACCAGCTCATTTCCCAAATTTTCAATTGTTTCATGACCTCTTGGAGTTCATTTGAAGCACTTGGAGATGAAGTGGAAGCTTCATTTGAACTACGATTTCTAGGAGTGGGAGCAGGAGCCAAAGTGGGTGCTTGACTAGTGCTTGGATTTTCTAAGTTTGGATACTGAGGGCATGGGAGGCCTAGGAGCCGGTTTACCGGCTTGAATAAGACAGTTTTCGGCTCTAATGGCAATCTTTATAAGCCATAGGGATTGTTGTGCCTCCCATGGATTGAATTAACATAGAAATATCAGAATTCAAAGCTTTAAGGTAATATAGAAAAGCACCTTACTTGTTGTTTGCTTTGCCCTTTGGAATCCTATCCCAAGACCTTTGAAATCTGAAGTTGAAGTCGATTCATTTGCTCGTTGGGGGCTCTCTTGATAGTTGTCGGCTGCTCGAAAAGAGACAAGTTGTCTCCCTTCTCTCCAATTGCTCGTGAAGTGCAATACACACGGCTGATTCAGTTTGTGATAGAACCGGCTCAAGGCTCCTAAACCATTGTAATGCTTTACCCTTGAAGGAAGATGCGGTAACTTGTGACCACTTGCATTTCATTGATTTCATGGATTGCACAAAGGTTAGCAATATCTTTAACATGATCACAGGTAGTAGTCGATTTTCTCCGGTGAAGTAGGGAATGTTCTTGAGGCTGCGATAGGAGGCTGGATGTTGTGCATTGAGAGCAAGTGGGCTGCTTGCTGTGAAGTTGGCGTAGGGATTGTTACGAGCCATTCTAATCGGTCTTAAAACCCTTGTATCTTGAATGAAAGGCTGTCGGTGGAGGAGTTGAGAGAGTTACTGTTTGGTGGAGATGGAGACCTTTGAATCCTTCTTCCTCTTTGCCTTCTTCTTGGAGATAAGCTGCGGGTATTCAAACAACACTTCTTCTTCTCAACTCTTGACCTTGTGGTGATTCTTCTCATGAGTTTTCGAGGCCTGCCTTTGCTGAAACAGTTGATTCTTCCCCTTGGAGTCGCGGATATGCGAGATAATAGCTCTTATAAGCAAGAAAGCTGCAGCGAGATGCATATCAACTTTTTGCTGATAAAAATGAGACCTCTAGTGTCCCCAGTGCGTGCAAAAGCTGTTGTTGCGAGACTCACGGCACCCCTGGATGCAAATCGGGCTTCTAGGTTGATGTTCGGGCATCAGTGTGATTGCACAACATGGAATCCTTTCTCAGCGTGGGACTTGTAAAGATGAGAAAAGATTCTCCAGAGAGAAGGTGGTTCTATTCCTCTGTTGAGATGCACACACAAAAATGCGAGAGTTTTGCTAAAACCTAATCTAACTTGCCCGGAGACGGGGTAAGAAAATGCATAGAATAAAACCTAAACTACAAAGGTGATGCCGAGGAATGTTAGACACTCGTTTTGCAAATTTAACACGAGACCACATAGATGCAATCAAACACCATGCACAGGTAACCAAAGCTATGATAAGAGATCAAAATGACAGCAATGAATACATGAGAGGGTTGAGAGTCAATCACAACACATATATTATTGCTCAAGAGTCGATCGAGTACATTGCGGTGGCCAAGAGGCAAAAAAGGCGGCATTCTGACCCATATGGGAGGTTTGAAAGCTCCACAATTTCTCTTGCAAGCGAGGGAAGAAGGGAGGATGAAAACAAGAATGTCGACCCCTTAAAGGAGCTCTTCTTTCAATATATATCAAGAAATGAGAGAGGAAGAGAGAGGAAATCAGAATCTACCCTGACCACTTCTTGGTAGCATTTAAAATCATCTCATTATGAGAAGCGGGGATCTAGCAAAAGCGGCGTTTGTCTAACGGGAGGCGGGCATATCTGCTTTGCATTAAAGTTGGTTGTTGAAGCATTACTTTATCTATCACCACGCGTCGAGAGACGTTTTCTTAATTTTCTCCCTCAAACTACACCAAAATGTAAGATTGATCCCGAGAATCATGTAGAGAATTTCAACATGACTTTCCGTTGATATAAAGAACGTGCAAATCGAGCTCTGGATCGAAAGATATGAAGGTACGAAGATTTAGGGCACAAAGCAGCAGGAAAACGAGAGTTTTAAATTTCTTTTCCGCGCTCTGCCATCACGGACGACACGTGGCGAGGCTCGGTTATTTGAGCAATTTTCTCTCTCCACCTTTTCGCGGGCTTTTCTTGTGGGCCCCTTAAACTTGGACACGTGGCACTATTTCATTGGTTCGGATCAGTGCTCGAAAACTCGCCCCTTTGACCTTTTGGACCTTTTTCCTTGGCGACACGTGTCATGTTGTGATTTGTCCACGGGCCTGCGGATTTTCGCGTCCACCGCGTCCTTTTGTCCCGGATGTCCCAGTGCTTCGCGGGACAGAATCCTCGATCCCCCGAAATGGGCTTCCTCGTCCCTTTTCTGCCGGTGACACGTGGCGTGATCTGATTGGCTTTCGGCTCCTTCGGCTATCCGCGTCCCGCGCGCCCCTTTGTCCCACTTGTCCTTGTGCTGAAGTTTCTTGTTTTGCAGCCGATCCAGCTGGTTCGCGTCCTTCGCGTCCATTTGTCCCAAATGTCCCAGTGCTGTCTGGGACAAATTCTTCCGGTTCGCCCGATTCGGCCGGTTCGCGTCCTCCGCGCACTCTTGTCCCGCTTGCTCCCGGTAAAGGACTTGGACAAATTTTCTTTCTTTCGGCCGATTCGGGCATTTCGCGTCCATTTGTCCCAGATGTCCCTTTTCTGTTTGGGCCGCCTGGAGGCTTTTCGGCCGATCCGCGCCTTCCGCGTATAATTGTTCCAACTGTCCCAAAGGTGGCCTTGAGCAGGACTTAGCCAATTTTACGATTTTCCCTGAATCAATCTACTTGCTTGGAACTAAAAACTACGATGCATGTTATCAAATTAACTCGGGGGTGAAATTTGGATATCACACTGAGGGGACAAGCTACAATACAACTAGATTTTCCTCTGTTCTGTAAACTCCAGGTTTGAATTGTCAAAGTTGTAGTTACAATATATCAAATAGAATAGAAAATCATTTTATTTTAGTTAAGCTTACTTTCAACATTACCAGGGAAGCTGTGGGGAATAATAGCTTCTGAGAAGCTATGATTTATTCCTCACTTCTGAGGTAAGATTGAAGGTCTTTCAATTAAATTAGTTAGTTATTTATATTCAGGATCAATTCACAAGTGCACAGGAAAATAGCTACATCTGGCTACCTTGCTTGTTTTAATCTCGTTATTAGATTAATCACTCATTATCTGAATTTATTAGATTAGTCACTCTTTAATTTCATTCAAATTCACATCTTTGAAAATACAAAAAAATAAGCATAGCGTAGATTTATTTTCATAATTAGTTTACTTCATTCAGTTAAGTTTGGTTATCTCTTGCATGACAATTACGGGACCTAGAGAGCCCAAGGATTACATATTCGAATCGGTAATACCTCAGCCAAATCTCTTCACAACATTAGTAGATATAAATCAAGGTCTTAGAATTCACGTCTTCTAAACAACAACAAACCCACAAGAAATTAAGAGAATTAAACATCGAAGACGACAAAGCATATGAATTCTGGTTAAATCAACCCAACTATAGATTGCCTTAATAGGATATCCACATGACCATACAAGAACTTGAAAGAGAGAAAACATTTGGTTGTGATTCATTAGTTCCACAACTAGATGCAAGAGACCTTCTCATTGACATAGACACAAGCTTACGTATACAAGTTGCTAGAACACCCGTAAGGTATTATGAGAAGATTGCACAACTCCTAGTATTAAACATAGAAGCTAAAAAAGCTTATGACTATTGGATAGTCGGAAGAAGAGATTGATTCTTCACATGACCATACAAGGTCCACAACAACCGTGAACTCATGTTTGTGATCCCTGATCCCACAACCCAATGGGTCTACTAATCAATTAAACATTGACACCAGTTTATGTACGCTGGTATTTAGATCCTCGCCACTCCCACCGGATATTATAACACAATTTTCCGTGTTGAACATAGAAGCTAATTAAGCTAATATTTTTTGGGTTAGACAGAAAACCACCCATAGTTTCCTGCAAATCCACTACACCTCTCGCTACCACTTTCATGACCTTGTCCTGGAAATATACATGAAGCACCTACATGTCACTTTCCATACGCCTAATAACCAATAGATAAGATCTCGGTAGAGCTTGACATTGATTGTTTGCTTCCGAGCAGCTATAATATTCAACGGGTCCATCACACCAATTCAAAGTTAGGAGAGTTTCCTTTTCCTGGACTCGTAAATCCCGTTAATGCATGTTGAGGATATAAGATTTCCCAACTAGTTTGTCCACATCCGCATATATTTCATTTCCACCAGTTGTCTTGACATGACCTCGGGAGGTCGGGTATGGAGAAAGGCTACTTATCGATTCTCATGCTTTTGTCACTTTTCTATCATACAAAATTGGTGAACCCGACGTGAAACGAACAACTACTCCTTTTTCATTTCCATTTCTTTCATCCATCTTCGCTCCTTCCCATTATTCTGCGGGTATTTATATACCCCGAATATGTCAGGATACAATGCATATGACAAACCTCTCTCAGGTCTCGAAGCATATTATGGTTAAACAAGTAGACAACCGCCACCCTCACTTTCTGCATGGGATGACAACTACTCAAGCAACTACTTGTCATCACAAAATCCTCCTCAAAGAACTAGCTCTAGTTATTTGTTCCAAATTGAGGAGCTAGACCAGATCACACAAACACAACAACCGGAGCCCTCAGGGTCTAACAATATGACATTTACTGGTGAATCCAGTTCATCTCCTCGAGTTTTGTTTAGACCAAAAATCAAGATAGGCGATTAGATCCACTCCCATTCTTGGATGATGAGTACTTAAGACGCTACACTAGAAGCGAACAATGCTTCCAAAACATTTACCCACCTATAGGAAGTTTGTAAACACAACTCGACACCCTGCTCCAAGAAAACACCCCCATTCCTCCACATATGGAAAATACTCTTGGTGAAGTTTGGTAGAGTAATGATCAATTCATAGCTGGGTACCATACCCCTCTGCAACCTCAAGGGGTACAACAATAACCACTAAGGAAAACACTTTGTGTCATCATCAATCGAGGTCATCTCGGCTTTAGTTGAGAGGGTTAGAGGACTAGAACTTGCTCAAGCAAATCAAAATTCATATTCCAGGAAAGTAGGAACTTCTAACCCTACACATCATCCTAGCCAAGTTGACCTCCTCACAGGAACAAACACCTTAGGCATGCCTCCCTAACATTTGTATAACTACCCACAACAAACACCAACTAGAACCACATTTTCAAATCTGCTCCAGTTGAAAGTATGATACCTCTCGATTTATTACAAAACAACCCATATCGGAGAAATGCTACTCCTATTTAAAAATTTATTCAAAATCACCACAGGGGAGACATGTTCTCTTCTCTGGGATGTTCTCTCAATCACAGGGTTTCCTTACGTGTCCGGAAATACATATGGTATGCCATATCAACAACCCATTCCACCTCCACCCCCTCAATAGGCACCATCAATGGTTGAAACCTATGTGGTAGGGAATTACTTAGAATATTTCAAAGAACCTCTAGATTTCACCATACAAAGCGTCATGCTTTCAAGACCTCTTCCCGATTTACCTAAATTCAAAGGGGAGGGATATCCAAATGCACATATCAAGGATCTTGATTGGTATTATAGAATACCTGAAACCTCGATACACTCGTTCAAACAACTTGTGTCATAATTTATTAAAGATTTTGACATGAACAAATTGTTAAGAATAGGGATCAGGGAATTCTTACACATTAAACAAGAGCACAATGAATCTACTGCTCATTTCATTCAAATATGGCGTACAATCCTATACTAATCAACAAGTGCTCGAACATGGATCGATGGAACTATGTGACTTATTCCTTCATTTCTCAATAGAGAGATAAAGGAAGAAGTCCATAAGTTCCCACTAAGGACTTGTTGTATATATCTTCCCCCCGGGTAGATATAGACAAACAGAAGAATATGGAAATCAAAGAAACTCGGACCCGACATTTATTGAGTCGCGCGCATGAAAATGGATGTTGACATGAAAATATATGTGCCAAGGCGCAGGTTAAGGGCGCATGAAAATGGATGTCGACATGAAAATATATGCGCCAAGGCGCAGGTTAAGGGCGCATGAAAATGGATGTCGACATGAAAATATATGCGCCAAGGCGCAGGTCAAGGGCGCATGAAAATGGATGTCGACATGAAAAAATGTGCGCCTTGGCGCACATAAGGGTATGTCGACATAAGGATGGATGCGCCAAGGTGCACCTTCAGGAGGCGCAACATTTTGAGCATTGATAGGAAGTAGACTCCCACCCGGATATTGAGACGGCCATAACTTTTCACGGGGAGCTCGGATTCACATAAGGTTGGACTTTTTGGAAAGCTTACGAGGTCCTCTCGTCCAACTACATTTGCCCACTTTTTGGGTTTGTTAGGGTCCTCACCTACCACCATAATGAGATGAATTAAATGAAACCACGGAGGTGGTTGGGGTAGATTTGGATTTCCTCTCTCTTCGCTCTCTCATTCTTCCTATAAATTGTAAGGAGGGGATTCTTTCTAAAGGTTGGACATTCTTGTTTTGCCCCTCCTTCTTCTCTTTATAGAGTGAATTTGTGGAGTTCAAACCTCCCATGAAAAATTGTAATGCAACTTTGCCTCTTGGCATTTTGTAGTGTGTTGTATCAATCTTTGGAGCAAATAATGCATGTCGTGGATGATTCTCAACCCTCTTTGCGTTCATTTGCATCCTCTTGATCTTTCACTTTGCAAATTTGGTTATCTGTGCATGATCTTGCATTGCATTTTTATGGTTTGTGTTTGTTGGCAAGACATGTGTTCTTCATTCCTCGGTGCATCACCTTTGTAGTTTAGGTTTTATTTTATGCATCTTCTTACCCTATCTCCTTGGCAAGTTAGTTTAGGTTTTGAGTAAACCCTCTGCATTTTTTATGTGTGCATCTCGAATAGAGGAATAGGAACCAGACCTTCTCTCGGAGTTTCCTTTCTCATTTTTCAAGTCCCACACTTGGAGAAAGGATTCAATGTTGTGCAATCACACCTGGATGCTAGTATGATCAACCTAGAAATCTGATCAACATCCAGGGTGCTATGATTTTCCATCAACATGACTTATGATGAAGTACTCGAGAGTGCTCTCCAAATCAATCAAGTGGCGATAGACACTGGTCGTAAGACATATGGAACGAACGGGAAATTAATCGCTCCTAATCAAAACACTACGACTTATCCTAATATCATGAATACCAATCAAGGACCCAAGATCCTTAACAAAAAGCACAGGTTACAATAGATGGAGTCATGGACTGAGTTAAAAGGGCAAACATTATAAACACTCCAAAGACTGCTAAGTAACAATTAGTGAAATAATAGCTTTACTCCACAATCAATGTGGTGGATTTTAATCGTCCATCACAACAACAACAACAAAAACAAAAACAATGGAAAATCCAGGACACAAAGTCCAATCCAAAACCCAAGTGGATATCGAACTAAAACCAAAGGCAATAACCTCAAAATTTCAACTCTAACAATCAAACCTAATCGGAATTTCGGACCACAATAGATTTCAAACCAACAACCTCGGAACTATAATCCCAACTTGTATTGTGCTTTCCAAAAGATTCGAGGCCATGATATTAGGAATTTCCGTGACTACAATAAATGCATGCAACATTTTCTAGAAGATCAAAGACAACTCTTTGTAGATATGTTTTTAACAAATTTTGCATTACCCACGCCGAATACCTATACAAGATCAATTTCCCCTCAAAATGCACCCCTCAAGATTTTTAACAATCCTCTCCCAAATCATTCTAACAATAACATGTTAGATCTAAACGGACAAATAAGAGTGTCATGGAAGGAAATAACGATCATGAAGCCTCAACTTCATCAAATCCACTGGTCGCACCCCAATTAGGAACTCAACCACAAACCAAGATAGTTGGTCTAGTAGAGTAAGACACCGAGCTATATGTAGAAATTGTAACAAGAACATGAGAATATTATTCTCAACTAGTTCCAACCTACCCATTAGTACTAAATAACGTTCAACAAACACTTTGGAAAAACCTATAGGCGCTTACTATGACCTAATTAATGACCTAACAAAGACCTCTCACATTTCCTTCTTGGATTTGTTGAAAAACTCTCCCGCTCATAGGGCTACTCTCTTAGAAGTGTTGGGTCTTAGTCATCTAATTAACATCACTCCTCCTAAAACACAAGTAAACCATATAGACTTTGATGTCTACCCTCAGGGGGGTAGTCGGATAGAGATCTTGAATTTATATTTGATAAAATGCAAAATGCCAAGATGTTAAAATTACATGTAGAGGAGACCCAACCTTGCATTTACAGGTATGGGTTTATAATAATTATGTTAAGCACACAATGATTGATGATGGGGAAGAAATTAACATAGTCCCCTTCGCTTTTCTTCAAAAGCTAGGATATGGAGAAACAAATTGTTCCTCAACACAAAATACGCTAAGGGGTTATGATAGCCTCAAGGAAACTTCAATTAGGACTATAGTGTTACCAGTCACCTTAGGACCCAAGACAATCCTCACCAAATTTTATATTATAGATCGGGAAACCAACTATAATATGATTCTCGATCGACCATGGATACATCGCATGAAGGCAATCCCTTCCATGTTATTCTAGGAAATAATATTTTTACACTGGGAAAAATATTTGTGGCGTAAGGTGACCCAAAACCTTTCGACATACACTTAGCAGATTTGAAAAAGAGACCAGGTGTCCACTCTGAGTTCGAGCTCCCAACGAATCAACTTAACAAACTAGTCAATTCAAAGCCAGAAGTAAAGCTGGTACCTACAATAGAATTAGAAGTCATGAATTTGGTTGAAGGAATTCGACAATCTTAAATGAGACCAACATCATAGAGACAATATCATTAGGAACCACCACAAAAATTTTCAAGTTACTAGAGAAAGATCTACCTATTCTCCTACCGTTTGATTCCGTGGGTATAGGATGTACCCTAGGAATTGGATCTCTTCCAATAGAAGAAGTTTATATGGTAGAAGTAAGCAAGACAAAGAAGGAGATACAAAGAACGTTCCAACATCCATTTTTTCGAGCAATTATTGGACTCTCCACTTTGATGGAGCTAGATGTCGTTTCGGCGTTGGGGCAGGTGTAATCCTTACTTCTCCCAAGGGAAAGATCCTACCTTTTGTCTTTAAGTTAAATTTCGAATGTACAAACAATGAGGCTGAATATAAAGCCCTCCTCCTTGGCCTCATTATAGCCAAAAGGATGGGCATTGATAACATTAGAGTGCTAGGAGACTCGCAATTAGTTGCAAACCAAGTATTTGAGGTATATGAGACTAGAGTTGAGCACTTGCAACTCTATAAAATGGTGGTATTAGATCTAACCAAGGGATTCGACTTCATATCAATCGAAGCAATTCCACGAGAACAAAACCTTCTTGCAGATTCAATAGCAACATCACTCCCGTTTAACTCCAAGCGGTGAGTTAGAAAATACAAATTTCATGGTATCACTTAAATCTTGAACCATTGGTGCGTAAAATATCAATAACCCGATCTTGACACACATAGAAGTAGATAATGAGTTCACCATCCTAGATCACTTGGAAAACGATAGGGTCACTCTTGGATATCTAAATACCTATGCGAATTCGCATCTCACTCATCACATGGTAGATTTCTCCTAATCCCATATTCCTCTTCCTATTTTGGAAATCCCATGATAGAATCTCCCCCACAAAAGAATATCGAAATCTGTGACGTGGAGAATGAATAAAGTTTGGAACTACCTTCGGCCCCGCTTGAATTTGAAGAAAGCAACGCTTCCTTAATCAAAGGAACGATTGATATAAATATTGGAGGAGAGGAAGAACCAAAGATTTTTGAAGTTGGGATCCTCATTAACTTGAGAGAAGGTAGAAATACATATCTAGATCCTCAAAGAACATCAAAAGGATTTTTCTTTTAGTTACAAATAAATGATGGGAATTGCACCACATATCACGGTACATAATCTTGTCACCAAACCAAATGCAAAGTCAATTAAGCAAAAGTCAAGACCAATAAAGCCAAAAGTGGCTCTCATGGTGAAAGAAGAAGTAATGAAACTTCTCCAAGTGGGATTCATCAAACCGGTTGACTATTCACAATGGGTATCTAATATCGTCCCTGTTCTAAAAAAAATGGGAAGATACACATTTGCATAGACTTCTGGGACATTAACAAAGCTTGCCCCAAAGATGACTTCCCTTTACCATCCATCGACGTTATTGTTGACACAACAACTGGATTTGAGTTGTTGTCTCTCATGGATGGATTCTCGAGGATATAATCAAATCAAAATATCCGAAGAGGATCAAGCCAAAACTACGTTTATAACTCCTTGGGGAACTTACTGTTACAACGTTGTCATGCCATTCGGTCTTAAGAACACTGGCACTACATACCAATGGGAAATGACATACATATTCCATGACCTTATTCATAAGATCATGGAATCCTACGTAGATGACTTGTTGGCCAAGGCTAGGAAGTGTTGTGATCACCTGAGGTGCTCCGTATCATTCTCTCATGATTGATCAAATATGGCGTCACATTGAATCCAGAGAAATGTGTATTTGGTGTAAGGGGAGGTAATATTCTAGGTTACATTATATCATTACGAGGATTGATGTCGACCAGCCAAAATCCGGGGAAGTTCTTGAAATGATTCCACCATCAGACGAGTATGGTATCAGATCATTTCTTGGGAAACTTGGTGCAATTCGAAGGTTCATCCCTGACTTAAGTTTTGTTGTTCATCCAATCAACAATTTGTTGAAAAAGGATTATAGTGTTGATTGGATAGAAGAATGCAATGAGGCCTTGAGGCGCTTAAGCGATTCTTGTTGTTTCTTCCCATGCCAATTCCGCCTAAATCAGATCACCCTTTGATCTTGTATTCACGAGCTACGGATGTTTTGCTAGCCTGCATGTTGGCTCAAGAGGATGATGATAAACGAGAACGTGCAATTTATTTCATTAGTCGGACATTGCTTGATTATGAGACACACGTTTTACACATGTGAAAAAAAGAGTGCCTAGCTATAGTATTTGTAATAAAATGATTGAGACATTATATGTTAAACCAGGAAACAAGGGTAATCATCAAAACAGATCACTTACAAACCTATCTAAATCAAGGTTCACTATCAAAAAGGGCTGGGCGCTTCATAACACTAATAGGTGAATTCGAGTTGACTTTTGTTAACCAAAAGTATGTAAAAGGACAAATTATTGCGGATTGGTTAGCTAATAACCCAATGGACAGTGGTGATCTAGTTGATTTTGACTTTCTAGATGAGTGTGTATACTTTTTCAAAACTAGGCCCCCCATTTCTACGTGTCCATGGTACACTGACATCATCAATTTCATAAAAGACCATACTTACCCAGAAGGGGTAACATCACAACAAAAAAGGCGGTTACACATTATTGCTACTAAATACATTATTTTAGAACACGTACTCTATTGTAGAGCCTTTGACAGAATGATTTTAAGATGTGTTGACACGAAATAATCCAAAAAGATTCTTTACGAATCCCACAGTGGGATATGTGGAGGCCACTTTGGTGACCATGCCACTGCTAAAAAAATACATCGCATTAGCTATTTTTAATCCACTATGGAACATGAGGTAGTAGAGTTTGTGCACAAGTTTCATAAATACCAAGATTTCTCCCACGAGATTCACATGCCAGCACAGGCTCTGCAACCAATCGCAACCCCATGGCCCTTCTTCATGTGGGGCCTAGACTTGATAGGGAAATTCTCTCCCTCATCAACAGATGGCCATAAATTTTTAATCATGGCCACAAAATATTTTACTAAATGGGTAGGGGCCATGCCTCTCACCACCGTACCAGGTTTTGTAATCACTAAATTCATTATGAATCAAATCATTTGCAGGTACGGTGTCCCACAAGTCATTATCTTAGACAATGACACATCCTTCAAGAACAACAAGGTCCGTGAGTTATGCAACAAATTCAAGGTAAACCATCACACGACCTCTCTTTATTACCCCCAAGCTAATGGACAGACCGAGGCAACAAATAAAACATTAAAATCTCCTCAAAATAGTTAAGGAGAACAAATGGGATTGGCATTTAAAATTATACCCGACTTTGTGGGCTTATCGAACGTCAATAAGAACACCAAGGGAAACCCCTTTCTCATTGGTATTTGGGGCGAAGCAATTCTCCCACTTGAGGTCAAAATACCCAGTCCCACATCTCATTACAAGGGATCTTAGGAGAAGAAGCCTATAGAGAGGCACACCTCTCTCAACTAGAAAGCCTTGATGAGGCCAGGTTAAACGTCGAACAACAACACAAAGCCTATGCTAACTGGATGCGTCGGCAATATAACAAGAATGTTTACGAATGAGAAATATACGAGGGAGATCTAGTTTTTAGACTGGATAGCCGGATTGACAAGAAGACCAGAGAAGGAAGAAAATTCCAGCTCAAGTGGTTGGGTCCATACCGAGTCATGAAGGACTATGGAAATGGTGCATATCTTTTATGTACATTAGAAGGTGAGGAATTTAGTAAAAGCTGTCAATTCCTTACATCTTAAACGGTTTCATGCATAGGTCTTTAGCATCACCATTTGTATAGTATGTTCATCTCGCATCACATTAGCCATTCGGTTCATTCATTTTGTTCACTCATTTCGTAAAATTATGTGGTTAAGGAACTTATTCTTAAGTAATTTATTACAAGCTTCGAAAATATTAGCAAAGCAAAAATATCTCTTCAACTTTCATAATATCATCAAATGATTTCAAAATCATCTCATTAATTCAACAGACAAAATCTTGAAAAAAACAATACCAAGGCTTGCATACTTGTTCATACTCATTTCATCTACTAGGTTAAGTTGTTCTTGCCTACGGTCTATTCTAGAGGCTTCATGGTGTCACAACTATCCCTCTTATGTCTCTTTGAAACAAGGATACTCCAAAATCACAGATCGAAATGTCAAATTCAAATTGAATAAAAACACTAAACAAACAGAATATTTTATTTTACACACTTCTCTCGCCTCTACCAACCTTCGGTGATGAGCCCGCATCACTTACTAGTGGTGCGAGGTTGGGAAAGGAAAGAAGTTCCCTTACTCGCCTATGTCCTACCTTCTGTGATAAGCCCATACTTCTTATTAGTAACATGGGGTAGGGCGTTAGGGGTCCATTCACAAAAATTAATGAATCTTAGTGTTTTAAAAATTCAAAGCAAAGTGTATTGTGAAAAGTGAAATTAAGCATCCAAATTCCAAAGAGATCAAATCCTCAAAACTAGATTTTGTCAACCAAGTTGCCATTTATGGATCTAAGTCTAGATAAACTGGAAAGTAAGTTGCATTCTAAGCTATGTAGTAGTTTTTGAGTAAGGTAAGTACATAGGTCTAAATTTGGTTTCTGTCAATACCTTGTCTTTCTCTCATCATTTCCATTCAGTCAAACTCATACAATTTGCGCCCTTCCTAGATCTCGGTGTTGAACCCTCACATCTTACTAGTTGCAGATGGAGTTAGGAATAGGGAAAGTTTATCTCATTATCACTACATATTCATCATGTTTTTCCAAAACAAGAAGTAATGAACATTGCCCAAAGAAGCCAAAATTTTAGTACTAGAGTATGTTTACATCATCACATATAAGCATTACAAAAATAAACAAAAAAGAAAACATTTTGTTCAACATTTGTTGTCATCCATTGCATACAATCTGAAAAGCATATAAAAACAAAGATTCTAAAGCATCTAGTGTACACATGAGAAACAAATGACAAAACTCTAGATACAAAGAAGATCTAGATCCAAAAAGATATATATATATATATATATATATATATATATACAGAATCATGTTTTACATACAATGCCATCATGCACTAGGCATAGTCAAAATGCTCAATGATCCCGAAAAATACAAAACAATCGTATGGTATCAAAAGAAATAAAGGCTCAATGCCCTATTAATCCTTGTGAGATCCCTCGGAGGGTGTGCGACCGCGTCTAGGGCTCCTGTTATGGCTGCGATGATGCTCTGAATGCACTGAATGATGGGAGTTCTCATGATCACGACCACTAGCTGTGGTCTCACTACGAGAACTAGCTCCGCCTCATTAGGCGCTCAGCAGTCTCGTATCCAACTACTTGAGTATGAAGGGAGGTCACTATCTCTGCCACCTTCCAGAGACAGGTGTGAACACACATCGGTATGTCGGCATTTGGTGGCTAAGGGCTATCCCGAATCCACAACAACTCGGCCCAGTCTTCCCGATGGGATCAAAAGGGTATCCATGCATACCCAGTGAATGAGTTCCCGCCATCCTTGTGTAGTCGCTACAAATAAAAAAGGGAAATAACAAGTTAGAAAATCACCAAAAAAACAAGTCAAAAACAAGCAAAACAACAAAAAAGAAATATCAACTAACATCTCTAGCTAACAGGGTCGAGAGAAGAGTGGTAACTCACTTGGATCTCCAGGCATCTAGGTAGGGTCTCTAGGATCTGCTCATTCGATACTTTTCTTACCGATGTGGAGCCTCCCAAAACTGGAGCGAAATGATGTCTTGCCAGACTCATCATCTACCTCAATGTCCTAAAAGGCAATCTCTCCGAGACTAAGGCCTCCTTCTCTACACTCACCTCCGCCTCTCGGCCCTCAAAGATGTCCTAAGTGTCATGCCACTCAGAATCACTATCATCCTCCTCGGCCGTCCCACCGGCCTCACCTCCAAACCCCTCTCCCATTGTATCCTCCTCAGTCTCCCCTCCTGTGAACTCCTTAGAGTCTGAGTCCACATTAATAGGCTCATCTCCCTCTCCAATATGAGTAGGAGTCGGCCCAATCTGAAGCAAGGGTGCTCGAGAAGCACCAGTGCCTCTCGGGCACGAACCACCCGCTAACCGCATAGAAACTCCGGAGTAACCGTGGTCCAACCTCGATCTCCTCTAGGACATCCTAGGCCTCACAAAGCAGTCCTATATAATGACCCCTGCCAGAGGAAGCATATCAACATAGGGGAGGCCAAATTGTTGAGGGACTCGATCAAATGGGTGGGTCTCCACCCTCCCTATCCTATCTACCAACTGACTTGTAGTAGAATAGGAAATCAATGTAAACACCTCCCCGCCCCACACTACATGCCATGACTTGATAAGAAGTGGCCTCCATGTCTATAGTAGTCAGTGAAGCTACTAGTTGATGTGGTGTCCTGAGTACTAACATCCCCGCCACCCTTACTACTCTAATAGCCCCTGGATCCTTTGCTAGTACACCCCTCCCATAGGGGATGATACGCTCCTACACCCAACTCATAACTAGAGTAGGGTGACTCAAATATTTCCCCTGTAACTTGACCACCCTGTGTAAGTCATGGTTTATGGTCCCAAGGATTTCAGCTCCCAAGCATAAGTACTGACCATGGGCCTCAACTCGTGCAATCACGGGATGCCAACAAGATACAGAAGAGTATCTCCTCCCTTATCCCCAATCAACCATGAGGCCAAGATACCCATAATGGCCTTACGGATGATGAAGATAGGTGCAACAACAATGGATTGGACCTTCACCCCCTTCTTCAAGCTAAAGGAGACAACAACATATCCCATATAAGTAGCCCACTGAATCATCTGATACCTAGATCATGTTGTCTTAAAAGAAAACTACCTCCCAAGAATCAAAACCCCCAATATACGATAAACGTCCTCCAGGGTGATAGTCCACTCACCCCTAACACCTAGTAACCAGAAAGTATTCCGGTCTGCATCCCAGTAAGATGATAAATCACACAATATGTGACTAGTAGGAGCAACATGAGGAACCCGAGAAATCCTCAAAATACTAGCCCTCTCAGGGTTAGTAGAGTGTGTCGCTTGTGTCGTGGTCGCATGTCTAATAGAGAAAAAGAGCAAGTTAGCAACATAATTTGATAGATAAGCTCATCAAAAACATAGAAAAATACCAAAAATACCAAAAAAATTACTTTTAAGGATATCTTTTTTACTTTTTGTCCGTAACCACCGCCTTGTGTAGAGCCGCGGTTTCGTGACCACTTGCCTCTAAGGGCAGCGGCGGTCTGCGAGTGCCTTTGCCATCATAGGGCAACGGTCCTATGCCGATTTGGTGTATGACTCTAATGCCCTAAAACACTCAGAAAACAAAAAAATACACCATTTTGAGCAAAATAAAATCCTACCCTATGGGTGCCCCCAGAGACTCATTTAACACTAAGATTTTCGAAAATAACCCCCCCAAGACAAAGATTTCAACATTTTTATAATTTAGGTTTAAAAATAATAAATTGAGAAAAACTAACCTGAGACTTCATGGGTCAATCTCCTGCTCTCGGAGGCATGATCATGATCTCGCAATGAACGTTTGACTACACTCTCATCGAAAATGGTTACCGTGGGCCCCAGAGCTCAAAAATTACCAAATCGATACGCATAAATGAATAGGAAAATGAGCTCGTTATATATATAATTCTAACCTTGTTTTGAATGTTCTTTCACAAAGTTGGAGCAACGACAGAGGTAAGTTCTTATCCTCGCGTAAATGGTAAGTCCACATTTCATTTTAATTTAATATTTATTTTTGATTTCTTTTATCTATCTCGCACTTGAATCCTCTTTTCGTTTTGAGATAACGAGAATCTATATGGTGACATTACGACACACAAGTGTGTCGGTATAGCTTCTAAACTCCCAATTTTGGGACAGCCATACTCGGACCCACTTTGTTTTAAGCCCCTTCATGGCTAAAACACTTCTCCGAGGGGGTAATATGTATGTACCAAAATTGTATGTACCGTATCTATCGTCAAAGAGGTTACGAAACACTAATGATGATTTAGATCTCTTGCAAGGTGTTCGGAATTCAGAAAGCATGCCGAGTATAAATTTACATCATAAAATGCCTTATCCAGCCTTCGAATGCTTTTTCTAACCCCTTTCCTCTTTTTTCTTGCATTTTGGTCTTTAGATACAATACCACCACCACCTGCTTGGGGCGGCAGTCCCATGACCACCGCCTAGGATAGGGCGACGGTCTGGCCAAATTGCCTGCGTTGGCGGTAGTTTTGAAACCACCTCCTTTGTTGGGCAGCGGTCTACGCATGTTTTCCGAGAACTTTCCGGCCGACGCACTCGTCAACGCAAAATTCAAGTTACACTTGTAATTCTCAACCACTCTTACTTTCATTAAAGTTTTAGTTTCTGGTAAATAGTAAGTTCTTTTTTAATAGGTAGAAGAGTTCAATTTGATCTTACCTTATGGTAAATCAAAATGCTATAAATACCAAGCTTGTTTACAAGAAAATGGCCCCTCTCCCTCTATGATTTATTATTCAGTGTGTTTGAAATTTCTTCAATAAGTCTCAATAGGTCTAGATTTTGTATAAGTTCTCAGCCTCTCAGTTCAAGGCTCCTCATTTTTGGTTTAGAGATCACTTGATCTCTCTAGTTTCATCTTGTTCCATTGTTTTTCTCCAAACAACTGGCTTAGCATAAAACAATTTTAGTTCTAGATTAAGTTCATTTGAATCTTGATTCTACTTAGAGTTATAGGTCATTGTTTGTCACAGGAAGTATAGGTCCTAGAGTTTTCGGTGTGTTTGTGTTGTATCCCTACAACAATCCTGCTAGGAATCACATAGCCAAGCTCTATTCTCTTGCGCTATCCCTCTCCTACTTGCATTCTATTCGAAGCTTACGCCCAAGATGCCTTTGTTCAAACATCTTCTTTTACTACCACTATCACATTCCCACTTTTTTAGATTCACGAGAACACATAGGAACGAAGAGATCACACTGAGGGGACAAGCTACAATACAACTAGATTTGCCTCTATTATGTAAACTCCAGGTTTGAATTGTCAAAGTTGTAGTTACAATATATCAAATAGAATAGAAAATCATTTTATTTCAGTTAAGATTACTTTCAACATTACCAAGGAAGTTGTGGGGAATAATAGCTTCTGAGAAGCTATGATTTATTCCTCACTTCTGAGGTAAGATTGAAGGTCTTTCAATTAAATTAGTTAGTTATTTATATTCAGGATCAATTCACAAGTGTAGTGCCCACTTCCCTTTGACAAATTTTGATGCTTATGTTGATCTTGTTGATTTCATTATAGACATTACTATGTTTTGATTTAGTATGTTGTTAGACATTGGATTATGGATTATTATGAATTTTGATTTGATTATGATGCATGATGATCACTAGAGACACCTCACATGTGAATGATGATATATTATTGGAAATGGATATTTTATAGGACGTTGTCGGACATTTGACTTTGGATGTTATGAATAGATCTAGAAAATGAATATTTTATGATGCTGATATAATTGTGGATTAAAAATACAAATGATGTAGTTGTTACTTCGATGTTGTTGTGATTAATTATATAGTTGATTTAGTGATTCTATTCGTACCATATTAGATGTTCGATATGGCCACGAGGTGAAGGAGGTATTTGTATTTTACAAAGTTAAAAATATCACAACAAAATATTGGGATCAGAGACCAACCAAAATAGAATTCTAGGTGAATTTGACAAGGTCACCATAAACTTGTTTTATTGTGTTGTGTGTTGTTTTGTTAGAGATTCCCAAGGGGGAATCATTTTTATATGTGACCATGAGTTGTGTATTTTTGTTGTTATGGTTAATGTTTATTTTATTGTTGTAAGTATTTTATTTATAATGTGTTATCTTCTTTTAATTAATTAATTGTGATAGATTAATGTGAGGAGATCATATGTTTAAAATTTAAATAAATTAAATTGAGATATGGAAAGTAATTATTAGAGTTGTTGGCTGATTGTAATTAATTTGTAAGGGATGTGTAAGTTGTGTAAGAGCTTGTGTAAGTTATATTTTAGAGTATGAAATACTCAACCTCTTGGAAATACGAATTTGACCTTGGGGGCTATTTTTTGAAACTTGTGGGACAAGTAAAACTTGTCCCATGCCTCTAAATTTATGTTACCAACCATACTTATAGTTGGGGAAGTGATTAGTGACTTTTATAATGCATTTTATTCATCTTGTGCATGCTTTTAATTGCAATTTCTTACATTTTAATTTAATGGCTGTCCCTTGAGGTGTGGGTTGTTTTGGAGTGTGCAAGTAACTTGTCATTCTTCACCCATCTCTTTATTAAGCCTTGGAGTTTGGATTTTGTCTTTTGTGTTGATTTGAGAGGATGTGTGATGTGGCATCCTACATGGATCCACATCATCCTCTTCTTTCCCCTTCTATATATTTCAAACTCTCTTCTTGTTTTTGGGTTGTTGAACCTTTTTGCATTATTCCTTGGGGGCACATTTTCTTGTGGCAGCTCTTGTTTTTGAAGAAAGTTTTGGAGATAACTTTGTATGCTTTAAAGCTTGCTGTTTAGAGCTGTGTTATTTTTTGGAAATCTTACTATTTGGAGACCAAATAACCATGGAGAGGTAGGAATTTAACTCTCTTTTATTGATGTTATTTCCTTGCTGTGTTGTGTGGAAAATGCATGCCTTGTTTTATTTGTTGCTTGGCTGGGTAGACTGCCTTAGGGAAGGTGTAGGAGAAGGCTATGGAGAATTCCATGTGGGGGACATAAGAAGTTCCATTGACATTAAAATTTTGTGGAGGGAGTTTGGGTTTGGGATCCACCTTGGAAAAGAAATAACTTGCATTTCTTACTTTGTGGGGGCATAAGGAAATCTATGGGGGGCACAAGGAGGGATTTGTGGGGGCATAAGGAAATGTGTGTGATGAGTCACTTGGTGGTTTGCATTTGGTGGATGCCCAATTATCAATTGGGAGGCATAAGTATCTTCCCCATATTCCTTTCTCCTTTGACTTGCATGATCAAGCTTGAGTTCTGTTTGAAATGTTTCTAAATGTAGTTGTGAACTGTTTTTGTTTTGTGTTGCTTTGTGTTTCAAAAAGAAATGTGTATGTGAAAGAATGTTGTGTTGTGGAAGCCAGTTGTTGCCATGGTTAAATTACATCTTTTATTTTATCTTGGTTGGGGCTCGGGGCCAATGATAAAGGAAGGCTTCTTCTTTGATTAGATGTCTTGGTTGGGTAGAGAGTGTTGTCTTTCGCCCTCTTTGTTGTGATAAATTTAGAGATACAAAATGGAGCATATTGCTATTTTGAAGCCAAGAAATGTGCAATTTGACAGTCCCTCCTTGTGAGCAAGTTTATTGTATCCCTTCCCACTTTGAAGTGGACGAATTGTATAATTATTTGTAATGAGAAGTTACTTGTATTGATGAGAAAGATTTGGAAGTGAAATGTGTAATGTAAAGAGTTATGTTCCCTTCTCTGTTTTAAAAGGAATGTGAAAGAGTGTTGTAAAATTTATAAACTGTATTTGAAACCAAATGGAAAAGAGAAATTGTAAATTTGTATTGGAAATGAATAAAGGATTGCATTAGTTCTCAAAATTATAGTGTATTGGATTTGATTTGCTTTGTTAAAGATTGAAATATCTGTTGAAAAGAAGAATGCGTAGGAAGGAAGTATATTGTTTTTGCATCCTTGGAATTATATTAAAAATTGAAATCAAAATTTGTAATGTTAACTTGGGAATGAATTGTTAGAATCAGTTGAATGTATTAGACTATATTAGAAATAAGTTGTTACATTTAAATGATGAAATCGATAAATAGATCCTTTAAATTTTTGATCACTGACATTGTAAATTCTAAAACTGGTAAATTTATACAAAATGCACAGTTTGGACCAGCACTTAACAATCAACTTGGGAACCTTAAAATTTTACATGATACATTAGAAATGAACTTAATTTGACAAAGAAAACTTAAGAAAATGACCTAACCATTGCTAATTTGAATACAATCCCTCTAACAGTCGTTTTCTGTCATTTGTCGGAAAAATTCAAACTTGAATGTATTAAGAAAATTAACTCTTTGAAAACACTCTAAACCCTCCCTAGATCAATACTCCATGTGTATTTGACATGTTGAGTGAAGGAGGAAACCAAATTTAATCAAATTAAAAAGTTGAAAATTGCCAGTTTGCCAATTAAAATCTTGAAGATTGCTTTTACAAAATTGAACCTTAAACTTCATCAAAACATAAATTTTATATTTCCTATGCAACGAGGGCATCGATAGCTTTCTGAAAAGTCTTTGTTTTCTCAAACCGAAGAGTTTTTTAGCTCAAGTTATGGCCATTTGAAGTTTTACTTCAATTTGACATTCAAAAATAAAATAAATCTAATTGTTAACTTTAATTTTGACTTTGCAAAAATTTCCACAAAAAGTCCGCAGGCCCTGCCATTCGGCAACCAATCAGGACCTGCCATGTGGCACCTTAGAGGGGTGGACCAAATTTAAAATTATCTTTCTTAAAATTTTACCTTGGGAAATTTTTTCCTATTTTTCCCCGCATTACCTGTGGCCAAAGCCAATCAGATGCTGACACGTGGCATGGTGGAGGGTGGACCCTTTTTAATTTAAACTTTTTAGGTTTTTGGACCTTGGGAAAATTTTCAATTTTTCCCTACATCCCCACCAAGCCGACCCAAATGAAGGGCACCACGTGTCCTCTTGGAGCTATGACAGAGGCGTGGTTTCTTTTCAACCCTTAACCCTTTGAAAAATTTGGGTAAAATTTTTCTTTTTGCGCCACCGCCCCATGACCAATGAGAATTTTCCACATGACATGTTGGGGGGGGTGGTAGCGGGGAGGGAGGACCCCTTTGTTCCTTTGAGTTTTGGCCTTGGGAAAATATTTACAAAATTCCCGCGGCCCCGCATCATCGCCCCTACCTTGGGATTTTCTTCTTCCACAAGCTCGTGTATCCGCGCATCCCCTTCTTCCTTTTTGACTTCCGTCAGCGTAATTACAAAAAATCCTCCCACCGCTCTATCCTTCCCTCCCCCTCTCCCACTTTGTGTAGTGCTCGTTTAAACAACCACTTGAGACCTAAGAAACAACCTAGGGTTAGCTAGAAAAATTATGGGATAATTTTATTTTTTGATTTGAAGTGTCTACAACCAGGTTGCAAGACATCAATTTTCACTAATAGGTTCTAGAACAAGACCAATGTACTACAACATATGTTCCCTTCATTAACTAATAACAAGTTCACAAGGTTCAAATTTTAGGGTTATATGTTTTAGTTAGGTTCAGGGAGTAATTTATACCCATGCCTGCTCTCTAGCAGCATCAGAGTTTCAACAAGATTTTTCTCATACTTAACGCTTCCAAAATTTCTTTAAACCATTCCCATTGGATAGGAAATTTTCTCACCTTTCGATGATATAAATAAGTCCTCCTAACTCCTTATATTTCTCAAGATATGGCTGGCCAAAGTTTTGGGGCTAAAGTTTCCCCAAGGTGGACACATGTCATGCGAGGGGGTGAAATCCCCTTTGGTAGGTAGGCGGATCATGGGGAGGCTCAAGGAAAATTTTTCCATCACGCATGCACAAAATCCATGTTTCTCCTGTACCTCCGGGTCCCTGGTGGACACGTGTCATCACTTGATTTGACGCGGGCAAAAGGTAGAGAGAAAAGTTTGGATTTTTGCCCGAGTCAAAATCCCAAACTTCAAAGGGAAACATTTCTCTGCATTCCCGGCGAAGCCGGGTGGCGCCACATGTCAACCCATGATTGGGTGCGGGTGACGGGGTGGCGAAGAAATCTGAGGGATTGAGCCAAAAGGGTTTCAATCCCGAAAATATTGCGTGGCCCGTGCGTGCGTGTGAAAAGAGATTTTCTAAGCAAGGTAGGGTTGTGGGGCCATGGAGTCAAAAGACAAATTTTTCCAAAAGAAGAATTAAAAGTTAAGTTTTCAAGATTCTCCCGTGCATCTATCGAGCCACGTGTTAGCGTGGGATTGGTTCATGGGTTAGCGGGGATGCGGGAAAAATTTGGAAAGTTTTCTCGAGGTCCAAAACTTAAAAGGTTAAGTTCAAAGGGGTCCGCCCCTCCACCGTGCCACATGTTAGCACATGATTGGCTGTCGGGCCAGCGGGGATGCGGGAAAAGTGGGAAAATTTTCCAAGGTAAAATTTTCAAAAAAGATAAGTTTAAAATTTTGGTCCACCCCTCCGATGTGCCATGTGTCAGGCCTTGATTGGTCGTGGGATGGTAGGGGCCGCATACTTTTTTGGTAATTTTTCCAAAGTCAAAAATTAAAGTTAACAGTTAGATTTATTTTAATTTTTGAATGCCAAATTGAAGTAAAACTTCAAATGGCCATAACTTGAGCTAGAAAGCTCGGTTTTGGGAAAACGAGGACTTTTTAGAAAGCTCTCGATGCCCTCTTTGTACAAGAAACATAAAATTTAATTTTTGATGAAATTTAAAGGGTCAATTTTAGAAAAACGATCTGTAGGCTCTTAATTGTCAAACTGACAATTTTCAACTTTTCAATTTGATTAAATTCGGTTTCCTCCTTCACTCAACATGTCAAACAGACATGGAGTATTGATCTAGGGAGGGTTTAGAGTGTTTTTGGAAGGTTGATTTGTCCAATTGATTCAAGTTTGTATTTTTCTATCAAATGACAGAAAATGACTGTTAGAGGGATTGTATTCAAATTAGCAATGGTTAAGTTGTTTTCTTAAGTTTTCTTTGTCAAATTGAATTCCTTAGTGTCTTAGCATGCTATTCCATAACATTTTTAAGTTGGTTATTAAGTGTAGGTCTGAACTATGCATTTTGTTTAAATTTACAGTTTTAGAATTTACAATGCCAGTGATCAAATATTTAAAGGATCTATTTATCAATTTCATCATTTAAATGTAACAACTTATTTCTAATATAGTCTAATACATTTAGCTGATTCTAACAATTCATTCCCAAGTTAACATTAAAAATTTTGATTTCAATTTTTAATATAATTCCAAGGATGCAAAAACAGTATACTTCCTTCCTACGCATTCTTCTTTTCAACAGAGATTTCAATCTTTAACAAAAATCAAATCCAATACACAATACAATTTTGAGAACTAATATAATCCTTTATTCATTTCCAATACAACCTTACAATTTTCTCTTTTCCATTTGATTTCTAAATACAAAATGTAAATGCAGATAACATCTTTTCACATTTTCTTTCAAAACAGAGAGTAGAATTTAACTCCTCTACATTTCACATTACAATTTAGTGTTCCATTTCAATACAAATCTCTTCACAATACAAATGGCTATACAATTCATCCACTCCAAAGTGGGAAGGATTACAATAACTTGTTCAAAAGAAAGGACTATCAAATTGTACATGCCTCTTGCTCCAAAATAGCAGCATGCTAGTTTCTTTATCTTTTCATCTCGATCACAACAAGGAAGGGGAAAGGAAAACACTCTCCACCTAACCAAGAAATCTAATGAGAAGGAGAAGTCATCATTCCTCATTGGTCTTCGAGCCCCAACCATATTGAAATAAGAGATGCAATACAACACATGGCAACAAAGGCTTCCACAACAAACATGCAACATTTTCACATTCAAAACACATTTCAAGAAGAATGTAGTTCACAACTACATTAAACAAGTGCAAACAAAACTGAGGCTTCATCAAGCAAGCCAAAAAGAGCAAGGATCTATGGGGGAAGCTACTTATGCCTCCCAATTGGGAATTGGGCATCCACCAATAATCATACCGCCAATATAACATATCATATCCCATAAACCTTATGCCTCCCAACCCCTCCTTATGCCCCCCCAAAGTTTCTCCCTTATGCCCCCCAAGAGTAAGAAATGCAAGCTATTTCTTTTCCATGGTGGATCCCAATCCCAAACTCCCTCCATAATAAAAATGATGCCATTGGCATTCCCTTATGCCCCCATTTGAAATCCCCATAGCCTTCTCCTACACCATGTCCTAAGTAGTCTACCCAACTAGCCAACACACACATAATAGCATTCACCATTTCATACAAGCATGCAAGAGAAAGAAAGCATTTTAAAAGGCTCAAGTTCCTACCTCTCCATAATGGAGTTTGTTCCAAGATCAACCAGCTTTCCAATGCCAAAATGTAGTCCAAAATCAGTAACACACCAACATGCAAATGACTCCAACTCCTTTCACAAGCAAGGCTCCAACATTAAGAAAAATTCACCCCAAGAGGAATAAGCAAAGTTTCAACAACCACAAACAAGCAAGGAGTTCAAATTTTAAAGGAGAGGGAAGAGAAGGGGATGATGTGGATCCATGTGGGATGCCACATCACTCTTCCTCAACCCCAAAAACAAAATCAATATCATTCACCTAAACATAATAAATAAAATGAAAAATTAACTTACACACTCCAAAATAACCCATACCCCAAAAGGACTGAATTTAAAACATGTAAGAGAAGTGCAATTAAAACCTAAAATTAGTCATTTCAAAATGCATTAAAAGGGTCTAAATTTAACCTCCAAACCATAGGTATGGTTGGTGAATAATTTTAAGAGGTGTGGGACAAGTCTAACTTGCCCCACAAGCTTCCAAATAAAGCCCCCAAGGACAAATTCAGATTTCCCAAGAGGATGAAGTGTTTCACACTCCAAATCTATCTTACATATTTCTTACACATTCTTACAACCTTTCTTACACACTCTTACAACCTTTCTTACACATTCTTACAATATTTCATTTAAGGGCAACAACTTTATTTATTACATTCCTATGACATATTGATTTATTTATTTTAACACATATTTTTTCACAACATTAACACAACATATAATAACTAATGAAAAGGTTAACACATCACAAAATAAACACATGCAAACATTGATAAAGAAAACACATTACTAAATACAAAACAACATGGTTACATATGATGGAAATCCCCCCATGGGAATCCCTAACAAAACACAACACACATACACACACACAAAAAAGTTGTCATGGTGACGTTGTTGAATTCACCTAGAATTCCAATATGGTTAGTCTCCGGTCCCCCGACATTGTTATGATATTTTAACTGCAAAACGCAAATACCTCCTTTGGATTCGTGGCCATATCAGAATATCCAAAATGATATAAAAAATATCTCAAGATCACATAAACATATGAATCACAACCAAGAATTCAACACTATCATTTTCAATTAATTAATCAACTATATCATCATCAATAATCTACCATACTAGGTCTACTCACAATATCCAATGTCACATATCTAAATCAACATCTATAATATGTCCATGTCAAACAATATATCATTATCCACATATAAAAAAATGTCTCTAGTAATCATCATGCATAATAACTGAATCCAGATCAATAATAATCCCTAATCTAACATCTAACCATCATACTAAAACAAAACATAATAGTGTCAATAATAAGATCAACAGTATCAAGATCAGTATCTAAAAGTGTCAAAGGGAAGTGGGCACTACACTTTGTGCCAAGACTTAACACATGTCCTGTTAGGGACCCGCGTAGGTGTTAAAGAACTTATGCCTTTGTGCCACATGATGGGAAAAATTCTCCAAGCTACCTCGTGACCCACCAACCTACCAAAGGGGATTTCACCCCTGCATGACACGTGTCCCCCTAGGGGAAAGTTTGACCTAAAAACTCTGCCTGCTCATAACTTGAAAAATATAAGGAGTTAGGAGGACTTCTTTATATCACCGAAAAGGTGAGAAAATTTCCTATCCAATGGGAATGGTTTAGGGAAATTTTGGAAGTGTTAAGTATGAGAAAAATCTAGTTGAAACTCTAAGGCTGCTAGAGAGTAGGCATGGGGTAAATTATTCCCTGAACCTAACTAAAACATCTAACCCTAAAAATTGGAACCTTGTGAACTTGATAGTAGTTAATAAAGGAAATGTGTGTTTTGGTAAAATTGGTTTTGTTCTGGAACCTGCCAGTGGTAACGGTTGTTTTGTAACTTGGTTGTGGACACTTCTAATAAAAGAAAATTATTCCATAAATTTCTAGCTAACCTTAGGTTGTTTCTTGGGTCTCATGTGGGTCATTTAATCGGGCACTACAGTTTGGTATTAGAGAAGTAGTTCAAAGGCTTGGACCATTGGGCACACTAGAAAACTTGAGACATGAAAACTTAAAACTAGTACACTTGTAAATCTTGAAAACAACCTATCTAGAATTTATATGTTTTAGTAAATATGGAAGTTGTGTAAACTTAGTAAAATGAAGTAACTCTCACTTTGGTCTATGCAGGAGGCTCAGACGAAGTGAGAGGAACCTTCACAGAGACTTAGACCCACCACTACCACCACCACCACCACCAGATTAGGGTGTAGCAGCCATTCTACCTAAGATTCTGCAGACCCATTAGGATGTCAATGCCGGCCTACGTGGAGGATTAGGTGGAGGACAAAAAACTAGTCATGATAGAGCCCCTTCTATTGAGGGTCAGGTATCTCCTCAACTCAGCAAGGAGCATAGAGGAGAGAACTCCCATGCAGAGTCAGCCAGAGTAGAGTCACCACCTAGGAGGTAGGGTGACAGAGTTCCAGAGCATAAAGAGCGGTCTCAGAGCCCTAGGCTTAGGGATGAGTGTGCAAAGAGACCTAGAGGCTGATAGACCACAACAGCAGATCACATTAGGGAGATCTTGAAGCTTTGGCCCTCACATTACTTGGGTAACACGAGGTGGATTTTAGGTAGAGGCTTGACTAGTGAGCTTGAGCGGTTGCTTTAAGCTTTGTCGTATTTTAGCAACACGAGAGCTCATGTTGCGATCCATTTACTCGGGGATGGAGTAGGAGTGTGGCAGAGGACAGGAGGAGTAGAAGCTCCATGTAGATTTAGAGACAGTGACACGGGAGCTATTTTAGGGGAGATTCGGAGAAGGTATTTATCATGGAGGTTCATACAACGAGAGGACCGACGAGTTCCATGACCTTGTGACAGCTTCTCTTTAGTATGTGAGTACGAGAATATATTTTTGATCTACTCTAGTATGTAGAGTATATGTAGGATGAGCAGGTGCAGATTCACAGGTTCATTCGGGGCCTAAATTTGGATATCGAAGGTGTAGTACAGATTCACTGTCCACAGACATTAGCTGAGGCCATCGAGAAGGCCTATATTATAGAGGATACTTGGGGTAAGAACCAACAAGCTAGAGATTGAGTCCGGACCCGTATACAACAGATGTAGGATGGTAGATCGAGAGGTTCAATACCTCTTCCTTATGGTGGCTAGGGTACAACACAGTCATCCTTTAGGCCACAACAGTAGGATCAATCTCGCCCACCTCATAGACCTCCACAGAGAGCTGATGCATAGAAAGGTTAGAGTATGGGTCCTCCTCCTAGGGGTCCCATCAGGACATAGGGTGGACCTAATGCTCAGTCAACAGGATCTCGCTAGCAGAGGCCACAACAGACCACAGATGGATCATCAAGATCAATGCCACATAATTTTAGGGCACCTGCTCTAGGTGCTACTCATTGGGGTGGATCAGGGGGATGTTTTGGTTGTGGAGTTACTAGACACTTTTGGAGAGATTTCCCACAGAACCCTAAGAACAAGGGTAAGACACAAATTTCAGATCCGATTGTTGGTGACATGGGGCATAGCCACAGGATCTATGCGAGAGGTTAAAAACCGCTAGGTGAGCACGAGACGCAGTCATTGAGACCATAGGTAGTATTGGTGGTATTCCTACCTCTTCCTCGTGGTGGCCAAGATACAACACAATCATCCTTTACGCCACAAAGCAGCAACAATATTCCTTCTCACCTCATAGACCTCCATAAAGAGCTGATGCATAGAGAGGTCGGAGTATGGGGCCTCCTCTTAGGGGTCCCATCGGGACACAGGTGGACCTAGAGCTCGGTCAAAGGAGCTTCACCGGTAGAGGCCATAGAAGACCACGGTGGATCATCAAGATCCAAGCCACATACTTTAGGGAACCTACTGGAGGTGCTACTCATTGGGGTGGATCAAGGGGATGTTTTGGTTATGGAGTTACTAGATAATTTTGGAGAGATTACCCACAGAACCCTAACAACAAGGGTAAGGCACATATTTTAGAGCTGACTGTTGGTGAGATGGGGCATAGCCACAAGATCTATGCGGTGGTTGAAAATCGTTAGCCGTGAGCACCGAGCACGATCATTGAGACCATAGGTAGCATTGGTGGTATTCCTACCTCTATATTGTTTGAGTTTGGTTCTTTTGATTCTTTCATTGCACCATCTTTAGTAGAGTGATGCATGTTGGTGTCAGTTATGTAAGGTCTTAGTTGGGATGTCGATATGGCTTTGGAGCCAAGATCTCTATAGAATCCTTAGTTAAGGAGTGTGTAGTGGATTTGGGATCTTCCACCACTACCTCGGACCTTGGTATCCTTCCTTTGGGCTCGTATGGAGTCATTTTGGGTATGGATTGGTTCTCTGCACACAGGCCAGGATGGATTGTTATCACAAGATTATATCTTGTGCAGATGATTTGGGAGTTAGGTGGTGATCTCGGGGGTTAGGAGACCCGTTTCTATTCACACCATTTCCGCTATGTAACTTAAGCAGTGTGTGTGATGGGGTTGTCAGATGTATGCTGTTATAGTTAGTGATAGATTAGAGGATGGGTCTAGTGGACCATTGCTAGATGATCATCCCATCTTGAGAGAGTTTTCTGATGTTTTTCTTGGGGAGCTACCGAGGTTACCACCCCCACGTGAGATTGATTTTCATATAGACCTAGTTCCTGGAGTAGAGCCTATCTCACGAGCACTTTATCGGATAACCACCCTAGAGCTCTATGAGATGAAGTTGCAGCTTGAGGGCCTTTTGGAGAAGGGTCTTATCCATCCTAGTGTATCCCCTTTGGGTGCACCAGTGATCTTTATGAAAAAGAAGGATGGATCCTTGTGGTTGTGTATTGATTACCCCTAGTTGAACAAGGTAACAATCAAGAATTGTTATCCTCTTCCTCGCATTGATGACTTGTTTGATCAGATGAAGGGAGCCATAGTTTTCTCTAAGATTGATCTTAAGTCAGGCTATCATCATTTGAGGATCTCGGAGGTGGACATTCATAAGACCACTTTTCATACGAGATATGAGCACTATGAGTTCATAGTGGTGCCTTTTGGTTTGACTAATGCCCCTACAATGTTCATGAGTTTGATGAATGGGGTATTCAGGACCTTCTTAGAGTGCTTCGTGCTCATCTTCCTAGATGACATTTTGATATAATCATGTACACGTGAGGAGCATGAGGGGCACCTTCACTAGGTTCTTCAGTGTCTTCGTGAGCAGATAAATTTACGGGAACTTGGAGAAGTGTGCTTTCTTTTAGATAGAGGTGTAGTATTTGGGTCATATCATTTATGGGGAAGGTATCGCAATCAATCCTTCCAAGATTAGAGCCATTATGGATTGGCTAGCACCCACTATAGTGACCGAGGTGTGCAGCTTCATGGGATTAACAGGATACTACCAGAGATTTGTTCAGGACTTCTCTCAGATTACACACCCTATCACTTCCCTTTAGAGGAAAGGGAAGAAGTTTTTTTGGTTAGAAAAATGTGAGCAGGCCTTTAGGACACTAAAGGAGTGCCTCACTTTAATACCTATTCTTGCCTGCTGTCGTATCCATAGGGTGAGTTCTTTGTTTTCTCAAATGCTTCATTGGCAGGACTTGGAGGTGTGTTGATACAGGATGGCAGAGTAGTAGCTTTTGAGTCTCACAAACTCAAGGATCATGAGCTTAATTATCCAACCCATGATCTTGAGCTTGTGGCAGTTGTGCATGTTTTGGTTAGATGGAGACATTTTCTTCTTGGACGGAGATTCACACTCGGGGTGATCATTTAAGTCTTTGCCACCTCTTCACACAACCCAATCTCAACGTTCGTCAACGGCATTAGATAGAGTTGCTTTTGTGAGTATGACATGGAGATCAAGCATGTGAAGGGGAAGGAGAATGTAGTAGCGAGATGCTCTCACCGGATGAAGGCATGTGGCTATGGCCACCTCAATGAGTACATATTTGCAGAGTAGGATTCTTTAAAACTTCCTCTTGACAAGCTTCTACATTGCGGTATGAGCACGAGATCGAGTCACGAGACCCCTTGAGGGAAGTTTGATGGTTTTTCCTTAGAGGAAAATGGTCTTCTTAGGGTGAGAGGCTAGATATATGTTCCTAGAGATGGAGGCTTGAGGTAGGACATCCTAGTAGAGGCACATCGTGCACCTTATTCAGCCCATCCTAAGGTGAAAAGATGCACACTACCTTGAGACAGTTGTATCATTAGAGAGGAATTTGTAGAGACGTGGCTCAGTTTGTATCATGATGTTTAGAGTTCCGGAGGGTTAAGGGAGCATCAACATCCTACATGCCTTCTTTATCCTCATGCCATACGGAATGGAAGTAGGACACCATTTCCATGGATTTCATTGTTGGGCTATTTATGTCGAGATATCACCACGACGCCATTATGGTCACGATTGATAAATTGAAAAAATTGAATCACTTTTCCCTGGTGAAGACCACTTATACCGCTAGAAGCAGTTGACATGAGTATATTTGGATGAGATTGTTAGGTTATATAGGATTCTCGTGGAAGATCATTTATGACCGTGATCCTTTGTACACTTCACACTTTTGGACTACCATGCAGTATGTCCTCGGGACGAGGATCAACTTCAGCATGGCATATCACCCTAAGATAGATGGACAGACCAAGCAAGTGAATCAGATTTTAGAGGATATGCTCAGGATGTATGTGATGGATCAACAGTCTAAGTGGGAGGAGTACTGTACTTAGTGGAGTTTGCCTACAATAACAATTTTTAGAGTTCTATAGACATGGCTTCTTTTCAAGATTTGTATGGTAGAGAGTGTAAGACACCTCTTAGGCTGGGATAGGTTAAAGGAAAGAGTATCACTTGGACCAAATTTTTGCGGGACATGGAGCAGCAGGTAGTGTTGATCGGGTAGGGATTGCACGAGGCACATGACGAAATAAGAAGTATATGGACCAGCATAGGATTGATGGTAGTTTTGATGTGGGCATGAAGGTTTTCCTTCATGTCGAGCCACATAAGAACCCTATCCATTATGGAAAAGGTTATAAGTTAGCTCCTTGATTCATTGGACCTTTTGAGATCTTGGAGCATATTGGCTCTTTGGCCTACCGTCTAGAATTTCCACCCGGTTTGTCTCACGTACATGATGTGTTTCATGTTTGATTCTTAGGAGATATATTGTAGATCCTTCTCGGGTGTTGGATTGGACATCATTACAGGTGCAAGATCAGGGGTAGGTGGTGGTGGAGCCTATTCGCATCCTAGATCACGGGACCACGGTCCTTTGAGGCAAAGAGGTTGATCGGAGTTCGGGTGCGAAAGTGGGACGAGATATGATGAAAGTGCAGCTACTTGGGAGGATGCTACTTCATGATGAGTGTAGTTTCCATATTTGTTCAGTGACTTCTAGGAGGAAATTGAGTCTAAGGGGAGGGGGATGTAGTGCCCACTATCCTTTAACACCTTTTGATGCTTATGTTGACATCTTTGTTGATTTCATTATAGACATTACTATGTTTTGATTTAGTATGTTAGACATGTGATTATGGATTATTGTGAATTTTGATTTGATTATGATGCATGATGATCACTAAAGACACCTCACATGTGGATGATGATATATTATTGGACATGGATATTTTATAGATGTTTTCGGACATGTGATTTTGGATGTTATGAATAGATCTAGAAAATGAATATTTTATGATGCTGATATAATTGTGGATTAAAAATGCAAATGATGTAGTTGTTACTTCGATGTTGTTGTGATTCATTATATAGTTGATTTAGTGATTCTATTCGTATCATATTGGATGTTCTGATATGGCCACGAGGCCGAAGGAGGTATTTGTATTTTGTAGGTTAAAAATATCACAACAAAACATTGGGGATCGGATACCAATCAAAATAGAATTCTAGGTGAATTCGACAAGGTCACCATGACAACTTGTTTTATTGTGTTGTGTGTTGTTTTTGTTAGAGATTCCCATGGGGGAATCATATTTATATGTGACCATGGGTTGTGTATTTTTGTTGTTATGGTTAATGTTTATTTTATTATTGTAAGTATTTTATTTGTAATGTGTTATTTTCTTTTAATTAATACATTGTGATAGATTAATGTGAGGAGATCATATGTTTAAAATTTAAATAAATTAAATTGGGATATCAAAAGTAATTATTAGAGTTGTTGGCTGATTGTAATTAATTTGTAAGGGATGTGTAAGTTGTGTAAGAGCTTGTGTAAGTCATATTTTAGAGTATGAAATACTCAACCTCCTTGGAAATTCGAATTGGACCTTGGGGGCTATTTTTGGAGACTTGTGGGCACAAGTAAAACTTGTTCCATGCCTTTAAATTTATGTTACCAACCATACTTATGGTTGGGAAAGTGATTGGTGACTTTCATAATGCATTTTGTTCATCTTGTGCATGTTTTTAATTGCAATTTCTTACAATTTTAATTTAATGGCTGTCCCTTGAGGTGTGGGCTATTTTGGAGTGTGTAAGTAACTTGTCATTCTTCACCCACCTCTTTATTAAGCCTCGAGTTTGGATTTTGTCTTTTTGTGTTGATTTGAGAGGATGTGTGATGTGGTATCCTATATGGATCCACATCATCCTCTTCTTTCCCCCTTATATGTATTTCAAACTCTCTTCTTATTTTGGGGTTGTTGAACCTTTTTGCATTCTTCCTTGGGGGCACATTTTCTTATGGGAGCTCTTGTTTTTGAAAAACCTTTTGGAGATAGCTTTGTATGCTTTAAAAATTTTGTTTGGAGCTATGTTATTGTCTTGGAAAGCTTGTTTTCTGGACACCAAATAACCATGGAGAGGTAGGAATTTAACTCTCTTTTATTGCTATTATTTCCTTGCTTTGTGTTGTGTGGAAAATGCATGTCTTATTTTATTTTTGCTTGGTTGGGTAAACTGCCTTAAGGAAGGTGTAGGTGAAGGCTATGGGGAATTCCATGTGGGGGGGAATAAGGAAAGCCATTGGCATCTGAATTTTGTGGAGGGAGTTTGGGTTTGGGATCCACCTTGGAAAAAAATAGCTTGCATTTCTTACTTTGTGGGGGTATAAGGAAATCTGTGGGGGCATAAGGAGGGATTTATGGGGGCATAAGGAAATGTGTGTGATGAGTTACTTGGTGGTTTGCATTTGGTGGATGCCTAATTCCCTATTGGGAGGCATAAGTAGCTTCCCCATATTCCTTGCTCCTTTGGCTTGCATGATCAAGCTGATTTTTGTTTGAAATGTTTCTATATGCAGTTGTGAATTGCTGTTTGTTTTTTGTTGCTTTGTGTTTCAAAAAGAAATGTGTATGTGAAAGAATGTTGTGTTGTGGAAGCTAGTTATTGCCATGGTTGAATTGCATCTTTTATTGTATATTGGTTGGGGCTCAGGGGCCAATGATGAAGGAAGACTTCTCCTTTCATTGGATGTCTTGGTTGGGTGGAGAGTGTTGCCTTTCCCCCTCTTTGTTGTGATAAATTTAGAGAAAAAAAATGGAGCATGTTGCTGTTTTGAAGCCAAGAAATGTGCAGTTTGACAGTCCCTCCTTGTGAGAAAGTTTATTGTATTCCTTCCCACTTTGAAGTGGATGAATTGTATAATTATTTGTAATGAGAAGTTTCTTGTATTGATGAGGAAAGTTTGAAAGTGAAATGTGTAATGTAAAGAGTTATGTTCCCTTCTTTGTTTTAAAAGGAATGTGAAAGAGTGTTGTAAAATTTATAAACTGTATTTGAAACCAAATGGAAAAGAGAAATTGTAAAGTTGTATTGGAAATGAATAAAGGATTGCATTAGTTCTCAAAATTGTATTGTGTATCAGATTTGATTTGCTTTGTTAAAGATTGAAATTTCTGTTGAAAAGACAAATGCGCAAGAAGAAAGTATATTGTTTTTGCATCCTTGGAATTATATTAAAAATTGAAATCAAAATTTGTAATGTTAACTTGGGAATGAATTGTTAGAATCAGCTGAATTTATTAGATTTGTATTTGAAATAAGTTTTACATTTAAATGATGCAATTGATAAATGGATCCTTTAAAATTTTTTTATCATCGACATTGTAAATTCTAAAACCGGTAAATTTATACAAAATGCACAGTTTGTACCAGCACTTAATAATCAACTTGGGAACTTTAAAATTTTATATGATACATTAGAAATGAACTTAATTTGACAAAGACAATTTAAGAAAACGACCTAACCATTGCTAATTTGAATACAATCCCTCTAACAGTCGTTTTCCTATCATTTGTCGGAAAAATTCAAACTTGAATGTATTAAGCAAATTAACTCTTCGAAAACACTCTAAACCCTCCCTATATCAATAATCCATGTCTATTTGACATGTTGAGTGAAGGAGGAAACCGAATTTAATCAAATTGAAAAGTTGAAAATTGCCAGTTTGCCAATTAAAATCTTGCAGATTGTTTTTACAAAATTGACCCTTTAAACTTCATCAAAAATTAAATTTTATGTTTCTTGTGCAAAGAGGGCATCGAGATCTTTCCAAAAGTCCTCGTTTTCCCAAAACCAAGTTTTCTAGCTCAAGTTATGGCCATTTGAAGTTTTACTTCAATTTGACATTCAAAAATAAAATAAATCTAACTGTTAACTTTAATTTTGACTTTGGAAAAATTTCCACAAAAATTCCATGGCCCCGCCATCCCGCAACCAATCGGGACCTGCCATGTGGCACCTTGGAGGGGCGGACCAAATTTAAACTTATCTTTCTTAAAATTTTACCTTGGGAAAATTTTTCCTATTTTTCCCCGCATTCCCGCTAGCCCGCAACCAATCAGATGCTGACACATGGCATGGTGGAGGGGCGGACCCTTTTGAATTTAAAATTTTTAGGTTTTGGACCTTGGGAAAAATTTCTAATTTTTCCCCGCATCTCATTGGCGAGCAACCAATCGGAGGGTGCCACGTGTCCTCTTGGAGCTACGGTGGAGGTGTGGTTTCTTTTTAACCCTTGACCCTTTGAAAATTTTGGGGAAAATTTTTCATTTTTTCCCCTGTCGGCCCGCAGCCAATGAGAAGGTGCCACGTGGCACCTTGGGGGTAGCAATGGGAGGGAGGACCCCTTTGTTCCTTTGAGTTTTGGCCTTGGGAAAATTTTTACAAAATTCCCACGGCCCCGCATCATCACCCCCACCTCGGGATTTTCTTCTTCCATGGGCACGCGCACCCACGTATCCCCTTCTTCCTTTTTGTCCTCCATCGGCGCAATTGCGCAAAATCCTCCCGCAGCTCTGCCCTTCCCTTCCCTCTCGCACTTTGCGCCAAGACTCGACACATGTCCGCCAGGGACCCGCGAGAGGCACGAAAGAACTTATGCCTTTATTCCGCATGATGGAAAAATTCCTCGAGCCACCCCGCGACCTGCCAACCCACCAAAGGGGATTTCACCCCTGCATGACATGTGTCCCCCTAGGGGAAAGTTTGACCTAAAACTCCGCCCGCTCATAACTTGAAAAATATAAGGAGTTAGGAGGAATTCTTTATATCACCGGAAAGGTGAGAAAATTTCCTATCTAATGGGAATGGTTTAGGGAAATTTTGGAAGCATTAAGTATGAGAAAAATCTAGTTGAAACTATGAGGCTGTTAGAGAGTAGGCATGGGGGTAAATTACTCCCTGAACCTAACTAAAACATCTAACCCTAAAAATTGGAACCTTGTGAACTTAATATTAGTTAATAAAGGAAATGTGTGTTTTGGTAAAATTAGTTTTGTTTGGAACCTGCCAGTGGCAACAATTGTCTTGCAACTTGGTTGTGGACACTTCTAATAAAAATAATTATTCCATAATTTTCTAGCTAACCTTAGGTTGTTTCTTGGGTCTCAAGTGGGTCATTTAATTAGGCACTACAAAAAGTGCACAGGAAAATAACTACATCGGCTACCTTTCTGTTTTAATCCCGTTATTAGATTAATCGCTCGTTATATGAATTTATTAGATTAGTCGCTCTTTAATTTCATTCAAATTCACATCTTTGAAAATACAAAAAAATAAGCATAGCGTAGATTTATTTTCATAATTAGTTTACTTCATTCAGTTAAGTTTGGTTATCTCTTGCATGACAATTACGAGACCCAGAGAGCCTAGGGATTACATATTTGAACTGGTAATACCTCAACCAAATCTCTTCATAACATTAGAAGATATAGATCAAGGTCTTAGAATTCACGTCTTCCGAACAACAACAAACCCATAAGTAATTAGTGATCAATTGAGAGAATTAAACATCAAAGATGACAAAGCATATGAATTCTAGTCAAATCAACCCAACTATAGATTGCATTGATAGGATATCCACATGACCATACAAGAACCTAAAAAAGAGAAAAAAATTTAGTTGTGATTCATTATTTCCATGGCCGGATGCGGGAGACCTTCTCATTGACATAGACACAAGCTTACAGTATACAAGTTACTAGAACACCCGTAAGGTATTCCGAGAAGATCACACAACTCCTGGTATTAAACATAGAAGCTGAAAAATATTATGACTATTGGATAGTTGGAAGAAGAGATTGATTCTTCACATGACCATAAAATGTCCACAACAACCACGAACTCATGGTTGTGATCCCCAGGTCCCACAACCCAATGGGCTTGCTAATCAGTTAAACATTGACACCGGTTTATGTACACTGGTATTTAGATCCTCACCACTCCCACTAGATATTATAATACAAATTTTCATGTTGAACATATAAGCCAATCAAGCTAACATTTTTTTGGGTTAGACCGGAAAACCACCCATAGTTTCCTGCAAATCCACTACACCTTTCACTACCACTTTCATGACCTTGTCTGGAAATATACACAAAGCACCTACAGTCACTTTCCACATGTCCAACAGCCAATAGATAGGATCTCGACAGAGCTTGACATTGATTGGAGCCTCCGAGCAACTATAATATTCAACCGATCCATCACACTAATTCAGGTTAGGAGAGATTTCTTTTCCTTGGACTCACAGATCCTGTTAATGTGTGTTGAGGATATAAAATTTCCCAACTAGTTTTTCCACATCTGCATATATTTCATTTCCACCAGTTGTCTCAGCACAACCTCGGGAGGTCAGGTATAGAGAAAGGATACTTGTTGATTCTCATGCTCACCTATCACTTTTATATCATTCGGTGGCCTAATCCCACCTAACCCAACACATCATCCCAAAATTAAAAGTAGATGTTAGAACCACATGAAATGTAGTAAATTTAACGTTAACAAGCAATAAACCAAGGGAAAATAAGAAATTAAAAAATATCTAAGCAACATAATAGTTCATCACCATGACAGAAGGAAAATTTATGATTAAAAAAATAAACCAAAGCAAGCCAACATGACATGGAATAATACGAGAAAGGGATGTCATAATTGATAAGAAGAAGAGGTTTGGCCATTAGGCCTTTTGTGCTAATTGATGTGTGTTCCATGAATCACACGTTATTTTCATGATAATTTCCTATCACCTGCACACTCAATGTAAACCTCATATCTATTCGAAATGATATAAAAATACAACACTATCATATACATCACAATCAACATCCATACAAGTCATGCTAAACTAGTAATATATCATAACATGAATCATCCACTGAATGAAACGATATAACATCATACATCAAATATGGATCCAATATCAATACAAAATCATGTCCATAATAACTCATGATATCATCGTCATAACATAATATCTGATAAATGAGTAGTGACATCATGTACCCCAAAAAAATTGTCAACAAGAGTTAGCATCCTAATGCTAGCAATACGATATCATGAATAATGTCATATCAAAATAGTGTACTAAAGCATTAATATCCATATCAAAAAACAATATCATGTGATAATGTCCCATCAAAACAAAAAAATAAGCAATAATTCGATATAATCATGCTAGTCTAGATCTGACAATGAGTCATTCAAATGAAAATACTAAAAAGGTGGGCACTAAACCCCCTCCAATAGGAATCAAATTCCTCCGGGAATTCGCTAGAAAGGTAAGAATATAGGGCTGCAATGGTGTCAAATCCTTTCAAGTAGCTGAAATCTCATCATATAAATTCCACTCGAACCCTAACCTAGTCCGGGTTGTGCCCCAAAAGGCGAGCCTCCCTGTGCTCTAGAATATGCACATGCTCCAAAGTCCACTAAACTTCAGCCTTCACTGCAAGGTTGACCAATCCAAAACATGAGATGTATTAGGAACATACTTCCATAACACTAAGATATGAAACATGTCATGTGCATGGGATAGGTGTGGTGGTAGAGCTTGGCGATAGGAAAGCGAGCCCAAAAAAATGAGAGGATAACTTAGAGCCCTTTCTATAATGGATCGACTCTTGTGCAGATGCACCCTGAGAAAAACCTTGTCACCCAAAAGGAAGTGATGCTATACCCTCTTCATGTAAGCGTATGCCTTCTGGTGTGTACAAGCATACTCTAAAAGGCTTCGGATACAAACACCATGATACTCCAAATCTTAAAGATAAGCAAGACCAAGTAAAATTCTATCATATAACTGTCCTAGCTCAACAATGTCCTGCAAGGTCTCCCATACAAATCTTGATAAGGTGCCATGCCAATGGAGCTTTAAAAACTATTTTTATATGAAAATCAACTTGATAAAGGTAATGCTACCACTTCACTGGTGATCCATCACATACATCTGAAGTATTTCCTTAAGTACCTAGCTCACCCTCTCTGTCTTCCCATATGTCCGAGAGTGATACATTGAAATGAAATTAATATGAGACCCTAAAGCTTCTTGAAAAGAGGTCCAAAACTCAGAAGTGTAAATTGATTGACGATCACAAAGGATTGTGCTAGGAATACCATGCAATCTCACTACATCATCCATAAAAACTTGTGCAATGGCAACCACATTATATAATAACTTCATTGGAGAGAAGTGAGAAACCTTGGTCAACTTATCCACCGTCACCATGATGACATCATGATGAAATGATGAAGTGGGGATACCAACAATAAAATCCATGGACACCACTTCCTATTTCCACTCTCGGAATATCATGAGAATAGATAAGACCATTGGGATGGGAATGCTAGCCTTCACCCTCTCGGCCCTCAAGAAAAAATGATACAAAATCTCAATATCATGGTGTAAAAGCGGTAAAAAGTAAAGTTGTCTCAAGTCTACATGCATATTCTTCACCCCAAGACGGGTGGAGTAAGGTGCTCGATGTGCCTCGTAAATAACAAAACATGTAAAAATCACCTATTCTACGTACATAGATGTGTCTCGGAACCAAATAAGACATGTAGATACTAATTTCTAATACCTTTTTCCCCCATCCCACATTTTCTCCCCTTCATTATCACCTTGCACATTCATATTTCCTTTCCCATTTTAAATTTCTATTTTCCCTCCTAAATTCTTATTTCCCTCTCAATTTCATCTATTTTCTCTAATTCCCATTTTCCCTACCCTAATCCCATTTTAATCCTATCATTATTTATTCCCCATTAATCCATACCTGATCCCATTTAATACCCATTAATCTGTCTAGGATTCTACCCATAAATATCCCCATTTATGACCCCTAGGATTCCCACCACCCATTTAATACCCTTATCCTCCCATAACCATTTATTCCCTTCATGGATCATTAACTCGTCCAAAATGGATGATCCACGACTTTAGCCTACTTAAGACCTCTAATATTAAGAGTCCCATCACCTCCACCACCCAAGTGGATGGTCTGCCGTGGTTACTAGCAACCTAGGCGGGTCATCGTCGACCCTATTAATACACACCTCTACCCATCCTCTCAAAGAGATGAAATGTTCTGGGTGTTTGAGCTATCTCGTGATCTTTTCATGTTCATATTATTCCTAAGAGTGATAGTCATCTACTTGGAGTTATTTTATGATCATTTACATCGATCTATGGAGGTTTGAAGATTTGAAGATCACTTGAAATACTTATTTTTCTTCGTCACCTTTTTCTTGCAGGCCATCTTAAAGCTCTACCCTCTCATCATTATTTATCCGATCCCGCATATCCCATTTCCCATCCATTCAGCTTGTCAAAATAAAAATTTTGAACCGGTCACCATCAACCCAATCTGGTCACAATCAATCTTATCAATATCCCCATTAGATATTCATTTTTTTCATCCTCTCTGTTCCTCTCCATCCCAATATAACACTCAACATCCTATAATAGGTTATAGATCTGTTTTCTTTTTATCTTCTTCTTAGCTTTGTAATGATCACTATGATTGTACAATCGGTCTCAAGTCACCGTCGACTGAGTAGGTTTGATTTTGTTTATCATTCTTTACATTATCATATCTTTATTTCAACATATTCAGCATATCTTAGGTATATGTTATATGCATACTTTAATCTATTATCATTTTATCAAAGTGGGTTGACATCAATCCTAGAAAGTTATCACTTTTTGGGATTGACTTTGTTAGGTAACCCACCATCTTATCTACTAATTATTTTTGTGTTTAGCTTCTCTTTTTGTGTAGATTATTGTGCTCTTCTTGGAGAGGAAATTTTGTGCCACTATTTTCATCATCATCGTCATCCCCATCGGGGGTAGCTGCAGACCCTCCCATAGCTTTGTGTTTCTTGATTTATTATACCCCTTTGATTAACTTGAAACATGAGCGGGAAATATTGTCAAACATTATGGCAAGCCTAGTGGGACCCACCCTTTCTCCTCGGTGAGTTCATTCATTTCATTTCCATTTTTCCATTTTATTTCTTTTCACTAACCTTACAAATGGGAGCTTTGCTTACTTACGTGCATGGTGGTTTTCTCTCTTAGATCAACAACGCACTTGCTAAAAATAATAAAAATAAAATAAGGAAAATAGATTTATTCAGGTATTCTTCATTTTATCCTTATTTTTCTTTTTCATCTTCTCTCCCTTATTTTTCTACTTCCACTCATTGAATATAAAATTTATTTTGGACTTAAAAATAACACCTTCATACTTGTTCATTTAGTTTAAGTAGGGGGTATTTTGTTGCATCTAATCTTTTCACACACAACCAAAGTAATAAATCAAATTCACATGTTTGAAACATCTTCTACCAAGTGGAACTATTGGGATTTCATTACCCAATAGGAAAGCCATAGCGGTGTTTTACTGTGTTATAATTTTTTTGACTATTGGTATATCAGCTAAGCACTTGACACCCTTATCACTGTGGTGCACAAAGTGCGGGGGTATGCCCATATATCAAGCCATGTACTAGTACTCATCATGGATTTGTGTCTCACATGACTTTGGGTATATTGAGGATGCAATCCTAAACATCTTGAAACCATTCTTAAATTGGCCATTTCTTAGGTTCCCTTTGAGCCTTTCTCTTTATTTATCACAACTTTTCAATAAATAAGATAACTAGCACTTTGATGCATGCTTTTATTGTCATGTTAATAACCAACATGTTCTTATTTGTTTGTTTCATGTCCATTATTACCTGATCTCAAGTTATAAAAATGGAACAAACTACCTCATCCAACATCAGTTCTCATAGAGGAATTTGCAAGAAGTGTTTGTTGTCATGCCTTTGGGGCATTCGATTACGATGCTGATCTCAAGATATGGAAAAAAGTAAAATGAGGAACAAACTACCTCATCCAACATGCTGTTTTTTTGCCGTTGTTTCTTTGTTAAGTCTCGTTTGTGTTGCTGTTTCTAAAAATCTTTCCCAACTTTTGTGCTTTCCACTTCTCTGCTCCTCTTCTTATTCGCTTTTAGGCCTCCTTTGATATACTTCAAAATCTATTTACCAATATTAAAAAAAAACATCCCCGCCTCTAAAAATATTTCCCAACAAACATCCACTTTCTATTACTTACACTTTTGATTACTTCATCTAAAGTTTCCCCAAATCTATGACATAAACTTTTATTGCCCTTGACATAAAACATAAACCCATTGTGTGAAACTAATCCTTCCATATACCACCATTCTATTCCTTCTAGACCAGCTACATCCCCATATTATTCTTCTTTAGAGACCTTTGCACCTCCCATTATCCCTCGCAGATGCTTGGAGTTTTAGAAACTCATGGACGCTAACTCTGCTTCCCTTCACGATTATCCTCCATAAATCCACCCATATCGCTATTGATGGACCCCCTCTTAAACAAATTTTTAGGATAGTTAATTAAGCTCTTAATTAGTAATTAATATTTAATAGGGTGCACATCTCTATTTTGTCTTGTAGTGGGTCCTTCTAGATCCCACTTCTTTCTAGATTTCCTCTAGATCTTTCTTGTTCTAGAATCCTTTCTAGAACCTCTTATTGTCTTCTACATGTAGAATTCTCTAGAAACCTTCTCCTCTATAATTCTCCCTAGAAGGTTATACACTCCTCTCACTTTCCTATTTAAAGGCATCTCCTCTCCCATTTGAGGCATTTCTAAGATATGATGATCTAGCTTGATCTTGTATGTGAGAGAGTTTTCTTTATAATATATTTTCTATTTTTCGCAAATATTGTTTTCTTGGCTTCATTGTTGGATTTTATTTTCCACCCATATCTTTACCTTCTCATTTTTCCTTTAATGGTATAAGAGCAAGAATATTTTGGAAGGCTCCTTCACAATAGGATACACTATTCTCGATTTTTCTTAGGGTTATTTTGGCGGCTTATGGCTTGATCACCCACCTTGAAAAGAGAAATTTCAGAAGGTACATTTTAAAGTTTTGGACATCTCCGGTGAGTTTAGATGCCCTAAAAACCTATATTTTGATATAAGGCAAGCCTATGTTTACGAATTTTTAGTTTCTGGGTTTTGACTATTTTATCATTATTACACTTGCTACAATTTCGGATTTTTTCTCTATTTTTTTCTTTAAGAAAACCCTTTATGTGTTTTTCAAGTCATTTTCTGGGTTGTTCTTCATTTTTGTACATCCCATACAAATATTTGAATGTGCGATTAGCAATGTGTTGGCATCCTCTTTATTACTGCAAAGCAGTTCATTGTAAAATTTATTTAATTGAGATCTAATATTTATTGCAGTTATTTTAAATATTTTCAGCAAATTAGAGGGCATGCAATTTCTCTATGAATGATTATCATTAGTTCTTTTCATTTCCATTTCTCTCCGATTCTTATTACTACCGCAACGCTATTGACATTGTTGCTTCTCTCTCATTATTGCCATTACCGTGAGTTTTTAATTATTATTTTTTTACAATTAGAGCATCCCTCTCCCATTGGCTAATTTTTTTTTCACTTAACTATGGTTTTTATTTTATAATTTTTTTATAGTTAGTGAAAAATAAATCATATTTGGGGGTTAAAAACTATTTTTGGTCAAATTAATACCTTATTTGCGGTTTGTTTTAAAACCGAGCTTATATTTGAAAAATTGAATTTTTTTCCAGTTCCAATGAGTGGTCATACAACCACTTTCCCCTTCATATAGCCCTATATTTTAACTATCAAACATTTTAAAATTAATCGGGGCCACTTTGCGGGAAATCAAATCGCCATATCTTTTACACGGTAGCTCAGATTTGAGTGTCCCTTTTTGCAAAAGTGATTGATTTTTAATCCCCATTCCATTGGTTTAATTTTATCACATTCAGGGGGTTATTTTTAACCATTTTTGGGAGGGTCCACTTGTAGTGCCTTGGGATGCATTTTCGGTGGTACCCGACGTCCATCCGGGCCATGTCCTCATTTTCTCCCATGGATCCATGCTTGTTTGAGCCTATTAATACTACAATTACAATGTTTGGAAACAAAATATGTAACAATTATTGTAATAAAAAAACTTATGACGTGTGGTGCAAGACAATGGTCCCAACTTTACTTCCGAGAAAGACCGCTACTTGATCGAGTGCAAGCAGGATGAGGCTCTTGGTTTGATCGGGTTAAATATCTTTGACAACTTGATGTTTCACCTCTCTGACATTAGCACACCCAAGGAAGCATGGGACAAGTTTGTAGAACTCTTCGGTAAGGTCAATGAATTCAAGTTATTGCAGTTGGATGCAAAATTATCTTCCTTTTGCCACTATAGAATAATTTTTGTCCAAGTTTAAGTCTATTCACTCTGAGTTGGAAGTAGGAGGTAAAAATAATACTAATCAAGAATTCATATTTCTCATTTTATCTAAGTTGAAGGGTCCCTTTAGTGTCTTTGCCTCTACTTTTATTCGACTATGGATGCCCTTGGTGACCAATTTAAATGGCCCACCTTTGAGATTTTTTTGTGATCACCTTACTAGGGAGAAAAACAAATTGATGACCTTGGATTCTCTTCCTAGTAGCTCTCACGCCCTAGTTGCTAGCTCTTCTAAAGGAAAACCCAAGTCCAAAACAAAGACCTTGCCCTCCAAAAATCAGTTAATACACATCCTCCTTCTCAACCTTTTGAGCCCTCTAAATCTTCTAGGTCCACTAAGCCTTCTAAACCTAAAGGAAAATCCAAGAAGAATAAGAATCAGGGACCTTGTAACTTTTGTGGTGGTGCAAATCATTCTAAAGATAGATGTTTTAAGAAGATCAAAGCTTTGGAAGATGCAGTTAAGCAACACAAGATTATTGTTCCTCCAGTTTATTCATCAAGCAAAGGGAAACTTCTCTCTACTCGGGCTATTTCTACATCTCATGACCATTGGATCATTGATTCAGGAGCTTCTCATCACCTCACTCATTCACAAGATCTTTTATCTTCACTTTTGATTACAGTACTTCCCATATTGAAGTTGGAAACTCTTCATGAGTTAATGTTTTAGGGACCGGTGATGTTCAACTACAGTTGTTTGTATTACCAATGTGCTACTTGTTCCCCAAATCACTTCTAATTTGTTTTCTATGTATCAAATTTGTAATTCAGGAACTAGAAAAATTGTGGAATTTACTCCACATAAAGTTATAATCAAAGAAATACAAGATCCTCAAGAGATAGTGGCTACATGTGTTGCAGATCATAGTGCTTGTCTTTATCATTTTGAAGGATTTGAGCCTTCTACATGTGCTTCATTACTTTCCCATGCTGATCCAGTTAGTAAATTGTGGCATGAGAGGTTTGGCCACATGAACTACAAATACTTACAATAGATGAGTACACAGAAGTTGGTTCTCGGTCTTCTGAATATTTCTTACACAGATGGAGTATGTCCCAGATGTATGCTTGGAAAAAACATCAGGATCCTTTTCCAAAGGGCAAGGCATCTCACACAAGGGATCTTCTCGAGTTGGTACATAGTGATCTTCTCACCTTTCCTACTCATTCATTTTCTAGGGCCAAATATGTACTCACTTTTATTGATGACTTTTCTTGATGCACTTGGGTCTACTTTCTTAAGACCAAAAGTGATGTTTTTGATAATTTCAAAGCCTTTAAGGCTCTTGTTGAGAAGCAATCATCTCTTCCAATCAAGATGATACACACCAAAAATGGGGGGAATATGTGAGCAATGCATTCAAGTATTTTACTAGCGATAATGGGATCGTGCATCAATTTATAGTACCCTATACTCCTCAATAGAACGGTGTGGTTGAGTAGAAGAATAGAACGTTGAAGGAGATGGCTAATTGCATGATTCATTCTAAGGAAATGGATCCTTGTTATTGGGTTGAGGCAATCAATTGTGTAAACTACATTCAGAACTAGGACCATACATAAGGCCTTACAGAACAAGACTCCTATGCAGGTTTGGTTTGGAGAGAAACCAGATGTGTCAGATTTTCATGTATTTGGGAGTAAGGCATGGGTATTTATTCCTGATGAAAAACACAAGTCTATAGAGAAGAAAAGTTGACCACTTATTTTTGTTGGCTATTGTGAGACTATTAAGGCTTATCACCTTCATGACCTTATCACTAATGATGTTTTATTTTAGCGGGATGTTCATTTTGATGAGAGTGATCCTTCTATGGAGACTTCATCTCCTAACACTCCATCCTTTATTACTCATACTTATCCTTCTTTTGATATGCTTCAGATGTTGATGATGAGGACCCAGTTGATGCACATGTACAACCTCCTCCTCCACATGATTCTCAGGATTTTCCCAAATGGGCTCAATCCACTTTGGATTCAATAGGTCCTATGGTTGGTGATCCTTCATTTCCTCATCAAACTCACTCACAAATTTCTAGTATGGATCTTGTTAGTCATGCTATTTCAGATGATCTAGTTCACTTTTCGATGCTATTGTCAAACCTAGAGTGGGAGACTACTATGCACGAGGAGTATTCTTCACTTTTGAAGAATCACACTTGGGATTTAGTTCCTCTTCCTAAGGGAAGAAAAATTGTGTGATGTAAATGGGTCTATAAGACCAAGTATGCAGCAGATGGTTCTGTTGATCGGTACAAGGATCACTTAGTTGCAAAGGGTTTTTCACAAGTTGAGGGGATTGATTACTTGAGACTTTTTCCCCTATAGCTAAGATGGATTCTGTTCGAGTTGTGTTCTCTCTTGCTATATTTAATCATTTTCCCACATACTAGATGGATGTAAAGAGTGCATTCTTACATGGTGATATTCATGAGGAGATATATATGGAACAACATATAGGTTTTGTGTAGGATCCTTCACTTATTTATAGACTCTGTCATTTTCTTTATGGTCCTCAATTAGGATCCATGTGTTTGGTATGAGAAGATGGATTATTTCTTTCTCTCTTCTATATTTCTCCAATGTCAGTCGGACCTAATGTCTATATTCAATAGAATGGGGATACTCTTTTGATACTAATCCTCTATGTTGATGATCTCATTCTTACTAGTAGTTCAGATTCCCTCATTTGAGATATTCAACATAGGTTGATGGAGCATTTTGACATGACCTGATATGGGACTTATACATTATTTTATTGGTTTGCAGGTTCATCAAACTTTTGAGGGGATTTCCATTAGACAAAATAAGTATGTTCATTATTTTCTTCATCCATTTCATTTGGCTGATTGCAAGCCTACTCCTACTCCTTTTAAGTCAGGCATTATTTTATCTGCTGATTGTAAGACTCCTCTAGTTGATCCCACATTATACCAACAACTTGTAGGAAGTCTTCTCTACTTGACACACACTCGCCCTGACATCACATTTGTTGTTAACCTTGTCTCTCACTTTGCACATGAGCCTCATGAGAGTCATTAGAAATTAGGTAAGCATATTTTACACTATCTTGGGCACTTTACACTTTGGCATACAATATACACCATAAAGTTCTTCACAGCTCATTGGATATACCGACTCAGATTGGGCAGGTGATGTTGACACTCACAAATCTACTTCTGGATTTGTTTATCATTTTGGTTTTGGTCCAATTTCTTGGGGATGGAAGAAGAAAACTGCTATTGCATTATCTTCTATTGAGGCCAAGTATTGAGGTGCAATTCGAGCTAATCAAGAGGCTATTTGGCTTCGACAATTTCTTGATGAGTTTGGTCTTCCAAAATGCTTCCTACTACTCTTTGGTGTGATAACCAGAGTGAAATTTATATTTCCCTAAATCCGGTCAAGCACCAACATACAAAACACATTGAGATCTATATGTATTTCATTTGAAAGTTGATCCAGGATGGAGTTCTTTCACTAGAGTTTGTGCCTACTACTGACCAAGGTTGTTGACATCTTCACTAAACCTTTAGTAACTCCTCATTATCTTCATTTACAAGATTTTCTTGGAGTGAAGGAATATTTCTGGGGATTCACCATGAAGTCCTTTTTTCTTTTATTTGTTACACATGGGTACCTAACATGGCCTAGTAGTCGAAACCCATATTCATGTTCTCACCTTCCTAATTCTTTGCTTAAGGGAGGGTGTTAGAATAGTTAATTAAGATCTTAATTAGCAATAAATATTTAATAGGGTGCAAATATCTACTTTTTCTTATAGTGGGTCCTTCTAGATCCCACTTATTTCTATATTTCCTCTAGACGTTTCTTGTTTTAGAATCCTTTCTAAAACCTCTTAGTATCTTCTACATGTAGAATTCTCTAGAAACCTTCTTCTATAGGATTTTCCCTAAAGGTTCTACACTCCTCTCACTTTCCTATTTAAAGGTATCTTCTCTCCCGTTTGAGGCATTCCTAAGATATGATGATCTAGCTTGATCTTGTATGTGAGAGAGTTTTCTTTATAATATATTTTCCATTTTCTGCAGATATTGTGTTCTTAGCTTCATTGTTGGAGTTGATTTTCCACCTAGATCTTCTCTTGCTCATTTTTCATTTCACAAATCTATGCTTATCACTCGAACATGAATATACTCAATTCCCCACCTCTCAACTCACTGTCTTCTTTCCTAGAGCCATGAACAAGCTTTCCATGGCTCAATATGAAGATGGATCCCATAAATATTCCAATATGATCCCCAATCTCATAAGTCCACTTAAATGGTGGTTCATTAAGATAAATATGTAAAATAGATGCCTAATCTAATGCAAGTTTGTATTAAATAAATAAATAATGAAATCCTGAAATAATACCCAAGCAACTAATTAATAAAGTATGAAACCCGAAGTGTAAAGAGGGTTAGAAGAGGATTAGTTGATTCATTTTTTTTTTTAGAATGTGTTGCACGTAATGGAGAACGACTAAACAAAATTAGAGGACCATCACATAGGGGCATAGAAAAACATATATTTGAAAGATTTTGCTAGGTGGGGTGCCTAGAAAGGGATGGAGGTGCCTGAGGCACTCTGGTATGAGATTTGGGTGCCCTAGTCTACCGAAAAGTTCAGTAAGCCTCCTTTAAGGTGTTTTAAGATGATCATCTGTGTTCACCTTTTGTTTCATGTATATCACTGCAAGATCACCGAGGCACATGTAAACCTATAATGAAGAAAGCACTGTAAAACGATCAAATAAACATCAAATCCTAGAAAAGAAAAATGTAAAATGAGGGGTTTGATTGTCCTCAACTCCCACAATGGTGGAATTACAATTAACCATTGCACTACATCTCAGACCTAATATAGTTTTGTATGTGTGTGTGTGTGGAATTGTGCCATAGGTTTCTCTTATGCATGTCACACTTGGAAGTAGTAAGTAGCTAGATGTATACTGTAAATAATGTGTGTGTGGAATAGAATAGACTCCCCTCCTATGAAGTGTGATAGAAAAACAAATCCTTTGTCCCTTGTGATGGAGATAGATGGATGTAAATAGAGCTCTAGATGCTTGATGGATACAACCTTAGGTGGTGATAAGTAATTATTAGTGATTGGTCCTTTATTATGATCACATAGCTATATATTTATATCATTACCTTACTTGAATATCATAATCAACCCCAAAAGGTTGACTACCAAAAAAATAAGATTCTCAAATGGCTAGAAAGGACCCAAAAAGTGTGACGAAAGTGTAAAGAGGAAAAGGGCACCTAGAGGGAACAAGAACACACCGACACTAATGTCCTAAGCTGGGTGCTTTTATCCAAGATGAAAAATGTCAAAAGGTAAAAAGGAAGATTAAACAAGTAAGAGTGCAATCTTGAAAGCATAAAAATAAAGAAAATAAAGGTGGCCAAAGACATGGGTTAATCATACTTAGGAATAATATGAATAGTAGTATGTAATAAGGACTAGATAATTACCCAAAGTGATTGATTTGTGCCTACATTTTCCCCCACTTTATGTTGGTGAGAAAAATGCTCGGTAACATAAAATAGATAGAGATGCATACCTGATATCCATGTAGATTGAGAAAGCATGCCAAGGGAATAAACAAAGTGTGGAGTGATAAGAATGTGGAATGTGGAGACTAAAGATGAAAAAGTGTAAAAAGGTGATGCAAAAACCTAGGGTGGAAGCACATGTGTAAATGTTGATGTGTGTGATGTACCTATTGTTAATGCTAATCTTTGTTGATGTTGAGTTGAGGTTGAGGTTGACTACCGCTTCTCATACGAGATGTACATGCAAGGATAAAATGATTAAGTAGTCAAATGTGCATGTATATGGTATGTAAAAAGTGTGTAAATAAATTATGAAAATGTAGAAGGAACATGCGTACCTGATCCGTGATGAGATGAAGGGTGTAGAAAGAATCTTGTTAATGAAGTGCAAGGTTTTGGGTTATCTCACACCACTGGTGAAGAAGTGTAGGGAGGAAAGTCTAATTTATTCTCCAACCTTTGACTGCTTCCCAAAATTGTAGAGATCTCTGTACATTTTGGTAAATTGGATTATCTCGACACCACAAAAGAAGTAGTGTAGAGATGAAGGTTTGATGTTATTATTTACCCTTTTACTTATCCCTAGAATAAAACACCACTATAGATGGTGTGTACAAACGTAATGCTAAGGAAAAGCTTCCTTGTAAAATCCATTGTGTATGGAGTTCTGTAGACTTTGATGAACCCACTCGTTGTGTAACTTTCCCCTGGTTATAGGTGCTCTAGGAAGGGCATCACTATACTAAGGACCCAAGTCTATTTGTGATCCCTAAACTATGTTGTACCAGACTATGTGATGTTGTGTACTATGTATATACCGATGTATGGGGTGATTGGTTCACTCAAATTATGCCCTCTCTTTTGGGGTGCATGCGACATCACTTTAGGACTATGCGGCCCATAAAAGGGTGACCATTGAAATTTTACCCTACGGGGGAGGAGATGTGCTTGGTAAAGACCAAGGCACATGCAAACAAGTGGCTATGAGATAAGTGTTAGTAGAAGCGAAGACAAACATGCATGTATAAAATTAAATGTAAGCTAAGAAAACACCGTGTAAGATAAAACAAACAAGAAAGTAATGTGGATCTGTGAAAAGTGGGTTGCAAACATGTGACATCACTCATGATGTTACAACACTCAAGGATGTAGTGGCTGCAACCAAACAAGTTTGCACAAAAATAAAGGGAAAAGTTTGCACACAATGTGAAATAATGACAAACAAGTACAAACATTGTAACATAAAACCATGGTGGTAAATAGTTATGAAAAAATGCTAAATATGAATCACCCATTAGCATGTTAGAAGATAAAATGTATGTCAAAGCATATATAATATGATAAAGTAAAGTGCTAAGTATAAATGAAACAATACCACATATAGTGTATGAAAGTGGATTCCCCGGGAACCACTACAAGTCTTGTGCCAAACATCCATGTTACGTGTATATATATGTGGAGTCTGTGATCACAACTAGGAAGCAAGTGAACACTTCTATGTGGATGATAAAGACAATGACATATACGATATTTATCTAGCATGTGTAATAAGATGAACATGAACAAGTAAATGTACGAAAGAGTACACATAAACAAGATATGTAAGATGCTATGGATGAGGAAAAATGAAATGCACAATGAATGATAGGATCTGTTCCCTACTAAGTGAATTAAGTTTTATGTAGTGAGGCTCATTTATTTATTCCCCCTCTGTGATCAAGAATGAAATATAAAAAGAGTGCATCATTGGGAAATGGTCGAACTATATATGTTGCATAGTATGGTGAATTTTTAGTGATTAAATGCGATGAAGAGATGGGGTGTAAAAATGTGTGATGATTTTTATCCTAAAGCATATATCACAACTGGTTGATAGAGGAAGTAATAATTTGGCCTAAATCGTATATCACTACAAGTTAGATAGAAGGAGTGATGATTTATCCTGAAGTGTATATCACTACAAGATGTTCGAGGAAGTGATGATATAGCCTATGACATATATCACTACAAGATGAGTATATGGGTGATGATTTATCCTAAAGCATATATCACTACAAGATGAGTAAAAGGAGTGATGATTTAGCCTACGATGTATATCACTAATGAATAATGTCACATGTGAATGTGAAGGGGTCCATTTATGATGTATACCCTCAATAGTCTAGTATGGACCATGAGAATAGAGTGCATCATAGGGTAGTGAGTGCAGCACATATAAGTAGATAAGTAGGATGTGTGATATATATAATAAAAGTGGTGATGAGAAAATGGAATGTGATATGTAAAGCGTGTAATGTGTAATGTGTAACGTGTAACATGTAATATATAACGTGTAATGTGTAATGTGTAATGTGTAATGTGTAGTATGCAATATAAGATACATAGATTATACACATATGGGAGTATGAAGTGCATATAATGTAGTGTGTATCATGTGTACCTTTGTATAGATATGCAAAGGTCAAAATATGAATGATGCAAAGTAGATGCAAGATGTGACATGTAAGATGTGAGATGATGTGTATGTATAAAAGTGTAAGATATGTGAATATGTGTGATGTGTAGTGTTTAGTGTGTAGTGTGTGAGGTTCATGTGTATAGGATGCCCTCAACAATCAAGTGTGAACTAAAGCACAAGAGTGCATCATCGGGGAATGTCAATGCTAGTGTGTGGCGAGTATGTTAGAATGTAATGAAGGGAAGATAAAATATGTGCGTGGTTGATTAGAAAAGTGGGGGGAAATAAGCATAATGCCCCTAAGTGTATGTAAGATAGGAATTATTAGGTGATGTCATCAAGAAGATTCTCGAGTGTCGGGTTAAAGCCAAAAGGTGTTGCATATAAAACTTGATAAGAAATAGTTTTGGGTTGGTCATGTAAGGATCCATTGAGGCGTAAATTATACATGCTCATAACATATTCTTCATCAGTGAATGAATGGAGTGGAAAACCGTGTTTATACCAATGAGTGAGGTTTTATGAATATCCAAGGAAAGAATTCTTGTAAATGAAAACATGGCCAAAATGCATGGGAAATGAGATATCAATGTGATCAAGATCTCATGTGCCCCCAATGTAAGCTAGCCACGATTTCCCCAATGTGAGTGGAGAAGAGTGAGGAGAATGTGTAAGATAGATAGTGAGATGAAAGAAACACATTCCATAATCAACAATGATAGTGATGAATACATAATATAAATGAGGATGATGAGTGGGAGGATAAAAATCCTCGAAAAACAAAGTCTAGTTGAGCCAATCCATCATGTGAACATATATGAACATTGCAATTAGGATCAAATGGAATGTGCTCTCGAATAAGCATTATTCATGAAACATTTTCATGTAAAGCAGTGGGCATTCTAATGGAGGTTTCTCACACGAAGGTGCAGGGGATGGATCGATGTCCATAGATTGCACATGCCCTCGAGTAAATGATCATAGAAATAGTAGTAGTGGGTGGGGAAAATGGTGTATATGCGATAATATATACCATGTAAACATCACTTTAAAGTGACGGAAAGTGAGGTAGTTCATCAATAGGTTGAGGATCATCGGTAGTATCAACTCATGGAGTAGGGAGTGTATTATGAGGATCATGGTCACAATATTTGTAAGGGTGAAGATAAAAAAATGTTATAATCGATGCCTTCATGTATGAATTTGACACAATGATGTACTGTAGAAGCAAAAACTTGCATGGCATGAAGCCATGGTCTACCAAGTAAACAATTATATGAAATCAGAAAGTCAATGACAAAGAACACAGTGTTAAGGGTTTTGGCCCTACAATGATAGGTAGAGTAAATATTAGGATTTATTATTTACATATGGTAAATTATTTGTTACTATTCACTATATACTTGTTATGGTAAATTAGTTTTAAATAGATATATTGTTATTATAACAATATATCTCATATTGTTTGTAGCTAGTATATTGTTATGAGTAGTTAGATCAACTCATTATATTAGGTAAGTTCTTTGAGAAACCTCATTTTATGTAGGAATTGTCTTTCCTATAAATATGTATGATATTTTTAAGTGTATTAGTTCAATTAATAATAATATTACTTGTGTAACTCTGGTTCTACCATTTTAACCAACACATGGACGAATAAAACCATCATATGCACAAAGGAAAGACATGATGGACTAACATTAGTAGCAGAAAGACCTATCTTTTCAAGGAATGACATAGGAAATAAGTTGAGTTTAGATCCATTATCAATTAAAGTACGCTTGATACCCATATTGTAAATGTGAATCATGATATGTAAAGCTAGATCAATGTCAAAAATTGAAATATCAACATGGGCATTAGATGGGAATGCAATATGTTGAGAAAATGCATCAAAAAATGATTGATAGACTGATTCGGGATGCATATCAATAGGAATATAAGTAGTAGTAAGGAAATGTTGGAATCTATGGCTTGAATAAAGATTGGCAAGTAAGAAGTCATTAATTGAGATACTCATGATGAAAATATTCTAGAATGATGATAAAATAATGTGGATCCTAGGAACGTGAAGATTGAGTTCATGTTCACCAAAAGAATTAAGCTAAATATGTAAAATAAATGCCTAATTTGAAACAAGTTTGCAATAAATAAATAAATAATGAAATATCAAAATAATACCCAAGAAACTAAGCAATATAGTATGTAACCATAAGTGCAAAGAAGGTTAGTGTAACATTCCACTTTAGAAACAAGGGATTTTTTTGAACAGCGTTCTCTTTTCAAAATTATCATAATTTAGAACACATGTTTCAAGTTTTTAAACAATGTTCTTTGTTCTAAATGATCATGATTTAGAACACACATTCCATACCAATCAATCTCATAATAGATAACCATATGTAGCTGTAATGACTCAATGAACTGCCGATCTCTCATTTCATGACTCGAGTTTCATTGGTCTCTCATTTCATGACTCGGTTTCTTACCGATCCTTCATGTTGACTCAATGTATTGTATACTAAGTATGCTTGGTTCTCTTACCCTTTTTGGGGTATTGAAGTGTTTTGTTTAAGAGGCCTATCTAAATATTTGTTACCAATATTCATCTGAAATCCTACTTCTTAAACTAGGTGATATAGGACAACACAACCAATGATTGTGATACTTTGGCCAAATATTTTCACATGCTTTGCATGATCATATTCCTAGATGGCATACTTGTCGACGGAATACGTCCTTCACCCCCACTTCATCTGTTATCTAGAATGGTCTTCAATGACTCTTGTCAGACCTCTTGTCTAAGGCTTACCATAATCTAGATTACCAATATAGAAAGGTATAGAGCATCATTCATGGTGGCTAAGGGTACATATACATAATCACTTGACCCAAGTCGATTGCGTGTGTCTAGTTACCTTTAGTCATCATGAGTTTCCCCCTATATGAAGGCATGTCCCTAACCTGACCTAAGGTAAAACTAAGGTCAAGTCCAAGTTTATGTAGATCTAGATGATCCAATTTAGAAGGGTGTTGTGACATGTCAGCTGCAATACTGTGCCATTATGAAGACAACTGTCTTCATGATGTCACAAGATCTTGCATTGGCATGTACCAACATCCTACAAAATCAACTCATCTAGAAGTACATATCCAGTTAAGAATTTAAACACTTACTTATCTTCTTAATTAAGATTTAATTCCAGAAACCCAACTGAATCCTTAATTTCTTTGTTCATTAAGCTTGCTAACCATTAATGATTGATAGTTACCATGCAAATAAATCTGTAATCAATCCCTCTTCCCGAAGGTTTGTATTTCATTACATAGTATCTTACCAAAGATTCAAGCTCATAAACATAATCAATATACCATGGTAAGATTATCTTACTTTTCTTAACCAAGTTTAAGTGTGATTAATTTTAGATTCTGGTTCCTTGTTAATAGACTTCATTAAGATGAAGTCTATTCATTACGTATGTATTTATTTCATTTCAGTTTCCATATTCGATTTGATCTAACCAGAGGGAGTATGTTTTCTCAATAGGTACTAACAAATGCTTATCCCCTTAGAATAATTACCTTTCTTTTATCTTTATATTCTTTTAGGGTTCATTGTTGCCATTTACTTTATACAAGAGTTATAAATAGATTTCTCTTTTATTTACGTCATCTAGTAAACCATCATGACCTAGTTATGTTTCCATCTATTCGTGCCAACTTAGAAGTTGCATTCAATAAAAGAATAAAGTATCAATTCCCTTCCTATCAGTTTCATTTGAGTTCAACTGAAATGATTCAAAATAGATAGGTTCATGAGAGAATAATGACAAGTTTACAAAATTTCCTTTACAAAGTAAACCCAAAGTGAATAATACATCAATTACAAATAACAATCAATCCTTTTTCCCATTCCTCAAGTAAATTATACATTTTACAAGTCTAAACATTCAGACTTCATTCCTACCAATCAACATTGATAAACTCAAACAAGAATACAACTTTTCCCTTTTTCAATTATATTACAATAAGAATAATAATTCCTCATAAAAGATGCAGCCTTTAGGTAAACACAAGAGGCATCATAAAAGAACTTGTCTTCTTTTTCACTTACAGAATCCATCTACAAAAATTTCTAGCACGGGTTAGTTCATCGAACTGAGCATGATAAGCACTAAACGTTAAAACGATGTGCTTTCAACTAACTGTCTCATAAAAAGAACTATGCTTTTATGAAACATTAAGAAATTTAGATAGATATCTCTTAAAGGAATAAGGATCCTAACAAGAAGGTCAAAATAAGAAATCCACAATACATTATGTAAGTATCATGATCAAAGCAACACTCTTCAACCAGTGATTTCACAAGAAGGATTACAACAGATAAGTGATAATACATCTCAATTACTTATCAAACTCGTACTATAGATGCATGTAATTCTTTCTTGATTCAAACAAGTGTTCAAGAAGGGTACCACCCTATAGTTCTCAGAACTGAACTATTTTAAAGAAGCAATTAATCATAATCCACAACACTAACATAACTCTTCATGCAATATCAGAAGCCAAATTCATTCTATCAAAAGGATGGAATTAGGATGAACCAATTAATATTCTACACAAGAATTCCCTTCTTTCCAACATTGAATCAATATCAAACCAATTCTAATTTATTGATTCAAGGGAATAAGAAGTGTAGGATCCCACCTAATTACTCATTTAGCCTCAACATGGTTAATACAAAGGAAAGGCAAAGCAAACAGTTGAAAAGTAAACAACTTAAGTCATCCTTCAATGTTCAACGAACAACATGGTAGTTAACAATTTAGAGAAGAGAAATAACTGAATGCAAATCATTTTACATTTTGAAGAAAAACAATGATGCATACCTAGCTCAAAAATAGAGAGAAGATCCCAATAATCCATCCTATTAAAAGGTTAAACACAATCGACATCCCAAGAAGACCGGAATGATCCTTACCTAACAACATCCAAATTCAACAACCACTGCCACACAAATAACATAGTCGAAATTGAATGAATATAAGATAAACAACAGAATCAAGAAAGGTAGGGTCGAAGAGAGGGCTTCTCATAAAACAAAGGCAGTCACATCAACAAAATTGATACAAGTTTCCAAGGCAACAAGCTTAACAACTAATTCCTTAGCTTCATTTCAGTGAAGATAGCCTCGGTCCAGACATTTCCTCATTTCCCAAATAGAGAGAAACCTACAAGGTATTCCTATGTACTCAAGAAAAATGAATACAAGCTACAACCAAGCCAACCATGTACCCACTTAACATGAATCAAAGAAACAATCCATACGTAAGAAAGAAAGGGCTCCATCCTAGATTCAAACAAGATGAAGGCAATTCAAAGGGAGGTTCAACCCCAAGTCGGTTCTCAAAATCAAACCCTTCTAACTCATATACTTCAATTAACTAAAACATAATTAATCCATTCTTTCAACAACTTCTACAAATGTAAATCAAAAGATTATTCACAAACTAATTCATACATGGAGGAGAGAGAGAAACATCAATATCCTCGCATAGTCCCAAGAGAAGAAGTTAAATCGTAATTTACCAGATTTCGAGCAAGGAAGAATAAAACCAAATGAAATCCTCTCTTAACAGTTCCAAAAAGTTCACAAATTCAAAACATATTAAGCTCAGAAGGTGTCAACATATCACTATTGGCTTAAAAAAGTTTGAATCCACAAGAAAACAACAAATCAAGACCCATTTCAACATAACTTAACAACAGTGATAAAATTCAAAGCCACTTCAGATTTTAACTGAAACATCAATTTTTCTTACCTTCTCCTAACAAAGGAAGATATTCCCGATCAAATTTTTAAACCAATCATTATTTTTCCTTAAACCATTTTAGCACAGGAGTTCAGAAGTCCACACGACTTAAGCAACCTTCTAGTTTCAAATAAATAAACACGATTTACTCAACATGCATCAAGAAAAATACCCATTTTGAATCTTTTCCAAACAATAAACTCAAGCAGAAGATCACAGCAAAAATACACCAAGGAAATTTCACAAAACTATATAACAAGAAGATACTTAATAAAAAGTATCTTAATAAAAAGCAGAACTATTTAACAAGAAGAGCCTATCATGCCTGATAAAATTTCTTGTTGATTTGTAGAAGATCTCCGATCGAGATTCTCAATAATCTCTTCTTTTTAACCAATGTCAACAGTCAAATCTCCCAACTTCCTCTATGTTTCCACAAGTTCAGAAACAATTCAAAGATACCCATGATTACAATGGGTCAAAAACAAGCTTGCTGGTTTGAAGAACCTAAACTCTCATGCAGAGAAAAAACTAGAAAGATCCAAATGACCAAAAACTTTCTCCAATTCCTCCTACCTAACTCCTAGGTGGTTTCCTCCACTGAGTCCAAGGCTATTGAATGTATTGAATGCATTGAATTCTATTTCCCCCTCTTTCCTTACGCCACCAGCCACTTCAAATTTGGCAAAACAAAAATTCAAGAACTCCATTCATTTTAAATTTAGAAATGATGTCAGCTATGCATCCCACCATCTTCTTATGCCTCCACCAATCTTGGTAAATTTAAGATGTAAGGAATGAAATCAACTCACATTAATAACTTAGAAACCACCGCCACTAACCTTCCATTTTCCAAGTGACCCATAGGTCCCCTTTTCATCTTAGTAATAGTTTAGGTTACATTAGCATTGGTTAGGTTTTTCCACCTTAGTTCTTAGGTCACTAGGATTTATATAAGGTAGGAACCACAACCTAGTTTTAGGCATCAACCAAAATAGTTTAGTAATAGGTCCTAGGTAAGTATTATTACCTTAGGTCAAAAATCCAATAGGGAAACATTATAGTTTGGGTTAGATCCAAATAACAACACACATTCTGACCAAGGTTAAGGCATTTTCCTTATTAGCCCACAACAGATCCTTAATCTCCTCACGCTGATCAACGTTACAAAACATTAATAAAGGAGGTCCAAATTTACAGTTTGCAGCATGATGCCGAGTAAGGACACTTGAAGCTAGGTCCTTCACAATTTATAACAAAATATTGCTCGGTTCCATAATATGTTTCATTCAGCATGTCAATTAACAAGATGACAATAAAGAAGAACCGAAGCATACCTTGGATCAATGGAATTGATTCAAGGTGTGCTATTAGCATATGGAAAATGTGAAACAATAGTATAGATTTACAACCTATATTTCACATAGCATAATGGTTTCACTTCCAAGTAAACAAAATTACAACTAGCATGAATTCTGAACAATAATAACTTATCCATTACAAACATGATTTTCAACATCAAAAGAATACACCTTCCTAAGAAAAATCACATGTCAACATTTGCAATGTCAAAAGTGGAAGTCATCATAGTAACGGTCATGACCAAGACATTACATACCTTCCTCCTTAAAAGAATCATCGTCTTGATGATTAACTTAATCAAACCATTAAGGTTTTAGGACAAAATTTAATTATTGTCCTTCCATTCATATGTCCATAACATGACTAAATTTGAAAAATTCAAGTTTTCAAAACAATATTTAAAATAGTTGTCAAATTGTTCAATAACTGCCCAAGTTTGGCAGATTTAACATCAAAATATGAATTAAATTTTTCAGATTTTATCAATTTTCAGAATCAATTTTGATCAAACAAGTATGGAAAAGAGATCTCATATCTTTGAGATTTTCCTAGGTTACACTTTCTTCGTTAAACTGGTCCCACTAGACCTTACATTGACTTATTTCATGATTTCTTAAGTGTAACTGGTGAGTTTCTAGCACTCGAATGGGTTTAACCACGATTATTCCTAGGTCTTGGACCTACAAGGAATTCCAATTCAACACATGTGATAAATTTGAAATGTATTTCTTAAGCAAAGAAATATGGAAAACATCATGCATTCATGATAAAGTAGGAGGTAAAGCTAAATGATAAGCTACAGGGTTGATTACTTCAACTATTTCAAAGGTTCCTACGTAACAAGGTGATAACTTGGCAGCCTTGCCAAAATTTATAGAACTCTTTTTCGGCTTAACCCAAAGAAAGACCTTCTCACCAAGTTAAAATTTCCTATCCACCGCTTTAAGTCTGCATAATGTTTCGTCTATCTACATCTTCCTTTAAGCATTCACGAATCATTTTAACTTGTCATTCCATTTCTGTAAGGATTTCAGGCCCTATCACCTCTCTATCTTCAATGTTGTCCTAGCTAATAGGGGTTCTGCATTTCCTTCTATATAGTGCTTCAAAAGGTGCCATTTTTAGAGAGGCGTGATAAGTATTATTATAAGAAAACTCAACTAATGGAAGGTACTCCTCCCATTTATACTGCTGATCCATACAATATATTCTTAGCATATCCTCTAAAACTTGATTAACTCTTTAAGTCTGTCCATCGGTTTTGGGTGATACATAGAACTAAAATTCAGTTTAGTTCCCAGAGCTGCATTAAGCATTTGCAAAAATATTGATGTCATTCTCAAATCTCTATCTGATATGATCAATTCAGGTATTCCATGTAGCCTAAAAATATTATGCATAAATCTTCTTACTAAAAAAGGTGAATCATCCTTTAGATTACCAACAATAAAGTGTGTTGCCTTTATTAGTTTATCAACAACTACCAGAATAACATCATTTTTATTCTTTGACATAGGTAACCCTTGAAAAAATCCATGGTTATCACTTGCCATTTATACTACGGAATGTTGTGAGGGTACATGTAAACCGATTGGATGCATATGTTCCACTTTAACTCGTTGACATTCTAAATAGTGCATCACAATTTCCATCACATCCTTTTTCATCCCTTTCTAGAAATATTGTTGTTTTATATCAGCCAACATCTTTGTAATGCTAGGGTGTCTAGAAAAAGGTGAGTTGTGAAATTCAACTAATAATTTCTTTCTTAAATCATTTCTAAAGGTATGTATACCCTATTTTCAAACCGCAAAATTCCTTCATTGTCAAAATGAAAACCCTTATATCTTGCATCATTTGGATTTGCAGCAAGTCTTTGTCCTTACTTGCTAAAAATAAGAATCAGATTCCATGACACTTTTCACCTCATCTTTAAACTAAGTTCTTAATGTTATAAGAGTAGAAATGTGCTTCCTATGACTTAGAGCATCAACTACTCTATTTTCCTTGCCTTTAATATAGCTTATATAAAAATCATACTGAGATAGAAATTCTAACCATCTTCATTGTCTTGCATTTAGGTTTGGCTGAGTGAAAATATACTTCAACCCAAGATGGTCAGTTTTTAGTTCAAAAGGCCTACCGAGAAGATAATGCCTCCATATTTGAAGGGCATGAACAATGACAACAAGCTCTAGGTCATGTGGAGCATAATTCCATTCATGTAACTTGATTTTTCTACTTTCATAAGCTATGACATGGTCATCCTGCAACAAAATACCTCCGAGGCCCTCTCCAGATGCATCCATTACAACAATAAAGTCCCCATTTAGATCAGGTACAGTCAGAATAGGTGTTATAGTTAACTGATCCTTTATAATCTAAAAATCATATTCACATTTGTCATTCCAAAAAAATTTCGTATTTTTCTTTTGTAATGAATTTATTGGTGCAAAAATCTTATAAAAGTCTTTAACAAGCTTTCTATAGTAACCAAAAAGACCCATGAAGCTTCTAACTTCATGCACATTCTTGGGTACAAGCCACTCAGTTATAGCTATGATCTTCGAAGGATCTACAACTATTCCATTTTTGCTTATTACATGTCCCAAATAGTGTACTTCCGTGTCATAGAAGGAACATTTAGACAACTTACCATACAAATTTCTCTTTCTTAAGATTTCCAAAACTATCTTCAAATGCTCATGATGTTCCTCAATGATTTTAGAGTATATGAGAATATTGTCCAAGAATACAAGCAAAAACTTGTCCAAGTATTCTTGAAAAATATTATTCATCAAATTCATAAAAGCGACAGTGCATTTGTCAACCCAAAAGGTAAAACTGTGAATTCGTAATGCCCATACCTTGTTCTAAAAGTTGTTTTATGTATGTCTTCATCCTTTATTCTCAATTGATGATATCGATCGAAGATCTATTTTAGAATACACCGATGCTCCACGCATTTGATCAAACAGATCATCAATTCTAGGAAGCGGATATCGGTTCTTAATAGTTTCCTTGTTCAACATTTTGTAATCAATACACAATCTAAGTGTGCCATCCTTCTTTTCAAAAAGATTACTGGTGCTCCCCAAGGTGAGACACTCGGTCTTATCAATCCTTTTGACAAAAGTTCCTGTAACTGAGCCTTAAGCTCTACCAATTCAATGGTAGTCATTCTATAAGGTGCCTTGGATATAGGCTTGGTTCCTAGTTTGATCTCTATTGTGAAGTCAAACTCTCGTTTGGGTGGAAGACCCAATAACTCTTCCGAAAATACATCTCTGAAATTTCGTAACAAAGGATATTTTTCCATAAAATCATTACCTTCTTCTGCAGTTTCAGAAATATTTACTACATACAAGGTACAACCTTTTTTTTTGGCCTTTTTAAGTTACATTGTTGACAACTTCCTAACTGAAATCTCATGTTTTACACCCTGAATGACCATTAATTTCGTAGATCATCTAAACAACTAATATGTTTTTCAAAACAATCAACCTTTGCTTTATGCTCAGCTAGCTAGTTAACACCTATGATTATGTCATAAGACCCCAAAGGAGCAACATAAAGGTCAAATTCTATGGAAAAACTAGGCAAGTTAAGGACTGCTCCAAAAAGACACATACTAACCGTATGAGTAACATTATTTCCATAATGCACAATCCACAATTTATCCATTTTCTCAGCTTTTATTTTTAATTTGAAGCTAACTTAGTAGAGATAAAACATTCAGTAGCTCCGTATCAAAAAGTATAGTCACATGTATATCAAATAACTTACTCAAAACTTCTATGGGTGTGACTTGCTTTTCACTTGCTTGTCAGCTACCGCAGCATGTATCCTATGTTGCTGATTGTGGTCATCCTTCTTCAAAGGAAAATGACTCATGTAATTATCCTTGCCACAATTAAAATAGCCTCTAACAGGCCCTTTCCTAGGCTCAAATTTATTTCTAGCCTTGAAGTTATCATTCTAGCTTCCGTAGGACTTCTTCCATTATTATTGTTCTTGACAAAGTTGTTCTCGCATACTAGCAACAAGTTTGTTTATTACTATTCTCTTATTATTATCAGTGGAAAATTTGTTTTTCATGCCAAACCTCTTCCAGTGTCCCTTTTTAGTACAAGAGATGAAGAAGATTTTAGAACCTTCTTTCTAATTTCCTCTCTATCAATAGAGATTGCTCTTCATTTCTCGTTCTTTCCTTATGTCTTTTTCAACAACCCCTTCCATAGTGGTTAGATTGTGAACATCCACCTCACCTCCTATAATGGGATTTAATCCCATAATAAATTTCCGTATCCTGAACTTCTCGTCAGTTTGATACTGAGGCACGTACTTAAGGAGTTTAGTAAACCTTTCCCAATACTCTGTCACAGTTAACTTTCCTTGAGATAAGTTCTGAAATTCAGTCATTTTCTGATCATAGAAAAGTTGAGGCAACCATTGTTGCCTAAAGTAACTTTTAAATTGATCCCAAGTTATGTCTTCTTCGACCATATTCAACTCAGCCTTATGGTTGTCCCACCATGAAGATGCCTCATGAGAAAGCTGATATGCTCCCCATATTGCTTTTGTTTCCTCAGAGAAGTTTCTTATAGAAAATTACTTCTCCATTTCATTGAGCTAGTTCTTAGCCCCATCCCCAAGTGTAGTTCCATAAAACTTAGGAGGAATTATTCTTTTTATATCATTGGTGAGTTCATGTTGCTAATCTTGCCTTTTATTTTTAGGATGATTAGGTATGTTTACATTACTATTATCAACACCTAGATTTCCCCCATTGGTGTTGTCCACAAGAGGTGGCTGATTGTCATTATCAACATCTTCCTCCTCATTGCCCATTTCTTTATGTTCCAAAAATTGGACGATCTCTCGTGTCCAACAAGGCAACAAGGATCTCATCAAGTTTTTGGGTAGTAGCTAGTAGTTCTCCACCCGGTGGTGGGTTGTTTGCAGCATTTCCTCTTGTTCTAACCATTTTCTGTTTACAAGAAAATTTAAGTTTTTATCATATTATGGACACAATAGGTCTGAGAGCTGCAACCTTTAGCTCTGATACCAAGATGTAACATTCCCATTTTAAAGCTTTAGAAACAAGGGATTTTTTTTTGAATAACGTTCTCTATTCTAAATTATCATAATTTAGAACACACGTTTCAAGTTTTTAAATAATGTTCTCTATTCTAAATGATCATGATTTAGAACACACATTCCATGCCAATCAATCTCATAACAGATAACCATATGTAATTGTAATGACTCAATGAACTGCGATCTCTCATTTCATGACTCAAAGTTTCATCGGTCTCTCATTTCATGACTCGGTTTCTTACCGATCCTTCATGTTGAATCAATGTATTGTATACTAAGTATACTTGGTTCTCTTACCATTTTAGGGGTATTGAAGTGTTCCATTTAAGAGGCCTATTTGAATATTTGTTACCAATATTCATCTAAAATCCTGCTTCTTAAAATAGGTGATATAGGACAACGCAACCAACAACTTGGGATACTTTGGCCAAAGATTTTCACATGCTTTGCATGATCATATTCCTAGACAACATACGTGTCAATGGAATACATAATTCACCCCCACTTCATCTATTATCTAGAACAATCTTCACTTTGAATCTTATGAGTCCTATTGTCCAAGGCTTACCATAATTCAGATTAGCAACATAGAAAGGTATAAAACATCACTCGCGGTAGCTAAGGGTACATAGACATACTTAGTCAACCCGAGTCGATTGCGTGTGTCTAGTTACCTTTAGTCATCATGAGTTGCCCCTATATGAAGGCATGTCCCTAACCTGACCTAAGGTAAAACTAAGGTCAAGTCCAAGTTTATGTAGATCTAGATGATCCAATTTGGAAGGGTGTTATGACATGTCAGCTGTAACACTGTGCCATTATGAAGACCTCGGTCTTCATGATGTCACAGTACTGCAGTTGGCATGTACCAACATCCTACGGAATCACCTCATCTAGAAGTACATATCCAGTTAAGAATTTAAACACTTACTTATCTTCTTAATTAAGATTTAATTTCAGCAACCCTATGAATCCTTAATTTCTTTGTTCATTAAGGTTGCTAACCATTAATGATTGATAGTTACCATGCAGATAAATCTATAATCAATCCCTCTTCCCAAAGGTTTGTATTTCATTCCACGATATCTTATCATAAGATTCAAGCTCATAAACAAAATCAATATACCACGGTAAGATTATCTTACTTTCTTAACCAAGTTTAAGCATGATTAATTTTAGATTCTGGTTCCTTGTTAATAGACTTCATTAAGATGAATTCTATTCATTACGTATGTATTTATTTCATTTTGGTTGCCATATTCTGATTTGATTTAACTAGAGGGAGTATGTTTTCTCAAAAGGTATTAACAAATGCTTATCCCCTTAGAATAATTACCTTTCTTTTATCTTTATATTCTTTTAGGGTTCATTGCTGCCATTTACTTTATACAAGAGTTATAAATAGATTTCTCTTTTATTTACGTCATCTAGTAAACCATCATGACCTAGTTATGTTTCCATCTATTCGTGCCAACTTAGAAGTTGCATTTGATAAAGGAATAAAGTATCAATTCCCTTCCTATCAGTTTCATTTGAGTTTAACTGAAATGATTCAAAATAGATAGGTTCACGAGAGAATAATGACAAGTTTACAAAATTTCCTTTACAGTAACCCAATGTGAATAATACATAAATTACAAATAAAAATCAATCCTTTTTCCCATTCCTCAATTAAATTATACATTTTTAAAGTCTAAACATTCATACTTCATTCCTGCTAATCAACATTGATAAACTCAAACAAGAATACAACTTTTCCCTTTTTCAATTATAATACAATAAGAATAATAATTCCTCATAAAAGATGCAGCCTTTAGGTAAATACAAGAGGCATCATAAAAGAACTTGTCTTATTTTGTCACTTACAGAATCCATCTGCAAAAATTACTAGCACGGGTCAGTTCATCAAACTGAGCATGATAAACACTAAACATTAAAATGATGTGCTTTTAACTAACTGTCTCATAAAAATAACTCTTTTATGAAACATTAAGCAATTCAGATAGATATCTCTTAAAGTAATAAGGATCCTAACAAGAAGGTCAAAATAAGCAATCCACAATACATTATGTAAGTATCATGATCAAAGCAACACTATTTAACCAATGATTTCACAAGAAAGATTACAATAGATAAGTGATAATACATCCCAATTGCTTATTAAACTTGTACTATAGATGCATGTAATTCTTTCTTGATTCAAACAAGTGTTCAAGAAGGGTACCATCCTATAGTTATCGAATCGAACTATTTTAAAGAAGAAATTAAACATAATCCACAACACTAACATAAATCTTTATGCAATATCATAAGTCAAATTCATTCTATCAAAAAGGATGGAATTAAGATGAACCAATTAATATTATACAAAATAATTCCCTTCTTCCCAACATTGAATAAATATCAAACCAATTCTAATTTATCGATTCAAGGGAACTAGAAGTGTAGAATGTCATCACCAATCCAAAGACTATGATAATTCTTCACCGGGAACTCCTCGTGCTATGATTATTTACTAATGCACAACCTTTAGTTTGGTGGATGTAATCTGGAAGCAAAACAACAACATAACACAAGAATACCATCGACTATGATAAGACGGAATGATGAAAAATCTAAAATATCAAAGTAAATTATAATATTAACATGAAATTGTTACAATCTCACCCATGAGGTACTTCAAGTGTTATTGACTTCACTTGCCTTTCACCAAGACTATGGGAGAAACTTTACAATTACACCTCTTAATGGCTTCTTCAACACACCTTTAAACTGATGGCTTCCTTTGCACACTTCCTACAATATTTCTCACTACTTCCTTCTATGCTAAATGAGGGGGTGGCCTCTATTTATAGAACTTCGTGGGCTTATCCATCTTATCTCTAAGATAGGATAAGAAATCCCTCTGACGAATCATATTCCATACCTTAACTCTTATCTGTACATGTAAGCTTATCTTTTAAGATAAGATAAACCTTATCATTTTACATGGGTTCCACATTTTAAAACTTTTTACAAATAAAATACACAAAATATTTATGACCTCACTCCTTGTCCTTATTACCAATATAATATTTCTAATTCCTAATCATGTAGACCCTACTTCTCTAATTACCCAAACTTTGACATTTTAACATTCTTTGGACCACTTACGACAAATATTTACTTTTTACAACATTCCTATTGTACTTTGATTGTTATCGTACTCCACATTATTGGCGGCACTATACTGATGGCACCGTTATCTTCTATCAGATGCTACTACTAATTATACTTAACAACATCCTATTCCTAATACATACATTAATGAAATAGAAATACGGAGGAAAATTTTAATGTCCGACATCTTCCCCTTCCTAGCTTCTACTTGTCCTCGGAGTAGACTATTACAGTACTTGGAAAATCTTCAACTTGTCGTGGTTGACCCATTTTGTAATGGGAGTGCCATCCAATTCCTCCGGTCAGTACGTACTTATTTTCATGCACAACTGCTTTATTTTGTAGGGCCCCATCCATTTTGGAAGAAATTTTCTCTGTCTTCTTTTTTTTTTGTATCGGAATCATATACTAGAACCAAGTCATTCACATGAAATGGAGACCAATAGATCTTTTGATCAAAGTATTCCTTCTGCTTCATTTTCTTCTTATGGCTTGTATCCTTTGCTATTTCCCTCATTTCCTCTACCAAATGAAGATGTACCAACCTTTCTTTTATTGAATCACTTTCATCCATCCTTTCATTTTTCATAACTCTCACAGTGGGAATATCAAACTCAATAGGAAGAACTGGATCAATGCCATAGGCCAACTGAAATGGGGAGTATCCTATTGCTGACTTTGATGTTGCCCTATATGCCCACAATGCTGCATGAATCCTTTTATCCCACTTATGTACCTGCAAGGCTGCATCTTTTGCTAGAATTTGACACAACACAAAATTTGTTCGTTCCACCTGTCCATTTGTACTTGGCTTGTATGTTGTTGCCTTCCTATGCTTAATAGAAAATTTATTGACTAGGGCTTCTACTACCTCATTAATGAAGTGGCTTCCTTGATCTATTACAATTTCTAATGGACAACCAAATCTAGTGACAATGCGTTCATATATGAACCTTGCCACCTCATCCATGGAAGCTGTTTTCAATGGCCTAGCTTCAACCCACTTGGTTAAATAATCTGTGGCAACTACAATATACTTATTTTGGCATGAGGTAGTTGGAAGTGGACCTACAATGTCTATTCCCCACTTTTCAAAGGGACCAAGTGGAAGAATAGGGCATAATGGAGCTGATGAAGTCTTACGGTTACCATGTGTTTGACAAATATCACATGTCTTACAATAATTATAACAATCTTTAAAAATAGTGGGCCAGTGATAACTTGCATCCAAGATCCTTCTTGCTGTAGGTTGTCCAGAGAAGTGACCTCCACATGTACCATTGTGGAATTCTTCTAGTAGTTCCTTCCCTTGATCACGTCCAACTGCCCTCTTGTATTGTCCATCAGGTCCTATTCGAAATAATACTCCATCTTTGAATAGAATATGGATGATCGGCTTGAGTAATCTTTCTCTTAGTCTTTGCATTGGCACCATCAGAAACTTGAATTCATTTAGATAATTCCAAATATCTATGTATTCACTAGGGATTGTGTCGAGGATAACAAGGCTGCATCGGCGAAATCATTATCATCGCAAGATGATCCTAAACCATCATAGGCTCGAGAGAGTGCATCTACATTGACATGCTTCTTCCCTGGCCTATCTATAATATCAAATTCAAATTCTTGTAGCAAAATTATCCATCTTGCTATCCTCCTTGATGGGTTAGGGTTATTTACAATATATTTTAGAGCTCGATGATCATTACAACTAGAAATTTTTTCCCTAGCAAGTAATTTCTAAACTTCTTTACAACAAAAATGATAGCAGAGCCTCTTTTTTATTACTGAGTATAATTTACCTCAAAGACTACTCATTTGTATGCGCTCCTAAAGTAAATTGGATGTTCATTCCCATTTTCATCCTTTTGACTCAAAGTACTTCCTAGTGCTGCATCTGAGGCATCAGTGTACACAATGAATGGATTGCTCCAATATGGATTCTTCAAAAGCAGATGAAGACACTAGGGCTTCCTTGATTGTCTAAAAGCTTCATGCGCCTTATTTCTGGTTCATAAGTAACATCTTTCTTCAAGAAGCTGGGTTAGTGGTGTGTAATCTTTGAGAAATTCTTGATGAACCTTCTATAGTAACCCACATGGCCTAAAAATGATCTCAACTTACTTCTATTCATAGGAAATGGTAAATCTTTGATTTTTGAAACTTTATCAAGATCAGTACCAATACCATCTCTGGATACAACATACCCTAAAAAAATGCCTTTAGAACATCCAAAGACACACTTTGTAGGGTTTAGTGAGGCTTGTGCTTCATCTAACCTTTGAAATGATGTCTCCATCTGGTGCAGGTGGTCTAACTTACTCCCATAGATGTAAAAATCATCCGAAATACTCGATGAAGGTCCCGATGTAGGGTTCGAACACCCTATTCATCAAACACTGGAATGTTCTTTGGAGCATTACACAACCCAAAAGGCATAACTCTATAAGAAAAAGTTCCCAAGGAGTGGTGAACGTGGTCTTGATTGATCTTTCTCTACTATATACGAACTTAGTTGTAGCCGCTATATCCATCAAAGCAAAACTATAGCACTCTGGCCGCCTACTTTGTCTAAGATCCGATCACGAAAATGGAAGAGGGTAATGATCCTTCTTTGTTACCTTATTGAGCTTCTGTAATCAACACAAATGTGTAGCTTCCCATTCTTTTTTATTGAGATCACAATGGGAGAAACCCATTCGAATTCTCCTGACAAATATGAATCCGCATCAAGCAACTTATCTATTTCTTCTTTTGAGTCTTGGAAAAATTAGGATTCATTCTATATGGCATTTGCTTTATGGGCTTAGCACCATCTACCAGCTCAATATAATGTTCTACCCAACTTACTTGACGGAGTTCCTTGTAATAAAAAGTGAATAGGTGTATGTACCTTTGAAAGAGCTGGAGGTAGGATTCCTTCTCACTCTCCATCACAGCATCACCAATCTTTATTTGTTGGAGATGATCATCAAATTCTTCTTCAGATAATTTTATGGGGTCATGAGTTGGTGTGAATGGAAGGATATCCATGACTGAAACATCAACCTCACTTTCTTCATCTTCAGTGTCCACTTCACTGGTACTAGAGTAATCAGAGGATGTCCAATCATTAGTTTCATCACTTGAATCCACAAGTTCTACCTTATGATGTCGAGGGATCACGTTTATCTTCACCCTCTCTCTACCACGTCCAAGTGTCATGAAACCTTCATTCCAGTAGTTTCTTGCATGAACTCTCCTTAGCCATGGTCTTCCTAGCAGCATTGGGTACGCAATGAGTACCATTTTCATCACCTGAAAGTCTACCACACATACAACACCCATAACAGATATTGCCACATTTGAAACTACACCTTCTGGTTTAGTTTTTCCTTTATTTAATGACCTTAACATAAGTGTTGAAGGGCGATCAATTTTTAAACCCAACATATTCATTACTGAGACTCGGTCATTACATTAAGCTCGCAACACCTCCATCAACTAAGACATCATGAATTGAAATACCATTACATAATACCTCAGCTTGTGGAGCATAGGGATCCGCCTCTGCCTCCAAAACAGGGACCTCAACCTCCTTTCTTCGTCGAGCATTGAGTCCACTTCGCAGCTCCCGCCTCTTCTCAGAAGACATAGCCAAGAGTTGACCATATGTAATATTTGTAGGCCTTTTAGACAGATCTTCCAGGATGGAGTATGGTCCTTGCCCCTGTGAAATCAGAAAATCCTGCACACCTAGCTTTCTTCTCCTATGTTTCTTATTAGTTTCTCCTTTCATCTTCTTAGGATCATTTCCATCTTGATTATCTTTTTCTTTCTTTCTTTTTGTTACAAACACATCTACTTCATTATTTCTACTCTTATCTACTACATCAAAAGAATTCACAGGTGCTTTTCCTTTAACATTATCTCCTTTACCGGATGTAGAAGTTCTATACGGACGATTATACTTATAATGACCCTTTTATAACAACCATAACATACAACTTTAGAAATATTTCTTTTTGGACCTCTATCTCCTCCCTAAGAACTAAATTCTTTTCCTTGAAGAAGACTAATAGTTAACTGACCCATCTTTTTGAGTAGATCTTCATACTCAGTAGATGTACTAGGAGAAATATTTGTGCTCACCGGGAGTGGTTGTGGATTCGGACCAAAGGTCTTTGGTGTAGGCTCTACTTTAGCAACAATTTCTTTGGGCTCCTCTTCCATGCTTTCTTCTTGCCTTCTTGCAATCTCCTTTGCTTGTTCAATGGTGGTGGGCAGGCGGTCATACTTCACTCGTTGTTTTATTTTCGGCTTCATCCCAAGAATGAAGTGCTTACATAGGAGATTATCCACGCCATTCATCTACCCATCCGCTAATCCTTCCTTCCGGATCGGGCATCGAGCTTCCTCCTTAGCTCTAGAACACGAGCATTATAATCGTTTATCTTCTCCTTCTCTCCTTGGGATAGCTTTGTGATCTTGATCATGAGATCTGCATATTTCTGTTGTTCACCAAATTCTTCAAGAAAACTTTTAGTTAATAAATCCCATGAATTTTTCACATTATCACCTAGTGTTTCAAACCACCTAAGTGTTGAACCATCCAAAAAGGTAGGAAAAAATTCAGTCCATTGTTCCCTTCTTATAAGGCCATTACAAATACAAGATCGTTTAAACTCTTGAATAAAAGAAGAATCATCTTCATTAGATTGAGCTGAAAAATAGGAATCTTTCCCATTTTCAAAAGTAACCACCGTGAAATACCAACCCACAAGTACAATCAACAAGACTTATGTGAACAAATAATTGGAATCACTATACTAGAAAGTGACTTTACACCTTTCTATAGTAAAATAGAAATGACCATGGTAACTATGGTAAAACTTGACTTATCATGTAAAACCGACTTTACTTGTGGTAAACACTATTCAAAGTAAAAATGAAGTTCTTTGGATAAATACTATTCACGGTAAAAAGTGATTTTCTTGTGATAAATACTATTCATAGCAAAAATGACTTTATCATGGTAATTACTATTCACGGTAAAAATGACTTTACCATGGTAACTACTATGCACAGTAAAAATAAGGTTACCCTCCAATTGATTTTTGACTAAGTGGGAATATCTCTCCAGAAAATCCACCAACGAGGAATGATCCCGGCAACGGAACCAAAATGTCATCACCAATCCGGAACTATGATAATTCTTCACGGGAACTCCTTGTCTTTATGATTATTTACTAATACACAGCCTTTAGTTTGGTGGATGTAATCTGGAAGCAAAACAACAACATAACACAAGAATACCATCGACTATGATAAGACGGAATGATGACAAATCTAAAATATCAAAGTAAATTATAATATTAACATGAAATTGTTACAATCTCACCCATGAGGTACTTCAAGTGTTATTGACTTCACTTGCCTTTCACCAAGACTATGGGAGAAACTTTACAATTACACCTCTTAATGGCTTCTTCAACACACCTTTAAACTGATGGCTTCCTTTGCACACTTCCTAAAATATTTCTCACTACTTCCTTCTATGCTAAATGAGGGGGTGGCCTCTCTATTTATATAAATTCCAGGCTTATCCATCTTATCTCTAAGATAGGATAAGAAATCCCTCTGACGAATCATATTCCATACCTTAACTCTTATCTCGTACATGTAAGCTTATCTTTTAAGATAAGATAAACCTTATCATTTTACATGGGTTCCACATTTTTAGACTTTTTACAAATAAAATACACAAAATATTTATGACCTCACTCCTTGTCCTTATTACCAATATAATATTTCTAATTCCTAATCATGTAGACCCTACTTCTCTAATTACCCAAACTTTGACATTTTAACATTACCGGACCACTTTACGACAAATATTTACTTTTTACAACATTCCTATTGTACTTTTTTTATTACCGTACTCCAAATTATTGGCGGCACCGTCTTGTGGCGCCGTTATCTTCTATCGAGATCTGCTACTAATTATACTTAACAACATCCTATTCCTAATACATACATTAATGAAATAGAAATTACGGAGGAAAATTTTAGTGTCGACAGTCTGCTTAATTAATCATTTAGCCTCAACATGGTTAATACAGAGGAAAGGCAACAAATAGTTGAAAAGTAAACAACTTAATTCATCCTTCAGTGTTCAATGAACAACATGGTATTTAACAATTCAGAGAAGAGAAAGAACCGAATGTAAATCCTTTTTACATTTTGAAGAAAAACAACGATGCATACCTAGCTCAAAAATAGAGAGAAGATCCCAATAATCCATCCTATTAAAAGGTTAAACATAGTCAACATCCTAAGAAGACCAAACTAATCCTTACCTAACAACATCCATGTTGTCATTTTTACTCCCATCACAAAAGGAAGGAACCCCATGCACACCTTTGTCCTATCACCTAGTAGAAGCTTAACACTCACCAGAGGCACGCATGGGTACCAAGTCTCTTTTATGTGAGTTTAGGGGGAACCATCATTTATGATTAGTGTAAGAGTTTTTATGAGAGAGGTTGAAACATACAAAGACCAAAGGGCTCATAACAGCCTTTAGATCCTCTTGGGCATACCTTAGACCGAGTAATTTAATAGAATCGAACATGCATTATGACGGAAAAGAACTATCTGACATTCATTCATACATAGCATGAAAGGAAAGAGAGCTCATATGAGAGAAATATGCATTAAAAACATTGATATCCATGTCTATTTATAACAAGTAACTTCATTATATTCATTGATTCATTACAGAGTGTCACAGAGACTAGACTGCGAGTCATGCATATCACTAGACGTATGTAACTAAGATAACAGAAAAAGAAAAATTACAGTTCCATGCTTAGTATGTTCCTTCCTAAACACAAATATCCACTCATAGTAATTCTGTAGAGCTCCTCTCACTCTCTAACCTGCTATACCTCGTACTTCTATATATTTTACTCTGTAGGCACTTGTATTTATAATTCTCCTACCTTACCAACTCACCTTCCAGTATCCTCAGATATGGTGCCAAGTGTCGAATGTGGTATATGCGAGCATGCTTCTCTAGGCATGGCATTTCCACTTTATCTCATGATGTTCTTCTAGAAGATTCCATCCAAGGCATGCTCTTTCTGGGCCAACCTATCATCATGCGGCATCTTATCCACACACAACATATCACACTTTTCACCTATTCTACCCTCTATTCTCAAATTGACTAAATCTCGAGCCTCCTTTCACATGTCGCGTGTGCTATTTACTTCCTTAAACCTTTCTCTCATGCACTTTTGACTTGCATGCCTTCTCACATGATTGGGACCTTGCGTGTCTATGCGCCTTCATACTTGGCCAATATTCCGGGGTCCAACATCACCCCACACTACAAGCTGTTCTCTATCCTCGAAACATTTTACTTGAACAAGATGCTTGCTATCTAGGGAACCAAAGAATAGTCTTACACTTTACAAAAAGAATAAAGGATGAAAGAATCGAGAAATAATGAAGAATGGGGGACATCAATTCAAAAGCTAGGAAAATATTTAGAAGGTGCCTCTAGCTTATTCCATAATTCGACCTCGCCCTATACCTTTTGGCAGAGGTCGTCCACTAGGGTGCTCACTTCATCAAAACTCAGGCCAACTCCCTGGGTGCCCAAAATGTCCACATTCTGCTCCATTATTTTTCTAGGTCCTTGATTTTATCCATCCTTCTAGTAATCTAGGGGTATAGTTCCTTTAACAAGGCCTTAATTTAGCTCCTTAAAGCCTCAATTGCCTCTGATTTCTTCTCTACTTCGGCTAGAACCTTATCCCTCTCCACCTAGTTCCCCTTGTTCTTTTCTTGGAATTATTTTAGTTCTGCTTCAAGTGTGGCAACCAAGGAGCTCACCACCTTATCTCTATCCGTGCATGTATCATATGCGGCCTCCGCAGATTGGGCAACAATATTAACCTTTGCGAGTACTTGGTTGTACTTAGAAATGAGTGCAACCACATTCATCCTATCCTCATCTTTCAAGTACACAACCACTTCTTCTGTAGATTCTAGGGCTAAGGGTCATCTCTCCATAGTGAGGACATGTGTTATATATTCTATACACTCTAGGAGGGATGAGTACTTTTGTGCGGGTGGCGCTAAGTCCAGTGCTTCAGGAGGATGGCACCTTTGATAGACTCTATTTTCTTGTAAACTTCCTACACCTTTACCTTCTCTTCCTTCAACTCACGCCTTAATTGTGCATTGATCAATTCTTCCTATTTTAAGCTCTTGGCCTTCTCTGCTAGTTCTTCTTCCTTCTCTCCTAACTTCGCCTCCAGCACTTTGATCTTGTTGTTGCACGTGAATAATCTAGCCTCGGTCTTGACCGTGACCTTGTTCAGTGCATTGTAGAATTTCTCGTCCGAGAGCTCTTGAGCATTCACTAAGGGATTGAACCCTTAGATTTTGGCAATGTGATGAGTGCTCCTTGGTAGACTTCAAATTTTGGCTCATCAATGTGGGACTCGAATGCCTAAGAGAGCATCTTCTTGGTTTTGGGGTACACGTCATCCTTCTCAAAATACCCCATGGCTAGGAGCCTCTCCATGGGTATGGTGCTCTAGAATCACATGCATAACACCTTCTTTGTGTCATCCACATAGCCCATTACTTGCCTCTGTTCTACATCAAGAGTTCTCCTGCCCGAGTGCGCGCCTTTGGGGAAGCTTACTATCAGAGCGGGGCCTCTCAGGATATCATGTTCTTTTTGATGTTCTCCTCCTTCCCTTCCTTCAACACTATGTCCACGTTGCGCTCCAACTCTTGGTCTACCAAGACCTTGAGCATTCTTTGTGCTTCTCTCTCTACCACCTCCATGATCTACTCCTTTGTAAAGCTTATAGCTCCCTGCTTCTCCCTGACATCCTCCTCATTTTCCTTTGTGTCTTCGGTGTCTTCCTCATCTTATGTGCCCTTGCGCCATGTGAATACAAACTCTTGCTTCTCATCTCCACTCTTCTCTTCTCGAGTCGTAGACGCTAAACACATGTGGCTCTTGGTCTTTCTTTATTTCTTCTTCTTTGCTGCCATCTTCTTCACTTTCATCCCCTCTTCTGCCCATGTATTTCTCCAAGTCGATTGCCTTGCCTCAAATCAGCTTCTTCATCAAACCTATAATTTTTCCCGAGAGGTGGATCCTCATTAGGGGATTCAGCCTTATCTTCTTCCTCAGGTGATTCTTCCTTAGAGATAGGTTACCTAGGAGCCTCTACCTCGGTGTCTTCTCCTTCACAGAGAATTATTTCTCCACATGTAAGTTCTTGGCTTAGCGCTCGTGGATGACATGCTCACTTGTTTGAGCAGTCTACACAATTATTGCTTCTTCACTTTTCTCCACCCCACACTTAAAGTGATGTGCGGTCCTCTACGCACTCATAAATTCTCCAAAAATAGCAATAAGGTTACTAGCGTCAAGGTGCAAAACAAAACAACAACGTGAAAGGGAAATACAAGAAGGGGAAAATGCATAAAGGAAACTTCTAAACTAACTTGCAAAACTACCTTATTTACAAACACCAAGAAGACTTATTTATAGTAGGGCTTGCCTATTACCATTGAAGTGTCAGCAACTTTGTCCCATCCAGCGCTTATAAGCGCACGCACCCAAACCAAGGATGCATGAGATTGTGTAAGGACCCACCTAATGGACTTTCAACTTCCCATGATGGCACAGAAACTTAGAATTATATAATAACACCAACTGCCTAACCTAAAACTTCTTGTTTCTAATATGGTGATCATGCCAAGCCTTTTACTTTTCCTTTTCTACTATTTGGCTCCATCCGGAAAGTGATCTTCTCTCATCTAGTTTCATTAACTCATCAATCTATTCTTCCAGCGCTTGTTCATCAGCTAACCCTCCTGTGCGCTCTATTCACAGAGAAGACAACATAAATTCAACTAGAAAAATAGCTTCCATGCCACACCAATTGAAAAGGTGTGGCTTTATTTAATATTTTATATATTGTCCTGTAAGCCCATAATACTATTGATACTTTGTCATCCCAATCAAGTCTTCCAACATCACAAATTTTGGTCAAGGTATGACTCAGTATCTTGTTGAATGCTTCTATGGTTCCATTTTCTTATGGGTGATAGGGCGTAGTCTTGTGATGAGCCACCATGAATTCAGATAATAGGATCCTCATGGTCTCATTCAAGAAATGCATACCCCTATCACTGGTTAGACTCAAAGGGAATCCATACCTCATGATAATGTTTTCCCATAAGAACCTCTCTTGTTGTTGCTGCCATGTAATCTTTAGTTGGGGCTTCCTCTACCCACCTTGTGAGATAATTTGTGCAAGTGATGACATAATGTGACCTAGTCCTACGTGCTTCTAGTGTAATAGGTCCTACAAAGTCTATCGCCCACTTTTCAAAAGGCTCAGCGCTAGGAATAGGGCACAAAGGCATCTCATCTCTCCTCCCTGGTTTTCCAATGCGCTAACAATGGTCACACACTTTACAATAATCTCTACAATCTTTGTATAAGGTTTCCCACCACAAACCTACCATTAATATTTTGTGTGCGGTGGCATCACTTGCATAATGCCCACCCGCACTTCCTCCATGTGCTTCCTCCATGATGGCCAGGTGCTCATGCTCTAAGACACATCTATGCAAAACTTCATCACATCCCAATTTTTATAAGTCTCCATTGATTAACATGTAGGGTGTAGTGCATATGGCCAACCGCTTCTTTTCCAATGTCTTCATTCCATCCGGCACCACACCTTCCTTTAAAAATATTGCAATCTCTTCCAAATATGAGGGCACGCACCACAACCTAAATAGTTGTGCGTCTGGCATTGCTTCCTCAATACTCTGCGCGTCCTCCCCTGAATCAATTCTTGACAGATGATCAAGCCCACAGTTACTTTTCCAGGCTTCACTACAATGGTGAATTCAAACTCTTGAAACAACAATACCCATCAACATATGCGCCCTTGTAGAATAGGCTTGTTCACTAAATACTTCAATGCCATGTGGTCGGTGTAGAACACAAAGGGTGTTGCCAACAGATACTATCTAAACTTGAAGAGCATGTAGATCATTGACAATGCCTCGTGCTTGGTTGTGGTATAATTCTCTGCTATGCCAGTGTCAACTTCCTACTTGCAAAATAGAGAGGATGATCAACAATCCCTTCACCTGGCTGTGCAAGCACTACTCCAATGGCGGTCCCTGAGGCATCTACATGAACATGAAAGGGCTTGTCCCAAGAGGGAAACCATAAAATAGGCATGGTAATAAGCCTATATTTTAATGTATCAAATGCCCTCTGCTGTGCCTCTCCCCAATGGAAGGAACTTTTATGTCTAAGCATCTCTTCTAATGGCATGGTGATCTTGGCATATCCCTTAATGAATTTTCTATAATAACCTAGATGCCGAAGGAATCGATGCACTACACTCTGGCTAGTAGGCTCCCTTAACCCCATAATAACTACAACCTTAGAGGGATCTACCAGCAATCCCTTCTTACAAATGATATTCCCCAATAAAGTCCCAAAGGGTGTAGTAAACACACATTTCTTAATGTTGAGGGATATCCTCAACTACCTACACCTCTCAAACATTAACCTTAAATTGTCACAATGGTCTTTAACTAGACCATATATTGTCCAATCATCCAAATAGACCTGAAGAAACTTATGGATGAAGTCCTAGAATGCTTGCACCATAATGTGTAAAAAGACAGTGGCACATTCTTCAACCCAAAGGGCATGACCGTATATGCAAAACTTCCCCACTCGGTGGCAAAATTTGTCTTCTCCTAGTCTTCCTTTGCAATCCGGACTTGGTGGTACCCTAAAAATCCATCCATAAAGGAATAGATTTCGTGCCCAGTGAATCCTTCCAAAATTTCTTCAGTGAAGGGGGTCAGAAATGGATCAATGACACAAACTACATTCAATTCCCTATAATCCACACAGATCCTAATCCGCCCATCCTTCTTGATGTTGATTACCATCGGACTTATCCACTCCGATTCTTCCACTGATTCAATGATCCCAAAAGCTATCATTTTGTCTATCTCCTCCTTGACCTTTACGCGTGCAAGTTGGGATTCATTGGTAGGGCCTTTTCCTAACCGGGCATGCACCGTCCTTCAATTTTATCTTCATCTCCCCTAAGGAATGGTGAATGCCTTTGAGCTCATGATACCCACGTGAAATAAATCCTCAAATTCACGTAGTAGATCAATGATCTTCGATACTTCCTTCTCTATCCAGTAATCCCCAATAATAGCTTCCTTAGGCTCTTCTTCTGAACCGATGTTAACTTTCTTCATCTTTAAAGGCTTATGGTAGGCACACGTGTGAGCATCTGCACTATCCACTACCTCGTGCATCCCCACATAATGGCTAACATCCAATATTTCCAAATTATCTCCATCAATCACATACACCAACTTTCCCTTCTCTTTTTCCAAACACGCGCACTTAAGTTGTAACTCTTCTACTTCCTCTTCTTCTTCAAAGCATGCCCCAATCCTGGTTCCCCTACTAATTGTAACAACCTATCTTCTGTCATGGCACTATCCCCATGGTAAGGCACTTGATACCCTACAAGGCCTTATCAATCGATGGTTTGGTACTACGATATTTAAAGGTTTGAATAAGGTCAACCGTGAGTGCTTGTGAATTCCTTGTCTGGTGGCATGTCTCCAAATGAATGTACCATGCATGTGCGTAACCCTGTAGTGTAGAATATAACTTGTGCACCCAGAGGGATGGTGGAAAAGCTTCCGTGCCTTTTCTCCTAACCCATTCACATTCCTAGATATGGAAAGAGGTGGGCTCCTTCCCATGGTACTCCTTGATGATGGTGGGTACATTGCTCTGGAGAATCTAATCAGAGAGAGAAATTATTACCTCGCACCATTCTAAAAGGCTCTCTTGATGTGTGGCCCACCACCGAGTTGCTGTGCTGAGAAAGACATAACTTAACACCTCCCTCCATTCCTTCTCATCCTTCCACTAAGCTTCTACCTCCTATAGAAAGATCTCAGGGAAGGCTCCTCTTGAATACTTGGGTAGTTCTCTTCCTCCAAGGTGCCTAATCTCACGTGCCTTTGTTACCTTGGTCATCAACCGTCTCAACTCTGTCCCATTAATTCGTAAGTTCCATGCACCCAATTATCACATGCCAGATGGGTGGTATCACTCACTGACTGAGCATCTTCAAATTGGATAACCCCGTTAGTAGGGTGTATCATCTCAGGGTCTTTGATTGAGTGCACATAAATCTTGTCCAAAACTTCTTCTCCCAATGGTTCAATATAGGGTGTCAACTTCCCATCAACTAGGGGTATAATGACCCGTTCCTCCTTGTTCTCAAAGTTGATGTACCCTTTGTTGGCGAAGGTCGCATTGGTCTTGTAACACCACAGGGCCCAAGTAGTCTTTGGGAAATTTTTCACCTCGGCGAGCGCAAGACTTCGATGTCCCCAATAAACTTGGCTCCCTAGATAGTAATAGTTACATCCTTCAAGAAATCGATGGGCATTGCCTTAGTCTTGCTTTCCATATACGACACACTCAAAGATGGCTGTAATGTAGGTCTTCCCATCTGATGTCATGCATCCAAAGTTAGAACATTAACCTCCATGCCTGTGTAAATGAGGATATTGCTGAGGAGCCATCCATCTACAAATGCATTCAACGTAATCTCCTTGTCATAGTCAAGGTTGTGAGGGGGAAGGTTCGCGTGCAAGACCTGTCTCTCACACTCTTCTTTGGCACGTGGTACCTTCTCTCTCAACCAGGATCCTAGCAAGGGAATGATATTCTCCTACCTTAGCATTTTACACACCTCCTTGACCTCATCCAGGTCATCCTTTTACACCTCGACTCTCCTTCCTTGTTCCTCCCTCTTGGATTTCTCCTTTAGACACTGGATATCCCCTTGTAAGCTTTGAATAACATCCATGGTGTCCTGATATATCTCCTTTTGATGCGCGGGGTCTGGATATTTTCCATGAATGACCTCCTCTCTTGAAACCAAGGTTTTCTATCTTGGTACCTCTCTTGCATGCATGGCTTCTGCCCTTATTACCAAGACAGGCTCCAAACCTTCATCTGTGTTACCCAGGGGCATCTATTATATGTCTACCTTCTTAATATTGACCATTGCAGTGCCCTTGTCCTTTCGGTGCTTTTGATTCATGTACTCAAATAATTATGGGCACTCCTCATACTTATGCTTCTTTTCACACCATGAGTACTACAACAGGTTCGGGAACTAACGCTTGTAATGTTCTATAGATCCACAGTTGAAACATGTTCCATGTAGGAACTCACTCCTTCCTCCTCCATGGTTACCTTGACCATAGAATCCTCCTCAAAAACATCTTCCACACGTGCCTCCTTCTGTGAACTCCTCATAATGGCAATCATTATCCTTACAATCAGCTGGGCAATGCTTTGGTTTGGCATACCCCATGATCAATGGCCTCATAGATCTAATCAATGATCCTACAGTCCTTAGTATCATGGGTTGTAGAGGTGTAAATTTTTCAATAACAAGATACATTCTTCTTGATCATGTGCTACAACAAGGGACATCTACTTGCATCATGGTCCCCATGAAAAATTTCACAATCCATTGTCAAGGTGCATACCATCCTCGGGGTAATTATCCTTAACGTGTCCCTCTATTTCACAATATGTACACCAAAAACCACTGCGAGTCTCATGGGATGTGTTCACAGATAATTTTTCCAACTGTTTTGCCATAACAGAAATCTGAGCCTCTAAGAATGGGCTAATGCCAGTATCAATACTACCAATAGCCTCAACACGTAAGGTAACTTCCAATGCTTTGCGCGAGTCTGTAAAATTTTTATGAGACAAGGCCCTTATAAAAGGGGTGATCAATCCTCCAAAAAACCACTGTGCATGCTAAGAAGGATGGATATCATATGATAATTTAGAAAAGAGAGTCTTAAAGTGTGCATCATACTCCCACACACTCTCTACCATTCCTTGTTGAATATCCTTCAAAGTACTGATGCTCTTCTTGAACTCAGGGATGTGGGACTGCCAAGAATGCATTCTTTAAGGTAGTATAATCCACCCCCATTTTATGAGGGTCATACTTCCTATACCAGTTATGCGCACACCCTTGCAACGTGGTTACAAACTGAATAGCCTTCCATTCTAGGGTTGTGATACCCTTTACGCACCATAGCAGTTCACACTTGTGAACATGTTCCGCAACATCCTCAATGCCTCCTGTAATCTGGTAAATGTAGAGACATTTCAAAGAATACTTGAGGTGGTGATTGGGGTCCCTGTCTTCTTAAGCCCAAGACATTGGTTCCCTCCGGTGTTTCCTCTACCACCTAATCCACCAGGTCCACTGGGTCCTATGCCTCTAGAGCCACTAGATCCATCAGAACCAGTGGGTCCAATAGGACCTATAGGAGCTATGCCAAGTGCCCCCATAGTCCCACTGAACCATGTGGTGATCATCGGTGATAGCACTCCGCTCCCACTACTGTGTCCCGCACCACTCCCTGATATGAGACCGAAAGCTTGTACACTTGCTCCTTGTCCAAAGACTCCTCCTAATCTTTGGAATGTGTGCATCCATAGAATAAGGGACTGTAAAATTATATCTCTTAGGCGTGGATCTGTCTCTGCCATTGATATCAACTGGGTCAACAACACTTCTTCCTGGTTTGACAAAACCAAGAGCCGTGGCTCTGTCACTAGGTGGGTTTGATATGCACCAATGGCTCTCCTTTCTTCGTGTGAAAAATCTCACCAAAAACCAAAGGGGTCTCTCTCACATACTTTCTAAGATGGGGTAGCATAGACTGCTCAGGTTCCATGTCTTCTGCGTGAACCTCAACTCCTTCCCACAATGTCTGTCTCCATAGATCCATCACACTAGCAGCCTTGTGTCATCTAGCAATCTCCCTTTCACATGCTTCACTATACTTGAGCCGTATCTCTTCCCTCTCCTTCTCTGTCATGATATCTGCCATCTTCCTCCACCTAATCTCCCTTACCCAATACTTAGAATGGTTTAGCTGGCCATTGGAAAATCCTATAAACTCATGGTAACCATCAATATCTTCATAGCTAGAGGAATAACACGTAGAAATGTTCCTCTAGGTTCTCATAGAAATTCAAACTCAGCAACCTTCGAGACAAGAATACATGGAAATGGTGTACTCTAAAGTGTAACTAGTCAGTACTCCTCTCCACTAATGATCTACAACACGGGTCCACATCAGATCTACATCCTGCAACCTTTGGTAGTCTTCTTCGGTCCATACATGCGATCCATAATGCCAACTTGATCTAGACACATAGGCTGAAAGCCATTCATATAGTTCTACTAGGAAGCAATAGAAGAAGGTCTTGTATAGATCATGGTAGAGGTTCTCTTCTACCCATCTACGCACATTAAACTCAGGTCTAGTGCCGAATCTCTAAGAAAATTCATCCTCCATGCTCTTGAACCATGATTCAACATTTTCCAATGTTAACCGCTCTATCATTCCTCACTACACAGATCATGATGTATGCTATATCCCACTATAACTTTGAAAAGAGGTCCTAGAAATGGAACCAATATGTAGTCATTTTTACTCCCATCACAAAAGGAAGGAACCCCATGCACGCTAGCCTATCAACTAGTAGAATCTGAGAGCTCACCCAAGGCACGCATGGGTACCAAGTTTCTCTTTTATGTGAGTTTAGTGGGAAGCATCATTTATGATTAGTGTAAGAGTTTTTATGAGGGAGGTTGAAACATACAAGGACCAAAGGGCTCAGAATGGCCTCTAGATCCTTACAGTCACCTTAGACTGAGTACTTTAATCAGAATCTAGAACATGCATTATGACAAAAAGAACTATACAAGCATTCATACATAGCATGAAAGGAAAGAGAACTCATATGAGAGAAATATGCATTAAAACCATTGATATCCATGTCTATTTATAACAGGTAACCTCATTATATTCATTGATTCATTACAGAGTGTCATAGAGAAAGCAGGACATGCAGTCATGCATATCCTTTGGATGAATGTAACTAAGCTAACTGAAAAAGAAAAATTACATCTCCATGTTTAGTACATTCCTTCCTGAACACAAATATCCACTCACAAGTAATTTTACTGAGCTTCGATCAATCTCTAACCCGCTATACCTCGTACTTCTATATATTTTAATTCATAGGCACTTGTATTTATAATTCTCCTACCCTGCCAACTCACCTCCCAGCATCCTCGAGATCTGGTGCCAAGTGTCGAATGTGGTTTATGCGATCATGCTTCTCCAGGCTTAGGCTTTCCACTTTATCTCATGATGTTCTTCTATAATATTCCATCCAAGGCATGCTCTTTTCTGGGCCATCCTATTGCTAGGCTGGCATCTTATCCACACACAACCAATCATGCTTTTCATGTGTTCTTCGCTAGTTGCTCAAATTGACTAAGTCCTGAGCCTCCTTTTGTGCGTCATGCATGTTATGTGCTTCCTTAAACCTTTCTCTCATGCACTTTTTCCTTGCGTGCCTTCTCATATTTGGGACCACCGCACACCTATGTACCTTCATACTTGGCCAATATTCCAGGGGTCCATGTAATTCTTTCTTGATTCAAACAAGTGTTCAAGAAGGGTACCACCTGCAGTTCTCGAACCGAACTATTTTAAAGAAGAAATTAATCATAATCCACGCCGCTAACATAAATATTCATGCAATATCATAATTCAAATTCATTCTATCAAAAAGGATGGAATTAGGATGAACCAATTAATATTCTACACAAGAATTCCCTTCTTTCCAACATTGAATCAATATCAATCCAATTCCAATTTATCGATTCAAGGAATAAGAAGTGTAGGATCCCACCTAATTACTCATTCAACCTCAACATGGTTAATACAGAGGAAAGGAAACAAATAGTTGAAAAGTAAACAACTTAATTCATCCTTCAGTGTTCAACAAACAACATGGTATTTAACAATTCAGAGAAGAGAAAGAACTGAATGCAAATCCTTTTTACATTTTGAAGAAAAACAACGATGCATACCTAGCTCAAAAATAGAGAGAAGATCCCAATAATCCATCCTATTAAAAGGTTAAACACAGTCAACATCCCAAGAAGACCAGACTGATCCTTACCTAACAACATCCAAATTCAACAACCATTGCCACACAAACAACATAGTTGAAATTGAATCGATATAAGATAAACAATAGAATCAAACAAGGTAGGGTCAAAGAGAGGGCTTCTCATCAAGTAAAGAGAACAATCACAACAACACAAAACTGATACAAGTTTCCAAGGAAACAAGCTTAAAAACTAATTCCTTAGCTTCATTTCAGTGAAGATAGCCTCGGTCCAGACGTTTCCTCATTTCCCAAATAGAGAGAAACCTACAAGGTATTCCTATGTGCTCAAGAAAAATGAATACAAGATACAACCAAGCCAACCATGTACCCACTTAATAGGAATCAAAGAAACAGTCCATATGTAAGAAAGAAAGGGATCCATCCCAGATTCGAACAAGATGAAGGCAATTCAAAGGGAGGTTCAACCCCAAGTTGGTTCTCAAAATCAAACCCAAAAGAAGGAGAAGAGTAAAATCGAACCCTTCTAACTCATATACTTCAATTAACTAAAACAAAACTAATCCATTCTTTCAACAACTTCTACAGATGTAAATCAAAAGATTATTCACAAACTAATTCATACATGGAGGAGAGAGAGAAACATCAATATCCTTGCACAGTCCCAAGAGAAGAATTTAAATTGTAATTTACCAGATTTCGAGCAAGGAAGAATAAAACTGAACAAAATCCTCTCTTAATAGTTCCAAAAATTTCACAAATTCAAAATGTATTAAGCTCAAAAGGTGTCAACATATCACTGTTGCTTTAAAACAAGTTTGAATCCACAAGAAAACAACGAATCCGAAGACCCATTTCAACATAACTTAACAGTAGTGATAAAATTTGAAGCCACTTTAGATTTTAATTGAAACATCAATTTTTCTTATCTTCTCCTGACAAAGGAAGATATTCCCGATCAAAATTTTAAACCAATCATTATTTTTCCTTAAACCATTTTAGCACAGGAGTTCAAAAATCCACACGACTTAAGCAACCTTCCAGTTTCAAATAAATAAACACAATTTACTCAACATGCATCAAGAAAAATACCCATTTTGAATCTTTTCCAAACAATAAACTCAAGCAGAAGATCAGAGAAAAAATACACCAAATAAATTCTACAAAACCATTCATTTCTAAGAGTAAAGTTCTTTTAATGAAGACACTTAATAAAAAGTAGAACTATTTAACAAGAAGAGCCTATCATGCCTGATAAAATTTCTTGTTGATTTGTAGAAGATCTCTTTGAGCTTCTCAAGAATCTCTTCTTTTCAACCAATGTCAATAGTCAAATCTCCCAACTTCCTCTACATTTCCACAAGTTCAGAAATAGTTTGAAGATACCCACGATTACAATGGGTCAAAAACAAACTTGCTGGTTCGAAGAACCTAAACTCTCATGCAGAGAAAAAACCAGAAAGATCCAAATGACCAATAACTTTCTCCAATTCCTCCTACCTAACTCCTAGGTAGTTTCCTCCACTAAGCTTGAGGCTATTAAATGTATTGAATGCATTGAATGTTATTTCCCCCTCTTTCCTTATGCCACCACCACTTCAAATTTGGCGAAACAAAAATTCAAGAACTCCATTCATTTTAAATTTAGCAATGATGCTAGCTAGGCATCCCACCATCTTCTTATGCCTCCGCCAATCTTGGTAAATTTAATATGTAAGGAATGAAATCAACTCACATTAATAACTTAGAAACCACCGCCACCAACCTTCCATTTTCCAAGTGACCCATATGTCCCCTTTTCATCTTAGTAATAGTTTAGGTTACATTAGGATTGGTTAGGTTTTTCCACCTTAGTTCTTAGGTCACTAGGATTTATATAAGGTAGGAACCACAACCTAGTTTTAGGCATCAACCAAAATAGTTTAGTAATAGGTCCTAGGTAAGTATTATTACCTTAGGTCAAAAATCCAATAGGGCAACATTATAGTTTGGGTCAGATCCAAATAACAACACACATTCGATCGGGGTTAAGGTATTTTCTTATCAGCCCACAACAGATCCTTAATCTCCTCATGCTAATCAGCATTACAAAACATTAATAAAGGAGGTCCAAATTTATAGTTTGTAGCATGATGCTGAGTAAGGACACTTGAAGCTAGGTCCTTCACAATTTATAACAAAATACTGCTCGGTTCCATAATATGTTTCATTCAGCATGTAAATTAACAAGATGACAATAAAGAAGAATGAAGCATACCTTGGATCAATGTAATTGATTCAAGGTGTGTTGTTAACATATGGAAAATGTGAAATAATAGTATAGATTTACAACCTATATTTCACATATCATAATGGTTTGCTTCAAAGTAAACAAAATTATAGCTAGCATGAATTCTGAACAATAATAACTTATCCATTGCAAACATGATTTTCAACGTCAAAAGAATACACCTCCCTAAGACAAACCACATGTTAACATGTGTAATGTTAAAAGTGGAAGTCATCATAGTAATGGTCATGACAAAAATGTTACGGTGAGAAGAGCCTTAAATGATTCAAAAGCGTTTTACGGATTGTGTCGCGGTGGAGGTCGACTAAGCAAAAATAGAGGATTTTTGAGCAGGGGAGAGTGGAAAAGCACAAATATGGTAGATTTGGCTAGATTGGGGCACCTAGAAAGGGATGGGGAACTTAGGGTGCTTTGGCCTAAGACTTGGGCACCTTTGTATGTATAAAATCTCAATAAACCTCTTTCAAGGTGTCATAAGATGATTTCTTGTGTTTGCCTTTTATCATGTGTATGTTTCGTAAGATTTGAGGTACTTACAAACTTGAAATGAATAAAGAACCTTGAAAACCCTCAAATAGACATAAAATCCTAAAAAGAAAGATGCAAAATGAGGGTTAGACTTTCCTCATCCACCACAATGGTGGAATTATAAGCGATAAGCGTACTACATCTTAGACCTAATGTAGTTTTGTGTGTGTATACGCAAAATTATGCCCTAGGATTCTCTTGTGCACATCACACTTGGAAGTAGTGTGCAATTATATATATGTATAATTTAAATAATGTGTACATGGAATATAATAGACTCTCCTCTTATGAAGTGTGATGTAGAAAACCAACCGTTGTCCCTTATGATGGAGCTAGATGGATGTAAATGAAGCTCTAGATGCTTGATATTAGCAACCTTAGGTGGTGATAAGTAATGATTAATACTTGGTCCTTTATTATGATCACATAAATTTATATTTATATGATTCCCTTTTTTAAATTTTTTAGTTAACCTTAAAAATTTCAACTACCAAAAAGATAAGATGCTCAAATGGATAAAAAGGACCCAAAAAGTGTGACCAATGTGTAAAGAAGATAGGGATGCTTAGAGGGGATACGAGTACTGGTGCTACTATCCTAGATGGGTGCTTTTTCCCAAGATGACAAATTCCAAAAGGTGAAAAGGAAGACTGAGCAAGTAATAGTACAAGAATGAAAGGAAAAGCATAAATAAATTAAAGGTGACCAAAGACATGGGTTAATCATTATTTTTCATATATAAGAATCATATGAACAATAATATGTAATAAGGACTAGATAATTACCCAAAGTGCATGATTTTGTGTCTACAGTGGTTCCCATTCCACTTGACCTACCTCACATCAACTTCTCCCCCACTTCTTCCATCCCTATCACTTCTTCATCCACCATTTTCATTAGCGCACCTACCTAAACTTTACAAGAATCCCATATAATTCATCCACCACCAAAAAAATGATAAAATGTCGGTTCCTATCTTCACATCCCAAGTACAAAAAAATGTCATCATATCATAACCCCACCCTTTAGAATCAACCCAAAATCATCAACCTCCTCTACAAAGTTCCTTTTTCCATATATTTCATAATCACTCTACCCACTACACCATACCTACATTCTAACTCATCCCGTGTGAAACCAATTCAATATCCCCACTTATCAACAATAGACAAACCTATATCCATCTAATTATGTCCCCATCTCCCAACCATATCTTATCTCACAACATATTCAACCAAAAACCTTAAAATATCCCCCTTATCAACCACCAATGCAAACACTTACTTATCATCAAAACTATCAATCTTGCTCTCTACACAACCCATCAACTTATTACAATCCCTAACCCCATCCATAAAAATCTCATCCCGAAACCTCTAATGACCCTATATAGGATTTTTTTAAGTAGGATGGCCAATCATGAAGACACTAATTTGGGGTTTAAAACCACCTTATCATATGAACAAGTTTGTAATGATTCCATTCATCCATCATTTACTATAAAACCATACCCTCCACACTAATAAATCCCTAAGTTTTCTAAATTCAACAATAAGGAGGAACCTCAAAAACACCTTCGTGCCTTTAGGAATGCATGTTATCTCATTGCACATGATTAGGACCTCATGCTCTACACTTTCCCCATGTTGTTGGCTGGGCCTACTTTGGACTAGTACAATGACATCCCCAACACTCTCTTTTCTCTTTCACCCAACTTGTGTAACTCTTTTTAGATAATTTCTCCATTAATATTGCGCGTAAAATCACCATCATCGACCTCTACACCATTAAAAAGTTTAATAACGAATCCATTAAAGCTTTCATTGATAGGTGGCTTGGCATTACTAATCAATAATACTTTTCCCTTCCCTAAGTGAGTGTAGACACCAAAATTGGGTCACACTCCACTTGGTCCCTTGTCAAGTAACTGGCTCAAGCATACTCATCTAACCATGGCCCCCTCCACCCCACATTAATATTAATTTAATTTAATTAATTTAATTAATACTCATCCTCACAATATTCATTACTTAATTATTTTAATCAAGCTAATTTCCACCTCACCCAACCACCTCACCCTAGACCTATTCTCAACATGTTTCAATAACTAAAAATAACTAAGTATTACTTTCCTTAATGAGATAAGATTTGGTATAACCCTAAAATATATCCCTAAAATCTCTCTAACCACATTCCCGCTCATTAGAAGGGAAGTTTCCGTTCTAATCCACAAGAATAAAATAAGCTGGGCCTAAGAAATTAGAAAGATCTACCCATTTTAGTAAACCTAGGGAATCCCACCTTAACCGACACCGATCACCCCTAAACCGACGTCGGTCAACCTGAACCGTTGTAGGTTACCATTTATTCACCCAAACACCTTTTTTTTTTTGGTTGACACCATTTGAGAGAAAGAAAAGGAGATAAAAGATGCATGCAAGTGAAATAAGCATCCTTTTACACATCTAGACATCCAGAGCCATCACTAGGATCAATCATAGAGCCATTGCATTCATGGGAGCACTCTAGGAAATCACTGCTACATGACCATACACATATTCTCCGATCAACCACCTCCACCACTCAGCCATCAGATCCTTAACACAGTAAGTATGGCCCTAACTAGTAGGGTTTATTTCAATTAGTAATCTTTATTACTCCTGTTATTAATATATTCTTTGCATGTTTATTGCTTCATCACCCACTTTCCTGTGAACTCAAATATCCCTTCACCCATATCACCAAATCACCTATCCTCACCTGTTGTATACTTCTGAGCATACCTAAGACCTCTATAGACCTCCCCATTCACTCTCCCAAACTTTATTTGACCTCATATCACCCATGCCATTTAATCTATTTGAGTTTTATTCACCTCGACCATACCGACGCTGGTTATCCAAAACCGTCGGTTGTACCTAAACCGACATCGGTCACATTTAGCCAATGTCGGTCTCTGTGTTTTACACCTTGACCAAGAACAGACCCAAAAATCACCCTACCAGTTGACCTAAATAACCCCGGAATCGGACGGTCCCAATACCTTGATGAGACACCTCACCTTTCGAGATCCAACTATAGCCTAGCCGTTGTGATTGGATTTCCTTATTGTACTTGAATGAGATACTTAAATCATATCAACTACAGTAGGACTTTTCTTATTTCTCACATCAGCTTTTTTAAATAGTGGATTGACAACCTTCTAGGAAGTATCACACTTCCTGAAACTAGCATACGCTAGGTAGTCCACTGTCATATATCATTTAACTATCTTTTTGTGGTCTTGTTTTCTATTATAGGTAGTTCCTCCTAGCCAAAAGGAAGCTCTCACATTCAGCTATGGATCAAGAAGTTAGAACATGCACAACAACCATCATTTAATAGGTATTCCTCCTTGGCCCTTACCCTTATCTATTTTGTCATTTCGAAAAGGTGAAGAAAATGGTGAAACATTTTGGCACGCCTGGTGGGACCCATCAGGGGTTCTTTTGCATTTATTCATTCCTAGGTGAAAGTTGTGTGTTTTTTCCCTTTGAAAAGCTTCCACATTAATTTTCTTCTTTGGAATCATTCTCCTTCTTTCTATTGTCTAAAAACAATCGTATTTTTGGTGCTTTAAAAAGAACACATCTTCCTTTCTTTTGCATTGCATTAGTGAAAGAGCATCCCTCTTCTGTTCATCTCTTGCTACATCAAATATCACACTTCAATTTGGGTTTAAAACACTTGCATTGCATTATGATTTGTTGCATTATTAGCTCACATTAAAAATGAGGGCAACCTATATGCTGGAAGTCATGCCCAGCTGATGGTTGACACAAAGAATTGTAGAAAGCACATTTCTCTCTCTCTCTCTCTCTGTCTTACCAAACTTGCACAAAATCAAAATATACACATATTTCTTAAACAAGATCTTACCAGAACATTTGTCTAGTTGGCAGGTACTCCCCAACTTGTTGCCTCTGTCGAGTCATCATTTCGGAGGACAGCCCATCTCTGCAATAACATACCTAAAACCTCTCCTTTTAAATATCCTTCTTCTTAGGACACCTTCCCAACCAAAAATCCTGTTCTAAACACACACGAGTTAGTCCTAAACAACATAGTCTAAAAAAATAAGAAAACCACTGTTAGGATCATGCTTTTTCTTAGCATTCTTCTTGACTTGTGTTTTGAGGTGTGAGACTATGAATCTCCATTTTTATTCTTCCTTGCACACTCCACCATCGTAGTTGGAGTATTTTGAATTTTTCTGAGTGTGTCAGGGCCCCATCTCCTCATTCTCAGATTTATGGGTTTGATTCTTCACTTAATTTAATTCACAAAACTAATTTTCTTCATTCCTTTCTAATTTCACATCGACGTTGGTCCAACGACTGTCATTTGGTTCACATTTGACCATCGTTAGTTAAACCTAACCGAGTGTCAACTTCTATATTTCTAGTTACTTTACCTAGAATAGCCTTCATCACTATTTATGTTCCGTTTCTAGCCCTCAGGGAATCATCATATTTCTCCCCTGTTGATACTTACTATCATACACAGTTTTCATAGATACACATCCAACATTCCTGTTTCATTTTTTTGAGACTGATTTCTTCCACAGTGACCGGTATTGGTTTTAGAAATAGTCATCAGTGTTCCCCAAACCATCACCAGTCAACCTGACCATCATTGGTTTTCCCATAACCATCATATGTTAATCTGACCATCATCGATTTCCTGTGTTTAATTTTTCAAAATCTAGACATTGACTAGATTCACCTCCCAAACCCCATTATTCTCTATTTCTACTTATTTTTGTGTCATCTACAAAATACAATCTTACCAGGTTAACACTTGTTCACATGGTGCTGACTCGCAACTAAACTAACACCCTCATATTCCACGCTAGTCATCAACCACTCCCACCTAGTCCCTCACCACCTTCCGTCCTGTCACCCATGGATCCAACCTTACCTACCACCATTGCTGTAGGTGACGAAGAGTTTGCATGACTCCTTGATTAGAATCCTGCGGCCTTACAGTTCTACCTTTCCCACTCTTCCACCTGAGACTCCTCTAGTCAGTTGATATATGACATGCCTGTATCAATTTATCCTACCCTTATTCCTTCTTTGTTACATCACCCCTAATAATATGATGGTACTCTCATCTTCACTTCACCTGGTAATTTCATAGCTAGGAACCATACCTGACATGACTGCTGCATCTGTAGTTTCCCTCACACATGTTGTATCTGTTGTTCCCTTGTCAACCACCCAGACCATAGCACAATTCACACCCATTGTCTCATAAATACCCTTTGCAACACAACCACACATGTTATTGGTGACCCCTACTCCATTCCTGAATCTCATCCTCTCCATCCCACAAACACTGACCCCAATCGCTACCAAAGTCATGATGATAATCTCACCTACATACACCTACTATCAATAACTATCTCGTCTATCACCCATTCTGGATATGTACCTTCTATGTTGGTTCCTTATTCTCAACCTCCTTATCATGTTCAGTATCCACCTCCTTATGCCATAGGAGGTGTCCCTCCATCACAACCTACCAATGACCTCATCAAGTTGATGATGGAAAATATGTAGACACTAGAAGCATCGGTTTCTGGCTCACGCAATTCCCTCACCTATGATGAAATTTGTAACGAGCCTATTCACCCGTCCATTCCTATTCAACCATACCCCATACATTGGGAAATTCCAAAGTTCAACTGCTTCAATAGCAAATAATATCTACAACAACATTTGTGGTCCTTTAAACATGGGTGTTACCTGATTTCCCATGATGACACTTTACTTTTGAGGACTTTCCCAATGTCCCTAACAGGACCTACATTGGACTGGTACAGTGGACTACCAAGACACTCCATTTACTCATTCAATCAAGTAGCCCAAGCCTTCCTAGATCACTTATCCATCAATGTTGTTGAGAAGGTTACCATGACATATCTTTATTCCACATGACAGTATGCCGATGATTCTATCGCTGACTTCGTCGCTCGTTGGCGCAGCTTCTCACATTCCAATTACCTTAAAATGAGATTATAGAACTATTTACTCGGGCATGTGCTAGACACATCTCACCAACCCTACAGGTGTAAACTTTTCACACTTTTGACGAGGCATTCACCATGGCATGAAAATTGGAAATTCATGCTATCAAAGAAAATAAGATTCAACTTCATAACAAGAACATCACGTTCAAATAAAATGATACTTCTTCATCTTCAAAACCCCAAAATAACTATTCAAATCCCAAAGGGTCTACTAATGCCATAGTTCTCAAGGCCGGTCCCCCTCATCAATCAAACCCAACCAAACCCCCTTCTAATCTCTCTCATGTCCAAGCTTTCCAGTTCAGACGAGAACAACAAAAGTACACTTCCATAGGAGAATCTTCTTCTTCTTATGCCATTACCCTTCCACCTATAAAACCACATAATGGTTTTGACCCTGAGTGAACCATGCCTAAGTGGTATAAGGAACACTACTTTTGTAACTATCATTGTGTCAAAGGTCACAACAATAATAACTGCATCACCTTCAAGAATATCATCCAAGAAATGATAGACAATGGAAATATAGTCTTGGATAGACCAAGTACACCTACTAACCAAAACCTATATATCTTCAAGAAGCCATTCCATAATCATGCCCCATCTTCCAACCAAGTTGGTGATACCTCAAACAATGATAAAAATGTCTGTGAGGTCCAAGCTATTTTCAATGATATATCAGTTACTTCCCAATTGCCTCATGTTCCTTCCATAGATGAAATCTTAGCACGCACTCCCCTACCTACACTAGAATCTATTTCATATACTCCTCTACCCATAGAGGTACCCCCTTCATGCTCCTCTTCACCCATGGATGAGCTTATAATCAGCACGCTACCTTTGACCCCTCAAAATTTTGAGTAGTTGTCAGCGACACCTCTCCTACTCATAGAAGATGTAGGTCCACCGCCTACACCAATGCAAGGAGATCCCAATTCGGCTAGCCCATCCTCTCCTCTACCCATGGAGGATACTATAGAAGTACCTCCACCTATAGATGACCATTCACCATCAGATCTTTAAGATCTTGTTGTTTTACTTTTGGCTCTCTTACCCATAGAGTCCGAGGCTAGCCATTTCCATGTATCTCAAACACATTTTACGAGGATTACCACTCGATCCACGTCGGTTCCACTTACAACAGTACCATTCTCACACTTTATCGATCACCTGGACTATGTCAATAGAGCCTTACTTTGGGTGCATCTTCTACTTCATGTGTCAACAAAAATGTAACTGCCACTCGCTGACACCTCCACTATCTATCCAAAAGTGTTTTGAGTAACCAAGCCAAAGACAACCAAAAATATTGCAATACCTTCCATGACACCACTTATGGCCCAACTCACACCGCTGCCCATAGCCCAACATGCATCTACACCCAAACCCATGCCTATATCATCTCCCTTGCACTAATGCATCTAACCCATGCCTATTACTACCTTAAGGGTCATACCAACAGCCTAGCCTTACTCACCCACCCATCAAATTAGATTTAGCTACACCTTCCAAAATAACACCAAACTTAACCTAGACCCTAAAAGTATATCCAATCTACTAGATCTCATACCCTAACCTTTCCAACCACACCGTATCACCTTCACCCCTTCCATCTATCCTAGGACCTTACCCCTTGACCCTGGCCAAGAAAGCCCCATCCAATGGTAAACCAAGAATGCAGCAACCCATTTCCCCATCACAGAACTATAATATACCCAAGCGACCCACACAACCTCCGCCCTCACCTATAACCTTCTTACCACCCATACCTCCAATACCATCAATAACTTCTTCACTACCCATGACACTTCCTTCTCTTTCACTCACGCCTCTTGCCCAACTGCACCACCTACCTCCATAGCACCTCGATTACCCCATGGGTAACCGCCCTCTTCCACCATATGATTTTCCCTCCACATCTTGTGTTCCCTTATCACCTTTACCAAAAAAAGATGACCTAAAGCTAAAAATCCACTACCCTCTAATAAGGTAGTTAAACCAACCACACCTTCTATTGCTAGTTCATCTACCATGCCCCTACCCAAGTAGATACAACCAACACCTTAGACCACACCACATACCAAACTATTAGCCCAACCTACTCCCCTTCTTGTAAAGACTCTTCCTCCATAGTCATTTTTGCACTTATACCCAAACCCACATTCACCTCCCATTGCGATCCATTAGTAGGATCCTATGCCAAAATTATAACCAATGTCCTCGAAACTTTTGTCATCACATTACCACCTCTTAGACCTTATGCCCACTTGAATCCAAACCAAAAGGGTTTGATGAAACAATTTTTTTTTCCTACTATCATGTGCCAGAAGCGATGTAGAGAACTGTAAGGATTTCAAAACCACTCTTGTCCAATTGTGTCCTCCTGAAGAAAACTTTGATGATGATGATCTTCTTAATGAGGACCCCATTTCACCTTCACCAATTTACACAAATCTTCCTCATTGCCTACTTAGCGACCAAAATCTCCACCCCCATAACTCTTAGATCCATCCCCAAGATTCAAAATTAACATGGTTCACATAAGAGAGTTGGAAATACCACATCCCAAATGCCAATGTGCCCTACTCATATCACAAGGCTCATATCCACCACTAGGGTTTTGTCCCTCTTGCTGCTATACCTTCCATGACACACCCTCTTCATCCACCTCCCCTCAGATTAACATGATCAACATTGCCACCCATGCTCAGAAAGACAAGGGTAAAGAGAAATCAAGTGGCCCATCAACCAACCCTATACCTAATATACCATCTACACCCACACCCAAAGTCATCATTCTGAGGTCCTGCATATCCCATTTCCAACGGGGTCACACATTGCACAATGCTAAAACAACTACACCAATCCCCCTCAAAATGTCTTTATATGACCTCATCCAGACCTCAGAGTCACATTGTCAAGCCCTCATGGAGGTCCTTCAATCTATCGAAGTCTTACCAAATGACCCCACACCCATAGCCTCCATCATTACCCCTCACCATGTAGCCTCTCTCACTAGGTCTTCACCTTCCTCTACCCACTCACCAAGTAGTGTAACATCTTGATCATGACTGTTATTATGATAACTTTTATTTCTAACATTGCAAATGTTGCAACGATAATTTCCATGTGAAGGTGTATTCTTTGATTTTGAAAATCATGCTTGCAGTGAGTAAGTATTACTGCCCAGAATTCGTGCATACGGTAACTCTGCTTACTTGGAAATGATGTCATTATATTTTGTGAATTACAAGGTTGAGAACCTATAGAATTGCTTTTGTACTCGATGAATTTATATATGTTGACAGCACACCTTGAATCAATTCCATTGATCCAAGGTATGCTTCAGCCTTCTTTATTGTCGTCTTGTCAATTGACTTTCCAAATAAAACAAAGTTTGGAACCAAGCTGTAGTTTGTTGTAAATCTGAAAGCATCTAGTTACGGGTATACTTACCTGGCATCATGCTGCCAATTGCAAGATTTGATTCCCTAAATTCATATAAATTGTAACATTAGAAAATGTAAAATAAATAAAAAAGAGGGATTTGCATACAAGGATATTAAGGCATATATCCTGCACCATACGGGTTTTAAGCCTAAGGTGGTAAGACCTACTTGGAACCTATTATTGAATTGTTATGGGTTATGTTTTAACCTATGACATAATATTTATCCTATATGGATTTTAAATTAAAAATTTGTAAACTAACCTAAGGTGAATCCTAAGGAAACCTAACTATAAATATTGTAACCTAAACTATTACCAATCCTAAGAGGGACATATGGGTTACATGGCAAGTGGGAGGAAAAAGGGGGAAGGTTTTAGACTTGATGGTGGACTTAATTACAGTCCTTGCAATTTTTAATCGCCAAGTTTGGTGGGAGCATGGGCGTTAGAGGAACCTAACTAGCCATATGACTAAATTCGAATCACATGCAAAATTTTAAAATTAGAACTCACCAATTTTGAGTTGGCGGTGGCATGAAGAAAGAGGGGAAAATGCATTCAATGCATTTATTAGCATTGGTTTTGGCAACCAGCCCACCTAGGAAAGAGGAAAGTGGATTTTCGTGGGTTATTGTATTCATTTGGTTTTATGGTTTTTTCTCTACAATGGTTGTTCTTTCAAACTTGCAAATTCATTTTTCGGCCATTGTTGTTGTTGTTTTGATCACCTTTGGCTGTTTTTGAGCCTGTGGAAAAGAGGAGGCCGTTGGGAGACCTTGCGATAGTCGTTGTTTGAAAAGAAGAATTTCTGAGGACTCGGCTGTGATTTTCTACAAGCCAACAAGAAGTTTTATCAGGCATGTTAAGCTCTTTCTGTTAAATAGCTATGATTTTCATTAACCGTTTCAATAAATGAATTCTATTTTTGGAAATTTGTGGTTTTATGTAAATGTTTCAATATGTTAATTTGGGGACTGTGATTTAAGTGTGAAATTGTCATTTAGAAATGATGCATACATGGAAAGTTGTTGTTTCAGTTAAAACTGTAAATGGGTATAAAAATCCTCCATTGTTGTTAGGGTTTTAAAGGAAATGTGCGTTCAGCTTTGTGGTCTTTTGTGGGTTGAACTTGAAAAACGTAACAGCGATAAGTATACTATTTGCTGAGTTTATATGCTTAAAAGGTTGTGGATTTCATGAATGTTTGGACAGACTTTTGTGGATTTATCCCTCCTTGCCATAATACATTTAATTGTGATGTGGGTTCTCTTTGAGACACGAGGTTCGTCGTATCACTTTCACAGTTGTTTGTTCTGAAATGTTATAAAGTTTCTCCTACTTTGCTTTTGGTACCCATGACTGAATGTTTGGAAATAACCTCGGCTGAATCTGGAAAGTATATCAAATTGTTTAATTGAGGGATTGGTGTAGAACGTGCAGATTTTACTGTTTCCTTGAACTCATGGGTGAGTATAGGTTCTGCAAATTTAAACTTCTTGTTGTTTTCGTTAGAACTAAACAAGGGTAAATCCCTTACCTTCGTGATTGAAAATGATTTCTTCTTTTATCATTCCAGTGAAAGTAGGGTCATGTTGCGTTGGGTTGTAAACATTTACTTGTTTTTATATTTGGGGTAACACATTGTTTTCAGTGAAGGAAATTAACAGTGATGGGTGCAATTGGAAATTCTGTTATGGTTTGATACTTTCGATTCAGTTGTAAAACGAAGTAATTAAATATTGTTCATTTTACAGTAGCTGATAAAATATTAAAACTATTCCAGTTTTGGTATGAAAAGAATTACATTATCATTACGGTTGCATATCACGGTTATATGTTGGTAATGTGTTGGAAAGAAGTAATGAGAATTTCTATCTCATTTTAATTAATGACTTCCAAATTTTTCTCTCTTGACTGTTAATATTAGTTGATGTCTTTCCTTGCATAAGGTTGATCAGTTCGATCGTGTTAATTGGAAGATATTATAGAATTGTTAACTGAAGGAAATACTTCCTTTCTTTGTTTCCTTTTTTAAATTTTTAGTAAAGAAATACTGAAATAAATTGTAACTACCTTCGGGTGTACATAATTACATTTCACTTTCTATTTTCTCTCTCTGAATTGGATAAATAACTTGTTGTTTGTTGAATTTTGAAAAGTGATATGAGTTATTTTTATGATGATTGTTTACCTTCCTCTTCTACATTTGAACTCGGTTGATGTTTAATGAGTAGTGAAAAGGAAAGAGTTTTGTTTAAAAATATTAGTCATTTTACTATAAGGATTCCATTTACAAGATGGAACAGGACTGAATTGATTGTGTTCGAACAATGAATTATTACTTCTTTCAATTTCTTCTATCAGAGAACAGTTAGAATTAATATTCTTGGATTATTTGTTTAAATTCGAAATGAACTACATTCATTTTTGAAAGAGATGGTTAGGTAATGGATACATAATATTGCTTGTTTGCGGTAATTAATTGAGGATTTATTAATTAATGGTACTGTTTGATTAAGATGCTAATTACTGTGACATGGTTGTTAAAATTGTTCATCATTTTTGGTAATTAATTCTTATGTGATGTCCATCTTAACTACGGGACGTTTCATAAAATCAGAGTTCTTTTACTGAAATGGTTAATCAAAAGAACTTCTTTTTAATAGTAAGTACTTAACATGTTCTGGTTAACAGGCCCGACCCGCACGGCAATTCTTGCGGATGGAGTACCTAAGTGTTAGAAGAAGACATGACCTTTAGGATGTTTCTTTTGTTTGACTAAAAGTTGGATCTTTTATGAGACTTTATTATTCTTCTCGAATGTAATGAAAAGAGGAAAAATTTGTAGTCCTGTTTGAGTTATTGATAATGATAGACAAGAATGAAGTCTGGTTGTTTAGACTTGTAAATTGTGTAAATTTTACTTGCAGAGTAAGAAAAAGGAATGGAGTGATATTTTATTGTTGTACTATTATTGAATTGTGAAAATAAAATAGTGAACTTATTCCTATATTTGAATTTGTACTTATATATACGATGGTTGTTAGCTTTAAAAAAGATATATTGAGAAAGAGGGAATTAACACTCTACTCTTCTCTTAAATACAACTTTTAAGTTGGAATGTGCAAATGGTTAATACTTAGATCAATATGGACTATTAATTGCCATCTGTAAAAGATTAAAATACCTATGAATTTTTGTGTAAGTAATATTTGGAATTGGGTTCTAAACTAATGAATATTAAGGAAAGAACAATTAAATTATGTATTCATATTTTGTTAATGTCCTTGGGGTGTCTTTCCCAAAGGATAATTGGATGGAGGAAATCATATCTCCTTCTATTAAATCTTAAATTAACGTAAGGCAAGCACAAATAAATGAATACATGTGCATAGGAAATGGACCTCATTCAAACGAGGAATAATGTAAAGGAAACTTAAACTTAGAATCACCTCTAACATCCCCATCATAAGATACTAGAACAAGGGAATTTTTTTATACAATGTTCCCTGTTATGAATTATATAATTTAAACACACGTTCAAGTTTTAATAATTGTTCTCTGTCCAATTAATGCAGTTTGGATCACACAATTTCCTTTTAAAACTAATGTTCTCTGTTCACATATTTGTAATATGGAACACACATTCAGTGCCATTCAATCATATAACAGATACCATATGTTGCTGTAAATGACTCGAAGAACTACCAACCTCCCACTTTATGGCTCAGAGTTTCAGCAATCTCTCATTTCATGACTCGGTGACTTACCGATCCTTCATGTTAATTCATGCATAGTATAATGAATATACAGGGTTCTTTTACCATTTCCGGTTATCGAAGTGATCCATTTAAGAAGCCTATCTAAATATCTATTACTGATATTCATCTGACATCCTGCATCTTAAACTAGGTGATTAGGACAACGCAACCAGCACTTGCGATACTTTGGCCAAATATTTTCACATGCTTTGCATGATCATATTCCTAGATGTGATACACACCAATGGAATACGTCCTTCACCTCACTTTGTCTATTATCTAGAATGGTCTTTCTTGGTCTCTACCAGTCCTTCCATTTAAGGTCAAACTCTAACCTCAACTAGCAATATGAACGAGTATAGGAAGTTACTCATGGTAACTAAAGATACACAGACATATGGTGTCGTTCCTAGATGACTCGTGTGTCTAGTTACTTTTAGTTCTCTGGAGTCACTCCGTATACGTGATCAAATTTCTATCCCTAGCCAAGAACTTATTATCCAGCTTATGTAAACTTGATGATTTAATTCGGAAGGGCATTGTAATATGTCAGCTATAACATTGTATCATCATGAAGGCCCCGCCTTCATGAAGACACCATATTATAGCTGGCGTATGTCAATGTCCTACAAAATCCTCTCATCGAGGGTACACATCCAGCTCAATTGTGATTTGGTTATAATCTTAGTATTTAAGATCAACTTTCAGCAGCCATGCTGATCCTTTATCCTTGTTCTTGTTACAGTTGTATGTAGCTAAGAGAGACTTAATCCGTCTTCTAGCTTAATACGCATCTCCTCCTTCATACCGAAGGGTTGCATATTCACTTCTTGGTTCCTTTCTTATTCTTTGGACTAATCAGTCCATTATCGATAAACCTAATAAGTTTAACCTATTAAACTTAACCAAGTTTTTCCACAACTGTAAACAAATTCAGAATTCCATCTTATTAGACGTCATTTAAATGAGGTCTAATTCTAAATGAATTTATTCATTTATCCTTCTTAACCTTACTTAGTTAAGGTTTGTTAACAATAGATATGATTTCCCATATCTTTATTTTCTGAATTTAAATATTCGAGGCTATTAACGGAGTCCGAATACAAGGTTTGGCTGCCCCTAAGTTATTTGATATCCCTTAGCTTTCAAACTAATCCCGAATACCTTCCAATTAGGATTTTGTGTTTATCTAAATCTTTTTAATGTCAATTCAAAATTCATCTTAACCCAAGTATGAACTAATTGCACATTTCAACGTAAAAGTTGCATTCAGGTAAAGAATAGATGTTATTTCCTTTTAAATTCATCCATTAACATTTGAATAATTCCAAGTCAAGGAATAATGTTATATTCTCAAACTTATTCAACAATATCAAATTGATACAATTATTGAAAATATCACACTTTTACTTGTATTCATCCATCAGAATTTACGATCTATACATTTGCCAGTCCAAACGACTGGACTTTGTTTATATCAAACAACATTACAACTCATAAAGATAGAAGAATGTAACTTCTTCCTTTCTCATTTCCTCGTGGAGGAGTAATAGCTATCAATACAATCCATCTTCAGTTAATCAAAGAAGTATCGAAAAACAACCATGTCTTCATTTATACTCAAGTTTCATCTGCAAAATTACTTGCATGCGGTCGATTCATTGGTGAGCATATTAAGCACTTGTCTTTAAAATGAGGTGCTTTTAATTAACTGTCTCAATAAAAGAACCCTGCTTTTATGAAACGTTAATATGAACATCATTCAAGAATTAAGTACCGAAAAGGATGAACAACATAACAACTCAATCATCTAATTACCATCCCAATCAGACAAAGGATTACTGCCCTCTTTCCCAAATAATTATTACAAGGAGTAATTTCCATCAAACAGTTCCAGATTACAACATCTGTAAGAACTACAAACACAATTTTGCAAACTGTTGTTCTAGCATAAATGCTATAATTTCCATTCCTTACAATAGTTATAATTTCAAAAGATAGAGTATAACTGAAGATTCAACCGAACTACTTTCCTTTGCTTTCATACAACTCATCGGAATTCAAACAATCAAACGCAGAAGAGAAAAGTAAACAACAATTAATGCAGATGCTTAAACCAAAGCAGTACAAAATTTAATCCATAATAATTATAGATTTCCAGCTGTAAGAGAGAAGAAACGAACATTAATTCAAATTATCCATCCACACTCTCTTTCCTTTCCTCATAGCTGTACTGAGAATTTTAATCCAAACGTGATATCAATCAATGATAACAGTCCAAAGAGAAATGAACGAAAATCAATAATCGAATAAAAGGGAGAAAGATCATATCACCTCTTCTCACTGTCTATCCAAATACCCATTATTTAGAACAGACATATTCCAATAGTATAATTCATTCAGAATAGTATATTTCAGTATTCAAAATCTACTATTACCTTTCCAAAATGTTGACCAGAGTTCATTGCAACTGGTCCGTAAACATTAGTACCAAAAGAACCTATAAACGCAATCATTTCCTTTTAAACATTTCACTCTACAGACATTCACGTCTAGATATAGACAAGCAAGAATGCACATCTAGTTTTATCAGCTATCATTTCATCAAAACCAGCATTTCAGCTAGACCTGAACAACATGAATGTACAGCCAGCTACAAAATTATGAGCTTCCTCATAATAATAAAAAAAAGAATCATTTTCCAAACATTCAAAGTAAGAATTCCACTTCAGTTTAGCCTTGATGAAACAACAAGAAATCTAAAGGGCAGTTCGTATAGGTATACAATCACATATTTATGCAAATAATTCATCATCTAATCCAAAGAAGACTGAAATAGTGAACTCTAATCTATCTGGTAATTATCCAAATACTCAGTTCCAGAATCAAGAATTAATTCTTTTAAACAAAGTCTTTCATGGAATTCAACCAAACATAGATGCTTTTTAATCGTTTTAAAAAGGAAGTGAGAGTAAAACGATGAAACAAGCCCACTGTTCCAAGTATTTATATTCTATGCGCTGTATACCCTCAAGAAAATAACTCACCCAATAGTTCCATCTATTATTCTCACAGTTCTTCAAAAACCGTTCACGTACAACATTCAAAAAAACAATCTCCTTATCAGTATTGTTTACATAAGACCGAATCCATAATACACAATAAAATCCACTTACCATTAGCTTCAGATTTCCAACAGCAAAAGAGAAAACTAGTTCATTAATAGTTTTAGTAAGAAAAACACTCATTTTCTTCAAAACACACAAGAATACTCAAGTCGTATTCATCCATATAATGACTGTTCAACCAGACATACAAAAAAAATCATCTCATCCTCCTATTTTCACAAGGATGCGTAGAACTCAGAATTGCTACACGCACAGCTAAAGTATTCATAAGCACAAACTCATAAAATAAAGAACGAATCCCCAATACTATCGAAATGAATCCACTCAGCATGGGCAGTGTATTCCACTCAATAATTATGCAAAGAATGCTTAAGTCGCATACAGCAAAAGAAAATGACTCAACTCGAAATCATCTCAACGTAATGTGACCAAATCAAATAACCAAAACCCCCATCATAAGAGTAGGGTTGTTTTAATGAGATGATTAAACAAAAGCAAGTGGTTTAAGGAGAAGGGCTTAACATGCCTGTTAATTTTTTTCTTGTGGCTTGAAGAAAACCGCGCCCACTGGAGTTGTTTCTCTCCACGACGTCCTCGACCAGGCTTTCCAACCAGCCACTAACTTCCACGAAGCTCAAGAATAGCCTTTGTTTTCCAAAGAACAGAGATAGTAATCAAAACATAGCTGGTTAAACCGAGAACCATGGAGAAAGAAAATGCAGAGCAACTAAAATCCAAATCCACACAGAACAACAATTTTCCTTTTTCCTCTATCCTCTTTCCAAGGCGTAGCTGGTCGCTAAGACCAAGATAATTAATGCATTGAATGCACTGCCTTTCCTCATTCCTCACGCCACCGCCGACTTGGGTTGGTGAGTTTCCAAATTTCAAATTTGCATATAAATTCCATTTAGTTTCTAAGCTAGTTGGATGCCTCCAACTTTTCTTTGTTCCCGCCAAACTTGGCGCTGTACATGTAAGGGCTTCATTTACTGTCCCATTAAATTTCTTACCTTCCCCCTTATCCTTTCCATCCACATGGGTCTATGCGTCCCCTTCCTTAGGTTAGGATTAGTTTAGGATTTTAATAGTCCATATCTAGGTCATTCACCTAGTTCATAGGTTAATGGAATTTATATCTATTTTCTCCTTTATGAAATCTAAAATCCATATAGGATAGTAGTTAGGGTATAAGATAAAACTTAGGGGTAGGTTAGGGTTTAATCCCTAATATTTAATTAACTAGTTTCCATATCAAGTCTTTCCGCCTGATAGTCATATTCAACATTAAGCGGGATATTTTGTCCTAAGTTCCACATACTGTGCCTCTTGCATCCAGGCCCTTATCGTCTTACTGTTTGTCTAGCGTTACAACGGTGTGTGGTTTGAGAATCAAACCTTTTTCATTGGCATCTACGTACCAGATATTCATACCTGAAATCAGGTGCTGCAACATTTATATCAACCTTCAGTCTGGTTTAAAAGTAAATCGACAAAGCGATCATAAGAAGGCCACAACATACCTTGGATCAATGGAATTGATTCAAGGTGTGCTGTCAATCAGCGAATAGAGTTCATCAAGCATACGACAAGTCTGTTGTCTCATTAGCAATCACACAAGCAATAATAACTTCTGTCCCAAGTATCAAGTTACAACAAACAAGGGTCCAGATCAGCAACACATTCCTCTAAGATCAAAAGATGTGTCTTAACATATTTATCTTCATTTCTGCAGTTACAACATCATGAAAGGTAATTACCATGATAACTTACAAAAATCAGGTGTTACATCACCTATGAATGAACTTACTCAAGTTTAGCAAATTAATCTTACTAATCAAACTGATTTGGGCTGTAAGTCTGAAGCTTTAATTAATGAACCAAGAAAAGAGATACAACTCTTCGGTAAGGAGAATTGATTGTATATTAGCTTCATGAAAAATTAAGTCATTCATGATTATACACCTTTAATGAATAAAAGATTAAATGACTAGCAAGATTGCTTAACTTATTCATTAAATTATAAAAATAAGAAAGTGATCAAGCTCTTAGGAATATGTATCCCTAGATGGGAGGATTTTGAAGGATGTTGGAACCCGCCAACTGCAATAAGGTGTCCTCATGAAGGTTGGGCCTTCACAATGACACAATGTTTCAGATGACATGTTGTGAAACCCTTCCGAATCGAATCATCTAGGTCTACATTAACTTGAACTTGGCCTCAACTCTACTTTAGAGCAAGTTAGGAACATGTCCTTGTGTAGGAAGTGAATCACAAGGACTAAGGGTAACTAGACATACATAATCAATATGGGTCGAAGATGTATGTCTGTATATACTTAGTCGTCACGAGTGACTCTCTACACATTTTCATATTACTAACTTGGATTAAGGATCAACCTTGGACAAGAGGACTAATAAGAGTCGGGAAATAACATTGTAGATAACAGGTGAAGTGAGGTGAAGGACATATTCCATTGACGAGTATGCCGTCTAGGAATATGATCATGCTAAGCATGCTAAAATATTTTCCAAAGTAACACATATTGTTGGTTGCGTTGTCCTAAATCACCTAGTTTAAGAAGTAGGATTTCAGATGAATATCGGTAATAGATATTTAGATAGGCCTCTTAAATGGAGCACTTCAATAATTGAAAAGGTAAAGGGAACCAAGTATACTTAGTATACAATGCATGGATTAATATGAAGGATTGGTAAGTAGCCGCGTCATGAAATGAGAGATCGATGAAACTCTAAGCCATGAAATGGGAGATCGGTAGTTCTTCGAGTCATTACAGTTGCATATGGTTATCTATTATAAGATCAAATGGCATGGAATGTGTGTTCCATATTATGAATATGTGAATAGAGAACATTGATCTAAAAAGCATTGTGTGTTCTAAATTATGTCATTTAGAATAGAGAACAATTATTAAAAACTTGAAACGTGTGTTTTGAATTACATAATTTAGAGCAGAGAACGTTATGCAATTTTTTTCCCCTTGTTCTAGTGTCTTAAAATAGGAATGTTACATGTTGGTATAAGAGCTGAAGGTTGTAACTCTTGGACCTAATAAGTCCATAATTTAATAAGGTTTACTGAGTTTCTTGTTGAGCAGAAAATGGTTAGAATAAGAGGGAATGCTTGAACAACCCGCTACCGGGTGGGGAAGTAGCTACTACCCAAAAACTAGATGAGATCCTTGTTTCTCTGCTAGATATAAGAGATTTTTAACTGTTTTGAATAGAAAGAAATGGGAAATGAGGAGGAGGAAGAGGATGCTAATATTAATTATCAACCACCTCCCATGGACAACACCAATGGAGGAAATCGGGTGTTGATAATAGTAACGTGAACGTTCTAATCAGCCTAAAAATAAAGGGCAAGATTAGTGGCTAAACTCACAAATGATATAAAAATAATAAATTCAAATTTTGATGGAACTACACTTGGGGACGGGGCTGAAAATTGACTTAGTGAAATAGAGAAGTACTTTGTGATAAGAAACTTCTCCGAGGAAACAAAAGCAATATGGGAGCATATCATCTTTCTCATGAAGCATCATCATGGTGGGACAACCGTAAGGTTGAGTTGAAAATTTTCAAAATAGACATAACTTGGGATCAATTAAAAAAGTTAATTTAGGCAACGATGCGACTCGACTTTTTATGATCAGAAAATGACTGAATTTCAGAACTTGTCTCAAGGAAAGCTGACTGTGATAGAATAATGGGAAGGGTTTACTAAACTCCTTAAGTATGTACCACAGTACCAAGTTGATGATAAGTTCAGGATATGAAAGTTTATAATGGGATTGAATCCCATCATCGGTGGTGAGGTGGATGTCCACAGTTCGACCACTATGGAAGGAGTTATTGAAAAGGAAATAAGACAAGAACAAAAATTGAGAGCAATCTCTACTCATAGGGAGGAGATTAGGAAGAAGATTCCCAACTCTTCTTCATCTCTTGCACCTAAAAATGGACCCTAGAAGAGGTTCGACATGAAAAAAAAATGTTGTGGATAACAATAAGAAAACAAGGATGAACAAACATGTTGCTAGTATGCATAACAACTTTACCAAAAATAGTGGTAATGGGAAAAGTCCTATGGAAGCTAAAATGATAACTTCAAGGCTGGAAATAAATTTGAGCCTAGGAAGGGGCCCATCGGAGGCTATTTTAACTGTGGAAAGGACCATTATGTGAGTCACTGTCCTTTAAAGAAGGATGATCACGATCAACAACATAAGATACATGCTGCGGTGGCTAACAAACAAGCTGAAAAGCAAGTCACACCCATAGAAGTTTTGGGTAAGTTATTCGGTATACCTATGGTTATAATTTTTGATACTGGAGCTACTGAATGTTTTATATCTACTAAGTTAGCATTGAAATTAAAAAGAAAATCTGAATGAATGGATAAGACATGGATGGTACATTACGAAATAATGCTGTCCATATAGTTGATATGTGTCTTTTTGGGGCAGTCCTTGACTTTCCTAGTTTCTCCACAGAATTTGACCTTTATGTTACCCCTTTGGGGTCATATGATGTAATTATAGGTGTTAATTGGTTGGCGAGAACATAAGGTGAAGGTTGATTGTTATGAAAAATAGATTTGCTATTTTGATGACCTACAGAAAACAACAGTCATTCAGGGTGTAAAACATGGGATTGCAGTTAGGAAACTAACAACTATGTAACTAAAAAGGGCTAAAAATAGAGGCTGCACTTTGTATGCCATAAAAATGATAGAAATTACCAAGGAAGATAATGATTTTATGGAAAAATATCCATTGTTGAGAGATTTCAGTGATGTATTTCTCGGAAGAATTACCGGGTCTTCGCCCAAATGGGAGTTTGACTTTACAATTGAGATCAAACCAGGAACCGAGCCCATATCCAAGGCACCCTATAGAATGACCACCATTGAGTTGGTGGAACTTAAGGCTCAGTTACAGGAACTTTTGACCAAAGGGTTGATAAGACCGAGTGTCTCACCATGGGGAGCACTGGTAATTTTTGTAAAGAAGAAGGATGACACACTTAGATTGTGCATTGATTACAGAATGTTGAATAAGGCAACCATTAAGAACCGATATCCACTTCCTAGGATTGATGATCTATTTGATCAGATGCATGGAGCATCAATTTATTCAAAAATAGATCTTCGATCTGGATATCATCAGTTGAGAATAAAAGAGGAAGACATTCATAAAATAGCTTTTAGAACAAGGTACAGACATTATGAATTCACAGTATTGCCTTTTGGGTTGACGAATGCACCTGCCGCCTTCATGAATTTGATGAATAATATTTTTCAAGAATACTTGGACAAATTTGTGCTTGTATTCTTGGACGACATTCTCATATACTCTAAAAATGTCAAAGAGCATCAAGAGCATTTAAAGATAGTATTGGAAATCTTGAGAAAGAGAAAGTTGTATGGTAAGTTATCTAAATGTTCCTTTTATGATGCATAAGTGCATTATTTGGGACATGTTATAAGCAAGAATGGGATAGCTGTAGATCCTTCAAAGATTGTAGCTATAACTGAGTGGCTTGTGCCCAAGAATGTGCATGAAGTTAGAAGCTTCATGGGCCTAGCGGGGTACTATAGAAAGTTCGTTAAGGACTTTTATAAGATTGTTGCACCAATCACTTCATTACAGAAAGAAAGATAAGAAATTTATTTGGAATGACAAATGTGAATTTGCCTTTAAGATTCTAAAGGATCAGTTAACTAAAACACCTATTTTGGTGATGCACTGATCCAAATGGAGATTTTATGGTCATAACAGATGCATCTAGGGAGGATCTCATAGGTATTTTGTTACAAATGATCACGTCATAGCTTATAAAAGTAGAAAAATCAAGTTACATGAACAAAATTATGTTCCACATGACCTAGAGCTCACTTCCATCATTCATGCACTTCAACTATGGAGGCATTACCTCCTTGGTAAGCCTTTTGAGCTAAAAATTGACCATCTTGGGTTGAAGTATATTTTTACTCAGCCAAACTTGAATGCAAGATAGCGAAGATGGTTAAAATTCCTATCTCAATATGATTTTGATATAAGCTATATTAAAGGCAAGGAAAATAGGGTAGTAGATGCTCTGAGTCGTAGAAAGCACATTTCTACTCTTATAACATTAAGAACTCAGTTTAAAGATGAGGTGAAAAGTGTCATGGAATCTGACTCTTATTTTCAGCAAGTTAAGATAATAGTTTGCTACAAATCTAAAATATGTAAAGTATAAAGGTTTTTGTTTTGACAATGAAGGAATTTTACGAGTTTGAAAATAGGGTATATATACCCTTGGAAAATGATTTAAGAAAGAAATTATTAGCTGAATTTCATAATTCATCTTTTCGAAACCCGACATTACAAAAATGCTTGCTGATATAAAGAAGCAATATTTATGAAAGGGGATGAAAAAGATGTGATGGGATTTGTGACACACTACTTGGAATGTCAGCGTGTTAAAGTAGAACATATGCATCCCACCGGATTATTGTACCCTCACAGCATTCCACTAGTACAAATGGAAAGTGATAACTATGGATTTTGTTCAAGGATTTCCTATGTCTAGGAATAAACATGATGTTATCCTAGTTGTTTTTGAAAAACTAACCAAAGTGGCACACTTTATTGCTAGTAATCTAAAAGATGATTCACCAGTGTTAGCAAGAAGGTTTGTACATGAGATTTTTAGGTTACATGGAATACCCAAATTGATCATATCAGATAGAGATCCGAGAATGACATCAAGATTTTGGCAAATGCTTAATGCAACCTTGGGAACTAAACTAAATTTCAGTTCTGCATATCATCTGGAAACGGATGGACAGACTAAAAGAGTCAATCAAGTTTTAGAGGATATGTTAAGAATGTATTACATGGATCAGTAGTATAAATGGGAGGAGTACCTCCCACTGGTTGAATTTTCTTATAATAATACATACCACACCTCTTTAAAGATGACACCTTTCGAAGCATTGTATGGAAGGAAATGTAGAACCCTTGTTAGCTGGGACAACGTAGAGGATAGAGAGATAATTGGGCCAGAAATCCTTACGAAAGCAGAACAAAAATTAGAATAATTCGTGAACATTTAAAGGAGGTTGCCAACAAGAAAAAGGGTTATGCAGACTTAAAAATGGTTGATAGGAAATATGAACTTGGTGAGAAGGTCTTTCTTTAGGTTAAGCCGAAAAAGAGTTCTATAACTTTTGGAAAGGCTGCCAAGTTATCACCTCGTTATGTGGGACCTTTTGAAATTGTTGAAATAATCAACCCTGTAGCTTATCATTTAGCTTTACCTCTTGCTTTATCACGAATGCATGATGTTTTCCATATTTCTTTGCTTAAGAAATACGTATCAGATTTATCACATGTGCTGAATTAGGATTCCTTGCAGGTCCAAGACCCCGGAATAATCATGGTTAAGCCCATTTGAGTCCTGGGAACTCGCCAGTTGTACTTAAGAAATCGCGAAGTGAATCAATGTAAGGTCCAGTGGGACCAGTTTAGTGAAGAAAGTGCAACTTGGGAGAATCTTGAAGAAATGAGATCTACTTTTCCATACTTGTTTGATCTAAATTAAATTCAAAAAACTGATAAATATGCCAAACTTGGGAAGCCACTGAATTATTTGATGGTTATTTTAAATATTGTTTGAAGACTTAAATTTAGTTCTGTGATGAACATATGAATGGAAGGATGATAACTGAATTTTGTCCTAAAAACTCTATGATTTGACTAATTTGATCATCGAGACGATGATTCTTGTAAGAAGGGAGGTATTTAACATCTTGGTCATGACTGTTATTATGATAACTTTTATTTCTGACATTGCAAATGTTGCAACGAGAATTGCCGTGTGAAGGTGTATTCTTTGATTTTGAAAATCATGCTTGTAGTGAGTAAGTATTACTACCCTGAATTCGTGCATATGGTAACCGATTACTTGGAAATGATGTCATTATATTTTGTGAATTACAAGGTTGAGAACCTACAGAATTGATTTTGTACTCGATGAATTTATATATGTTGACAACACACCTTGAATCAATTCCATTGATCCAAGGTATGCTTCAGCCTTCTTTATTGTCATCTTGTCAATTGACTTTCCAAATAAAATAAAGTTTGGAACCGAGTTGGGGTTTGTTGTAAATTTTAAAGCATCTGGTTACAGGTATACTTACCTAGCATCATGCTACCAACGACAAGATTTGATTCCCTGAATACATATAAATTGTAACGTTAGAAAACATAAAATAAATTTAAAAAAAAGAGGGGTTTACATACAAGGATATTAAGGCATATATCCTGCACCATACGGGTTTTAAGCCTAAGGTGGTAAGACCTACTTGGAACCTATTATTGAATTGCTATGGGTTATGTTTTAACCTATGACATGATATTTATCCTATATGGATTTTTAAATTAAAAATTTGTAAACTAACCTAAGGTGAATCCCAAGGAAACCTAACTATATATATTGTAACCTAAACTATTACCAATCCTAAGAGGGACATATGGGTTACATGGCAAGTGGGAGGAAAAAGGGGAAGGTTTTAGACTTGATAAGCGGACTTAATTACGGTCCTTGCAATTTTTAATCACCAAGTTTCATGGAAGCATGTGTAGCTAGAGGAACCTAACTAGCCATATGACTAAATTCGAATCACATGCAAAATTTTAAAATTAGAACTTGCCAATTTTGAATTGGCGGTGGCATGAAGAAAGAGGGGGAAAATGCATTCAATGCATTTATTAGCATTGGTTTTGGCAACCAGCCCGCCTAGGAAAGAGGAAAGTGGATTTTCGTGGGTTATTGTATTCATTTGGTTTTCTGGTTTTTGCTCTGCAATGGTTGTTCTTTCAAACTTGAAAAATTGTTTTTCGGCCATTGTTGTTGTTGTTTTGATCACCTTCGGCTTTTTTTGGGCCAGTGGAAAAGAGGAGGCCGTTGGGAGACTTTGCTGATAGTCGTTGTTTGAAAAGAAGAATTTTTGAGGACTCGACTGTGATTTTCTACAAGCCAACAAGAAGTTTTATTAGGCATGTTAAGATCTTTCTATTAAATAGCTATGATTTTCATTAACCGTTTCAATAAATGAATTCTATTTTTGGAAATTCGTGGTTTTATGTAAATGTTTTAGTATGTTAATTTGGGGACTGTGATTTAAGTGCAAAATTGTCATTTAGAAATGATGCATACACGGAAAGTTGTTGTTTCAGTTAAAACTGTAAATGGGTATAAAAATCCTCCACTGTTGTTAGGGTTTTAAAGGAAATGTGCATTTAGCTTTGTGGTCTTTTGTGGGTTGAACTTGAAAAATGTAACAATGATAATTATACTGTTCGTTGAGTTTATATGCTTAAAAGGTTGTGGATTTCGTGAATGTTTGGACAAAACTTTTGTGGATTTATCCTTCCTTGCCATAATACATTTAATTATGATGTGGGTTCTCTTTGAGATACAAGGTTCATCGTATCATTTTCACTACTATTTGTTCTGAAATGTTATAAATTTTCTCCTACTTTACTTTCGGTACCCATGACTGAATGTTGTGAAATAACTTCTGGATGAATCTGGAAAATATATCAAATTGTTAATTGAGGGATTGGTGTAGAACGTGTGGATTTTATTGTTTCCTTGAACTCATGGGTGAGTATAGGTTCTGTGAATTTAAACTTCTTGTTGTTTTCATTATAACTGAACAACGGTAAATCCCTTACTTTCATGATTGAAAATGATTTCTTCTTTTATCATTCCAGTGAAAGTAGGGTCATGTTGCTGGGTTGAAAACATTTACTTGTTTTTATGTTTGGGGTAACACATTATTTTTAGTGAAGGAAATTAATAGTGATGGGTGCAATTGGAAATTCTGTTATGGTTTGATACTTTCGATTCAGTTGTAAAACGAAGTAATTAAATACTGTTCATTTTATAGTAGCTGATAAAATATTAAAATTGTTCCAGTTTTTGGTATGAAAATAATTACATTATCATTACGGTTGTATATCATAGTTATATGTTGGTAATGTGTTGGAAAGAAGTAACGAGAATTTCTATCTCATTTTAATTAATGACTTCCATATTTTTCTCTCTTGACTATTAATATTAGTTTATGTCCTTCCTTGCATAAGGTCGATCAGTTTGATCATGTTAATTAGAAGAAATTATAGAATTGTTAATTGAAGGAAATACTTCCTTTCTTTGTTTCCTTTTTAAATTTTTAGTAAAGAAATACTAAAATGAATTGAAGCGCCTTCAAGTGTACATAATTACATTGCACTTTCTATTTTCTCTCTCTAAATTGGCTAAATAATTTGTTGTTTGTTGAATTCGGAAAAGTGATATGAGTTATTTTTATGATGATTGTTTACCTTCCTCTTCTGCATTTGAACTTAGTTGATGTTTAATGAGTAGTGAAAAGGAAAGAGTTTTGTTTAAAAATATTAGTCATTTTACTATAAGGATTCCATTTACAAGATGGAACGAGAATGAGTTAATTGTGTTCAAACAAAGTGAATTATTACTTCTTTCAATTGCTTCTATCAGAGAACAATTAGAATTAATATTCTTGGATTATTTGTTTAAATTCGAAATGAACTACATTCATTTTTGAAAGAGATGGTTAGGTAATGGATACATAATATTGCTTGTTTGCGGTAATTAATTGAGGAGTTATTAATTAATGGTATTGTTCGATTAAGATGCTAATTACTGTGACATGGTTGTTAAAATTGTTCATCCTTTTGGTACTTAATTCTTATGTGATGTCCATCTTAATTACGAGACGTTTCATAAAAGCAGAGTTCTTTTACTGAAACGGTTAATCAAAAGCACTTCTTTTTAATAGTAAGTGCTTAACATGCTCAGTTCAACGAACTGACCCGTGTTGGCAATTCTTGTAGATGGAGTACCTAAGTGTTAGAAGAAGACATGATCTTTAGGATGTTTCTTCTGTTTGACTAAAAGTTGGATCTTTTATGAGACTTTATTATTCTTCTCGAATGTAATGAAAAGAGGAAAAATTTGTAGTCCTGTTTGAGTTATCGATACTGATAGACAAGAATGAAGTCTAGCTTTTTAGACTTGTAAATTTTGTAAATTTTACTTCATGGAGTAAGAAAAAGGAATGGAGTGATATTTTACTTTTGTACTATTATTGAATTGTGAAAATAAAATAGTGAACTTATTCCTATAGTTGAATTTGTACTTATATATACGATGGTTGTTAGCTTTAAAAGGATATAATGAGAAAGAGGGAATTGACACTCTACTCTTCTCTTAAATACAAATTTTAAGTTGGAATGTGCAAATGGTTAATACTTAGATCAATATGGACTATTAATTTCCATCTGTAAAAGATTAAAATACCTATGAATTTTTGTGTAAGTAATATTTGGAATTGGGTTCTAAACTAATGAATATTAAGGAAAGAAAAATTAAATTCTGTATTCAGATTTCGTTAATGTCCTTGGGGTGTCTTGCTTGAAGGATAATTGGATGGAGGAAATAATATCTCCTTCTTTTAAATCTTAAAATAACTTAAGGCAAGCAAAAATAAATGAATACATGTGCATAGGAAATGGACCTCATTCAAACGAGGAATAATGTAAAGGAAACTTAAACTTAGAATCAGCTACGAATGAACTTAATCAAGTTTAGTAAATTAATCTTACTAATCAAACTGATTTGGGTTGTAAGTCTGAAGCTTTAATTAATGATCCAAGAAAAGAGATACAACTCTTTGGTAAGGAGAAGTGATTGTATATTAGCTTCATGAAAAATTAAGTCATTCATGACTGTACACCTTTAATGAATAAAAGATTAAAGGACTAGCAAGATTGCTGAACTTATTCATTAAATTACAAAAATAAGAAAGTGATCAAGCTCTTAGTGGAATATGTATCCCTAGATGGGAGGATTTCAAAGGATGTTGGAACCCACCAACTGTAATAAGGTGTCGTCATGAAGGTCCCTAGATGGGAGGATTTCAAAGGATGTTGGAACCCACCAACTGTAATAAGGTGTCCTCATGAAGGTTGGGCCTTCATGACGACACAATGTTACAGCTGACATGTTGCGACACCCTTCCAAATCGAATCATCTAGGTCTACATAAACCTGAACTTGGCCTCAACTCTACTTTAGACCAAGTTAGGAACATGTCCTTGTGTAGGAAGTGACTCGCGAGGACTAAGGGTAACTAAACATACGTAATTGATATGGGTTGAAGATGTATGTCTTTATATCCTTAGTCGTCACGAGTAACTCTCTACAGCTTTTCATATTACTAACTTGGATTAAGGCTCAGCCTTGGACAAGAGGACTAATAGGAGTCAGGAAAAGACCATTCTAGATAACAGGTGAAGTGAGGTGAAGGATGTATTCCATTGATGAGTATACCATCTAGGAATATGATCATGCTAAGTATGTGAAAATATTTGGCCAAATTAACGCAAGTTGTTGGTTGCGTTGTCCTAAATCATCTAGTTTAAGAAGTAGGATTTTAGATGAATATCGGTAACAAATATTCAGAGGGGCCTCTTAAATGGAGCACTTCAATAACCAAAAAGGTAAAGGGAACCAAGTATATGTAGTATACAATGCATGGATTAACATGAAGGATCGGTAAGTAGGCCGAGTCATGAAATGCGAGATCGATGAAACTCGAGCCATGAAATGGGAGATCTGTAGTTCTTCGAGTCATTACAGTGCATATGGTTATCGTTATATGATCAAATGGCATGGAATGTGTGTTCCATATTATGAATATGAGAATAGAGAACATTGATTTAAAAATAATTGTGTGTTTTAAATTATGTCATTTAGAATAAAGAACAATTATTAAAAAATTGAAACGTGTGTTCGAATTACATAATTTAGAGCAGAGAACGTTATGCAAAAAAATAATTTTTTTCCCCTTGTTCTAGTGTCTTAAAATGGGAATGTTACAAGTAGCTTCCTTAGCTTTACTGAGATGAAGAGATCGCTCCCTTCTAGCCTGATGACCCTTACCCCACTCTTTTCATATCTTTCTTTATAAATAATATACGCATACGACATGTTATGATCAATGGTGGTGCTAGTATCAACATCATGTCCTCCCATGCGTATGACCAAATGTAAATACCTGCCTATTGCATGCATGGTAACCCCATTATATTGCGTTCCTTCAATGACGCCATGATCTCTACACTCGGGTACCATTGTTCTCCATGTCCGTGTAGGCCCCCACACCGTCCCAAAACTTTTCTATGTCCTAGAAGGGGCTCCAAAGATAACTTATTGCTTGGCTGACCTTAGATCTTTGCTATGGGGTGTGCCCCTTTGACATTACATCGATGCCTCAAATTTGAACACAAGGGACATAATTACACCATCCTTGTCAACCCCTTACCTTTAAAGACTTATAACATGCTATATCGAGCCAATGATATACTTATATCGGTCAAGGCATTTGCCACCAAAACCACTTCACCTCCACCCATGAGCCCATCCACCCAAATTGCCACTACTTCGCCGTGTCTAGCCTCACTATCCCTACAACAGTTGTAGCCTCTATGTTGCACCCCTGTCTCCCCTTCATCTAGTGAGCCATCTATACCCGCTACCCACTTACTAAATACTCGATCCCTTAGAAGTTGTTTTTCAACACCTCACCCTGCAGGGAATACCGCCTATACAATATTGATACCTTCCTCACCCCACAAGAGTATGGGAATCTACATTAATACCCTAATTATGACATTCGCATTGGTGACATTTTCCCTTATGGCCCTCCCCACCTTCACACCAATCTAACATATGGGGGACTTGATATGGCCACCTATAAACCCAAACCTCCATCCCAAACCCAACCATTTTCATCTAACCTACACTCGCTCACTAACCATTTTTTTCTCACACTTTCCTCCACCAGTGCGCGTGGAAAGGATTTGGCTTCAGATTTTTATGAACAAGGCCACCACACTATCATCTCCTGTACCTCTCGTAAACACAATGACCATAGTGGCATTGGTTTTGACGCTCCATCCTCTAAGAAGGTTCACATCAACCTTATCTAGGATGAGAAATATTCCCCCTCTGATTCACCCACATTACCATCCTCACCCATGGAGTCCATAGATCCTGAATCTATACCTCCTAATTTTTTTTTCATAAACACCATTTCCTTGGGACCGCTGACCTATCAAAATGATGGAGAGGCTCCATCTTGTCTCACATTCTTGTATCCTGACATGATCGATGATGATACACCTTCAATTAATGTAATTTAATGTATTAATGATGAGTCCATCCTCACCTACCCTAGTGTAGAAGACTCTTATATTCACCGGTCGTTATCCTCTAAGACGTAAACCATGTTGAATGAATCGACCATAAAAATCAACATTAATACTCAAGATGACCCTCACATTCTAAATATCGGCTAATCCTTAGACACTACTAAACAAGAAGCCTTCACCTCTTTCCTTTGGGACTTGTTATGCAAAATGGTGCCCCAGCTCATTTTGTGGCTAACTCCTTGTGTTCTTACCTCTCTTGTGCCTCAGTCTACATTTTTTTATTTTTAGGCACTTAAGGCTTTCTAGAAATGGCACCATCAGATAGAGCTCTCTCTCAGCTTTCCAGAAAGGTAAAGTTTGCCTCCTAACTCCTTATATTTTTCAAGTTATGGCTCGACAGAGTTTTTGTGGAAAATTTTCCCATTTGAGGCCCGCAGCCAATAGGAAGCTGCCACGTGGCAGAGGAGTTCGGGGGTCGGAGGAAAATTTGAATTTTTTCCAAGTATTTTGGTCGAAGGTTCAAATGGAAATTTTTTCCCGTGGGGCCCACGGACCAATCAGGTTGTGACACGTGTCACAAGGGGGGGCGGAATGAAAATTTTTGCTAAGTGTTTCCATGGGCAAATTTCAAAATTTTGGCCCGCGGCCAATGGGAAATCGACACGTGTCGAAGGAGGCTCGCGGGCGGTGGGTGGAAAATTGAAATTTTTCCAAAGTTTTTGTGAAGGTTTCAAATGTCAAGATCGGCCCGCATAGCCCGCACCCAGTGAGAATGGGCCACGTGTCCTCATCAATCAAACAGGCGGGAGGAAGAATAAAAAAATTTCTAAGTGTTTGGCCGAGTTTCAATGGCAAATTTTTGAGGGGTTGGCCCGAGCCAACCGGAAGGTGACAGGTGGCGAAGCGGCAGGGAGTTCATGGCACGGGAAGAAATGGAAAATTTGCTAAGTATTTGCCAAATTTTCCAAAGTGGAAGAATGGAACGGAGAGCCCGCAACGAGTAAAATTAGGACACGTGTCCTAAGGGGAAGGTAGATTCGGAGCTCGGGGTAGTTTTTGAAAATTTTGCAAAAATTTTCAGCCAAAACTAAAAAGTGAAAGAAGGGCTGCGCCCCTGTCAGCCATTCAAAAGCCGACACGTGTCCCGGCCGGGCGGGGCACGGGGGAAAAATGAAATTTTTCCAAAGTCTAAAAATGTCAAAATTTCAAAGGAAAACCCACGGGAGGTGAAGGAGAGAGAATTCTAGAACGAATCAGAGCTTTCCACGTGGCATCCGACCAGCGGAGCATGGGGAATTTTTGAAAATTTTTCCAAAGACAAAAAAGAGGTAAAATTTGAAATTTTTCCCGCCGATCCGTTTTTGGGCCGTTTTTGCCCTAAATCTTCAAACGATCATATCTTTTGATCCAGAGCTCAGATTTTCACGTTCTTTATATCATTGGAAATATGTTAAAATTATCTACATGATTCCATGGTCAATTTCTAATTTTGGTTCAGTTTGGAGAGAGAAAATTCAAAAATAGTTCTAGTACGTGTCCATGGCCAGAAATGACATTTCAACAACCAAATTTAATACAAAATGGGTCACATTCTTCTCCAGCATGGTCAAAAATGATAGGGTATGGGTTTGTAAGGTCCTCCATGTTTTTTAATGCATTTTTTTTCGTCAATGAGGAATGGGCTCCCACGTTTTTTACGTTTTCTCTCTCCTGGGCTCGACCCATGCATTGTAAAAGCCAGATTTGGCTCATTTCTTGAGGGTTGAACACTTTTTGGCATTGAAAACTTCTTCTTTCACCTCCAGCAAGTGATAGTTGTAAGAATCAAACCTTTTTCACAGTTTGTAATAGGTTTATACCTCTTTGATGGTGGAATGCAAGAGATTTTTTCATGAAATTGACAGTGTAAACTCTGTGAATGCTTTCAGTCCTCTGTTTGTATTGTTTTACTTCATTTCAAGACCTCTAATTACATCTATCAGCTTGTGTATGTTTTCCCTTGTTGCATTTCATGAATTTGTGTCTATTTATATGGCAAGAAATGTTTCACCACTCCTTTTGGTGCATCGCCATATTTAGTTTAGTTTCATTTTTGCATTTTTATCCCCGTCTCCTTGCAATCTAGGGTAGAATTAGGATTAGAACCTCTGTAGTTGTGCAAAATATAGATATAAATCAAAGGAGTTTGATGAACCATCCTCTAATCTGAGATTCCTCTCTCATTTTCACAAGTCCCACACTTAGAGAGAGGTTTCCATGTTGTGTAATCACACCTGGATGCTCTAGAATCAACTTAGAAACCTGATTTGCATCCAGGGGTGCTGTTGATTTGCAACAACAGGACCATATAAATGCATTTTCTTGGTCCTATGCTGATATGCCTGGTATCGATCCTAAAATTGTGGTTCACAATATCGTAACCATTCCTGATGCCAAACCTATCAAACAAAATCTACGAAAATGCATCCTCACATTGCTCTTCTAGTCAAAGAAGAGCTTCAACACCTTCTCTCGGTTTCCTTCATTCTACCCATTGATTATCCCCAATGGATTTATAACATCATTCCTATCATGAAAGTGACAAGGGGACTCCACATTTGCATATATTTCCATGACCTCAACCTCGCCTATCCCAAAGATGATTTCCCACTACTAGGCATTGACCAACTAGTTGATCTCACTACTGGCCATGAAATGTTATTGCTCATGGATGGTTTCTCGGGCTACAATTAAATATTACTAGCTCCCGAAGATCAACACAAGGCTAGCTTCATCACCCCTTGGGGTACTTTTTGCTATCAAGTCATGCCCTTTGGTCTCAAAAACGTTGGTGCTACATATCAGTGGGCCATGACTTACATATTCCATGACATCATGCATCACATATTGGAGGATTCCATAGATGATATTCTTGTCAAATACAAGCATCGAGTCAAACACCTACCCATTCTTAAAGTCATCTTTGATCGCCTCATCAAATATTGTTTTCGTCTTCAACCAAAAAAGTGCATCTTTGTGGCACTTTCTAGAAACTCCTAGGTTTCATCATTTCTTTACATGGCATAGATTTCAATCCTACTAAAGTCAAGGCTATCCTTGAAATTCTACCACCCACTAATCTCCATCAACTTCATAGCCTATGAGGAAAATTGCAATCAATTTGTTGTTTTATCTCCTAGCTTTCTGACCATTGTCAACTATTCCATCATCTTCTCAAGAAATACATTTCATTCAAATGGGATGATGAATGCCATAAAGCCTTCGAAGCCTTGAAACAATACCTACTTCAACCACCAGTGCTCATTTCTCCTAAGGATGACAAACCCTTCTACCTATATATTTCCACCACTGACCATTCTCTAGGTGCCATGCTCGCTCATTGTGATAACCAACACCAAGAGCAAGTAGTTTCTTACATAAGTCGTACCCTTATTGACTATGAAACTAGATATACCCACATCGAATTTTTTTCCTAGCCTTAGTTTTTGTTGCCACCAAACTCGCCAATACCTACTCAACCACAAAACCTTTTCATTACTAATATTGACCCATTACACTACATGTATACCAAAACTTATCAAAATCAATGTGCTTCACGTTGGATTATGCTTTCCGCCAACTTCCACCTTGAATTCATCCATCAAAATTCCATCAAGGGCCAAACTATCATCAACCAATTGGCCAACGCCCTTGTTTCGGGATCAACCCTCTAACTTCGACTTTCTATACGAGTCTATTGCTACCCTTTCCTTGGGACGAAACCACTTACAAAATAACAATCTTCTTTGATGGCTCCAAGTGTCGGCGTGGGGCGGGGCTGGTGTTATCCTCATTCTGCTTGATGGTGAACCTATGCCTTTATCTTTCAAACTTGATTTTGATTGTACAAACAATATTTCTGAATACGAAGCACTCGTATTGGGTCTCCAAGTTGTTTATGCCTTAGATGTTAAGTCAATCAACATATTTGGTGATTCTCAGTTGGTCATAAACCAAGTCAATGGTATATACCAGTGTTGTAATGAGATATTTCAAAAGTATAAGCATCATGTGGACATACTTTTGACCACCTTTGACTGTTATGCACTTCAAACCACCCCATGTTCTACCAATAAATTTCAAATACCATGGCCTACTTGGCTTCTTAGATACCGCTTTTCCTATTGACTCTAAAATATTTGTCACCATACAAATACTACAATCAACCTCTTATTTACTTCATGAAGTCTACTCTATCGGAACCATTGCTCCCGACCAAAGTGACCTTTGGTATAAACAATAAATACACTATCTTTTCCTTTCCATTTTTCCTCTCGATCTCACTCGTAATAGACAACATGCCTCTCTTCAAAGTGTCTCCCATTATGTTATCATGGGTGGTCTTTCAGTACAAATGCAATTTTGAAAACATTCTCTTGTGATCCCTTACCGGTTCTAAAATTCCTTACACTATTAAGGAAGTCGACAATGGAATTTGTGGATGCCACTTTAGTGGTCTCACTGTCACAAAACACATTCTTTTGCCTAGGCTATTACTAGCCAACCCTAAACCGTGATCATTGCGATTATGTCAAATGCTACATAAAATGCCAAAGCAACATGCTAATATTCATCACACCCTTAATCATGCCTTACGGGTCATGCGAGACCTTTGGATTTTATCTCAATTAGGTTTGGATCTTATCGGTGAGATCAACCCCCATTCTTCACAATGCCATCAATGGAGCATAACTGCTATTGAATATTACACTAAATGGGTAGAATCCATTCCCCTAATTTCCCCCAAAGCTGAAAAAATATGTGAATTCATCAACCATCACATCATCTGTCACTTTGGTGTCCCTCACCGTGCTATCATGGATAACAGAAAACAATTCAAAAACAAAACCTTATGCAAACTATGCGATGCTTTTGACATCCAACTTAGTTTCTCATCACCTTATTACCTACAAACCAACGGTCAAGCTGAATCAACCAATAAAACCTTGAAAAAATCCTTATGAAGGTGGTCAATGATACTGGGAAGGATTGGCATATGCACATTCCTTTCACCTTATGGGATTATCACACTAGTATTCACACTTCGACTACTGCCACCCCCTTTTCTTTGGTCTATGGTAATGAGGCTTTCTTACCTCTCAAAGTCCAGATTCCATCCCTTCGCATATCACTATAAGACATGCTCAAGGACGATGACTTTCGCCAAGATTGTTTGGTGCATCTTGAATTATTAGATGAACGTTGTCTCAATGCTCTTGACCATCTCTAAATATACCATAAATGTATCAAACATGCCTATGAAAAATGTGTTCACGAACAACCCTTTCAAGTTAGTGACCTCATCCGAAGGAAAATCAACATGTAACCAAAGAGGAGAGAAATCAATGGGGTAAATTTTATCCTAATTAGCTTGGACTCTATATTGTAACCCATGCCTATGGATTAGGTGCTTATCATTTGTCTTCACTCGAAGGTAAACTCGAACTCCGATCCCCTTATTACCTTGCATCTTTGACCATTTTATTGTTGATGTCAAATTCTATATCACTTTCTGTCATTTGATCACTCATCCCTTGAGTGATGTTCACCTTCCATAATTACCCATTTTGAGGATCCATGAATAAAAATGAATCATGTGATTACCCCTCACCTTTTAGCCTTGTCTTCAATATGAGTACCATGACTCTGCTCATAGCATGATTCTCATGAATACTTTTTGTCTTCTTCAAGATGGAATCCTTCAGTCGCTCATCACTCAAAACCACCTCTTTCACAGTTAATCTTTGTGTACTATGATCTTATTTTATAAAATAGGAACCTAATCGTCCTCTATAATCTTGTCCATGACTTAAAATGTCTAAAAACAAAAAGGGATACAACTCCTTAAGTCAAACTTCTAGCAAAAGATGACTCCCTCAAAAGGGACATCTCTTCTTTATATTCTACCACTATCAATAGACTACTCCCTCAAAGGACAACTATATACGGTCATTACAAAAATATAATAAATATTCAGAAGCTTCCCACATCGATCAAATTCATGAAGACCTCAAGGAGATAATATATTCATCCCATATAGACTTCCCACATCGATCAATCTATTAAAAACAAACAAATCAAGAAAAAGATGAAATTTTCATCATGGAATTTCCTATTTTGGATTATGGGTTTCTTGTTTTGAAATACACGTCATCGTACACTAAGTTATGCTAAACCTCTCATTCTCACCTCCTTGTCTTTTTCTCCTAAATTCCTCGTTACTCAAGGGACTTTCCGTAAACGTGACATTTCGTGATCATGTGACTTTTCTTCACCCTTAAAATAGTCCATTATGCAAGGCCTGTAGGGTCTTATGTTCATAAGCCCATCTAGGGTATGGTAGACTCATTAGGGTTCTTATCAATTAAGAAACTCTTTTACCACCTCTTACCATTCGCCTTCCTCATTACCTATTGATTATCCTATACAAGACCAGATCCTCGGCACATGTATTTAAAAATCAATCAACCATACCTATAACCTAAAATCAATCATGCCTATGACCTACATCACCCATGCCTAACACCTATCAGACCATTCCGCTATTTCACCCTAATCTTCCCTAGCTTATGGGAGAACTACATCCCTGAGGTCTCTTTTCGCCGGGATTATGTAGGCAAAGTGTTGGTGTCCATTTTGATCCTCTGCCTTTCCTGAATTTTTTTCTATAGTTTGAATGGGTAAAATGAAGTTGCTTCCTCTATTCCCATGCCTTAGTCCATTTGAAAATCATTTGACATGCCCCATTTGAAAGAAATCCCCAAGTTTGCCATGTTCTATGCCCTAATTTTTCCAAATCTATGGGCTATGCTGTGTTTTTTCCATTTCTCCAATCATGAAAGCTTAAAAATGATCGATTCATACATGTCTACCCTCAAAAAACCCCTCCCCATGGTCGTAAAATGTTTAACAACTTGTTCCATTTATCCTTTGTGTGAAAAATTCATCACCCATGAAGAAAAAATTAGATTCTAGGCACAACTGGAAAAATTATGTGTTTTTGACGGTCAGACGGGCATATTTTAGCCATCAAATTATTGCTGAGATATCAGAGGGTACGTGGCAGCTTCTAATTGGCTGAGGAAAAGTAGGAAGTGTTGTAACTTTTCATTTTTCACCTTTTTGGCAAATGGGGCATTTTTAGGCCCAGGGATCCATTTTTTCCAAATTTTCCTATGTGGCGTATGTTGATTGGCTGAGGGATGGTGGGTGGTTGGATTGCCTTAGAATTTTTAGACCTTATTTTGCAAAATTTTTAAAGTCAAAAAATGGTCCGAAGCCCCGTAGCCAATCCAGAGTGGACATGTGTCCTAAAAAACCAAAAAGGGAGGAGTGGGCTGAGGGGGACTTAGATTTTTTTAGCTCTAATTCTCTAAAGTTTCAAAATAAGTTTCAGCCCTGCTCCAATTAGAGGAGGACACGTGGCAGCATGACAGGTGCAGAGGGGATGCAGATGGCAGAGGTTGTTTAAAATTTTTTCCTTTAGAAGCATAAAAGGCTAAAGTAAAAATTTTAGAGTGCGGCCCCGTGGCCAATCACATGTGGACACATGTCCATGAAAGGTTAGAGGGAAGTGCGGGCCGCGGAAGGAAATGGGGAACTTTTTCCTTTTTGGAAATAGAAGTTAAAGTAAAAATTCAAGCCGAGTGCTCACGAGTGAATCAACAATGCAGACACTTGGTGAAGGTAGAGCGTGTCGGCGGCGTCCGGCTGAAGGAACATTGAAAATTTTCCCTTAGCAAAAAGGGAGTTAAAATGAGAATTGGGCCCGCGGATTTTAGCGATAGAGGAAGTGACATATGGCGAGGGAGAAATCGGGTGTGCGGGCCCATGGGGCAAAAAGTGAAATTTTTCCCAATTTCCAAAAGGGGTCAAAATGCGCAGAATTGAAGCACGATTTCAATGGGACCCACCATATGCCATGTGTCAGCTCCAAAATTCAAAGGTAGAGGGGTGGAGAAAAAAGTCAAATTTTTCCATTTTTTCAAAATGTCAAAAAGACAAAAAGTAAGCCCGAATTGATTTCCAATCATACTTTGACACGTGGAGGGCCCAGATTGAAGGAAAAAGAGCAGATCAAGGGCAACTGTGCACTTTCATTTTTGGCCACCATTTTTGCTCCGGGAGGCTTGGAATCGTGAATTTTTAATCAAATTTCATCATTTTTTGGCAATTCCATGTCATTTTGGCCTTCTAGGAACATTGGAATCGGTTTCATGACTCAATATTTTGATTTGAGATGTTTTTGAAGTAATTTTTGCCCCATCCTGAGCAAACACGTGAAGTGTCAAATTAAAAGTTACAGAGGTAATTTTAAAGGGTAAAAGGGTGAAATGATGAATGGAAAGGCATCTGCATGCCTTGATGATGAAAAACGTGCCTCTAGAAGGATAATGATTTGGATATTTGCAATGATTTTCCATTTTAGAAACACCTAGCAACTCTCATTACAAATTTATTAAATGTCATTTTCAGTGAATCATGAAGAATTGTTGAAACAGAATTGATCCCTTGGCATATTATTTTCTAGGGAAAGAAGGATCAAATGTGGCAAGAGATTTATAATGCATTTTGGAGAAATGAAAAGGGTTGGGAAGTTGAAAATTATGAGCAAATTCTGAGAGAAAGCTCATTTTCTGAGAAACCCACCAAAGGACCAGAATAATTTCTTTTGTGTTGGATCTTCATGTATGTGAGTTGGTTACAAGTGTATAGCCATCACACAGCTCTGAGATTGTTCATGAAACTCTCCCCTGCTAATGAATCTAACAAGATTTTGAGTTAATCTATGTTTTTTTGGGCAATATGATGTCTGTTATCATTTTTAAATGCCTACAAATATTTTTCATTGTTCTTGTTGCAATCTTACATTGAAAGTCTTTAGGAATCACATAGAATCTCCATTTCTTGTTGATATTTTAGTGGCATTTACAATCTCATGCTTAGAATATTCTTCATCCGATAAATAGATAAACAAATTTAAAATCATTTTACCTTCCTTGACTTCAGAGATTTCTTGTAAGCCTTTGGGGGTACCTTAGGCATGGTTTGATCAAGGATTTTTTTGTTTAATTGAGTTCTTTACTTCAAGCTTTTGTGGTGAGTTCTCAAATATTGTGTGAAGAGTGCAACCTGGGCTTCCATTTATGCCTCTTTTGGTTGAAAGAATATCTTGATTATTTGAAGCATTTTATCTGATAGTTGTTCAAGTATTGTAGAGGTTGTCAAAGATCTGATATATCCCAGTTTGTCTTGTCAACACCCCACCAAAAAATTCATTCAAACAAACTAATCCTACCCATACTACCCCTGCATTGCATTGTGTGTCAACAAAAGGATCTAACCCATCTACAAAAATGCACAAGGAAAATCAGGATTATACAATGTCTTCAGTAACCCTTGCCTTGCATTGAAAATATCTCCATAATCTGGGAGTGACAACTTGTGAAAGTTAGATTTAGAGCATTGATCATATTTTCCTAAGGCCTTGTCATACTACTTGCATAAATTGAGGGATATATTCATCTCCTTCACCATTTGGGGGTTACAATATAGGTTCTCTTACTTTGGTTGAAAGGCACAACCTAAAATAGTGAGGGTTAGATCAGATCCTTTCAAGGTGCTATCCATCTCTCTACAAATCTGAATGTCAGTTAGATCACATCCCCAACTACAAAATGACACACATTACGATATATCCGACTTCAAGATTCATGCCATATCTCTTAGGTGCTCGGACCTGAAAAGGAGAACAAATTTGAGTACCAACAAGAAGCACTCCAAGGGCATGGAGACCTTGAAGGTTAGCTCGTCCACTCTCTAGCCTAACCAATTCCCTCTTCCCCTTTCCTATTCACATTCTACCCCAGCTTAGTTTCCTTTTCATATCAATAATTGGAAATTAAACCAAACAAAGAACAATTGCTTAACATCTTTACCATCATAACCTACACATTCATTTCATGTTGTCTACAATTTCTTTACCATTATCATACATTTTCCTACAAAACATCTTAATATGATCCACATCATCATTAATTGCATAAATTAATGAATTAAAAACTCAACCATGCCTAAACCAACCTAAACTCAATCATGCCTAAGTCAACCTGACTCCATCCATGCCTATGACCTGACTCAATCATGCCTAAGTCAACCTAACTCCATCCATGCCTATGACTCGACTCAACCGTGCCTAAACCAACCTAAACTCCATTATGCCTAAACTGACCTGACTCCACCATGCCTACACGACCTTGACTCTAGCATGCCTAATCCACCTGATTTCCACCTATATATATATATATATATATATATATATAATATATAAATGAAAATTAAAACATGTACACCATTCATACTATAAACACCATCATCTATAAATTGGAAAGTCTGTATAAAAATACATGTGAACATATATCAAAATATCAAATTTCTCATGTATATCCTCACTCTCTTTGGCATGCAGTTAGAATATGATCAAAATCAATAAAATATCATATACATCCTCACTCTCTTTGGCACGCAGGCCAATGTATATCAAAAATAAAACAACTACATCAAAATGGAGGTCCACATGGCTATCAGGCATCATCCCACCGGATATCCTCCATCTCTGTCTCCCCTATCTCCTCCTCCTCCTCGGCTCCTGTATGATGGCCTGCTAACATCTCACCACCCATCATGGGTCGTGGTTGGGTCTTAGGCTGGTACATCACCTAGGACTAGCCTCCATGAACTAGTTACCTCATCTTGACCCTATCTCGGGGCTCGCTAGCCCCCGTGCTCTCCACACTATGGGTGCATGACTTGGTCCTCTCACTCGAGGCCTGTTGTGCCCTATACTCTCTATAGGATAGGAAATCTATCCCTACCACCATCAGCTAGTCTTGATAATACCTGGCCTCACCTAGAGCATCCCACAATCTAGCTACAGGTATTGTTTGTGGTGGCCCCATTGGCCTCTGACCCTATACTTGTCCTATGGGACCCTATCCCATGCTTTCCTATAAACTGGGACCTTGTCTCGGTGCCTGTGGTGGTGCCACTAGCATCATACCCTATTCATGTATCTGGGCATGTAGGACCACAACTCGTGCATGCGCAGTGGCCAACTGGCCCTGTAAACCAATAACATGTGCTTGTAGGGCAGCCACCTATATCCCATCATCATCACCACCCTATGCGAGATGTCTATTCTTGTGCTATATGGGCTTGTAAATTGGCCACCGTGCCTTTGCACTTGTTAACTACCCATGCCCTTTCCCATTTCCGACCAACACTTAACCAAACTAGCCACTGTTTGACCTTACCCACCCTTATTGTTACCAACCTCAATGCCTACGTTACCTATACTTGTCCTTAATTACATTTTGAGATTTTTTATTTTACCCATACCTCATCCCTACCGTGCCATGACCTAGCTACTTAGAATTGGAACATTGTTAGTGACTGTGAACTCATGTGCTCTCTATATCTTGCGACATCATTACTTGTGTTGTTTGACCTAATGACCTTACTTTGCCTATATCTCGTGATAGTTTATCTCGACTCCAACCTTTTGTGTACCGGAACATACCTAAACATTCCTACACTGAGCTATGTGTAGTGCTTCCACACCATATCCTATACCTTAGATACCGTAATCACCTCAACCTTGTTTGGATAAACCTATCAACATTTAGACAATGTAGAGTTTTTCAACCGGTACCGCATCGCAATTTATACATGTGCATGTGTTTGTCTATTACTACCTTTGACCTTGGCCCATTACCTAGATTAACCGATTGGACCTTTACCCCATTACCCCTATTGTCCACCTTCCTCTTCCTCACATTCACCTTTTATCAAACCACTCACCGATTCTGTCTTCTACCACATCAGTTCCTAGTTTGAGGGGGATCACCTTTACCCACATATGGGGCAACCACATCTTTATTTTGTTAGACTCGCTTACCAATACAAGCTACACAACTAAAAGGGGCAAAATGTAGACACCAAAATTGGGTCACACTCCCCTTAGTCCCTTGTCAAGAACGGGTCAAGCATACTCATCTAACCATGACCCCCTCCACCCCAAATTAATATAAATTTAATTAACTTAATTAAATTAATACCCATCCTCACAATAATCATTTCTTAATTATTTTAATTAAGCTAATTTCCACCTCATCCAACCACCTCACCCTAGACCTATTCTTGGTATGTTTCCATAACTAACAATAACTAAGTCTTACTTACCTTAATGAGCTAAGATTTGGTCTAACCCTAAAATCAATCCCTAAAATCTCTCTAACCACATTCCCGCTCATTAGAAGGGAAGTTTCTATTCTAATCCATGAGAATAAACTAATTGGGCCCAAGAAATTAGAAATATCTACCCATTTTAGTAAATAGGAAATCCCTCCTTATCCAATGCCAGTCACCCATAAACCGACGGCCAACCCAAAGCGTCGCTGGTTACCATTTATTCACCCAAACAGCCTTTTTTTTGAGTTGGCACATTCTGAGAGTAAGCAAAGGATATCGAGCTGGATGCAAGTGAAACAAGCATCCTTTTACACATCTAGACATCTAGAGCCATCACTAGGATAAATCATAGAGCCATTGCATTCATGGGAGCACTCTAGGAAATCACAACTACATGACCATACACATATTCTTCATTCACCACCTCCACCACTAAGCCATCGGATCCTTAACACAAGTATGGCCCTAACCACTAGGGTTTATTTTAGTTATTAATCTTTATTAATCGTTATTAATCTATTCTTTGTATGCTTATTGCTTCATCACCCACTTACTTGTGAACTCAAATATCCCTTCACCCATATCACCAAATTACCTATCTTCACCTGATGAATACTTTTGAGCATACCTAAGACCTCTTTAGACCTCCCCATTCACTCTCCCAAACTTTATTTGACCTCAGATCACCTCTGCCATTTAACCTATTTGAGTTTCTTTCACCTCGACCATACCGACTGGGTTATCCACAACTACCATCAGTTCTACCTAAACCGACATCGATCACATTTAGCAAACTTCGGTCTTTGTGATTTACACCTTGACCAACAATAGACCCAACAATCACCCCCGCTAGTTAACCTAAATAACCTAGAATCAAACCCTGACCAGTCCCAGTACCTTTATAGACATCTCACCTCTTAGATCCAACTATAACCTAGCATGTTGTGATTGGATTTTCTTATTTTACTTGAATGAGATACCTAAATCACATCAACTATAGTATGAATTTGTTTATTTATTACATTAACTTGTTTTAAACAGTGGATTGATAGCCATCTAAGAAGTATCACACTTCCCGAAACTAGCATACGCTAGGCAATCCACTGTCATATATCATTTAACTATCTTTTTGTGGTCTTGTTTTCTATTACAGGTAGTTCCTCCTAGCCAAAAGGAAGCTCTCACATTCAGCTGTGGATCAATAATTCAAAACATGAACCATCAACTGACCAACATTTAACAGGTATTCCTCCTTGGCCCTTACCCTTATTTGTTTCGTCATTTCGAAAAGGTGAAGAAAATGGTGAAACACCGAGATTACCAATATTTTATATCGATCATGTGCCAAGTACATATCATCAACTCTTTAAATCTAATCTTTTGAAAGCTTTGAAAAAATCCATTAGCATGGCTCGACAAACCGGAACTATGTGCCTTTAAGCAAGTCCATGTGAAACTTTGATCCAACAAATAGAAACATGAATTCACCAAGTACTCTAATCATAATGAAAAATCTAAAAAATCATCCAATGCCATCATTATTAAATATTCTTCTCGCATCCACCTCACATGTTGAGCTCCCATAAAGGGCAACTCGACCTACTCACAACTATACTCCCTTGTATAATAATTTAGTTTTATCTTTGATAAACTCATGGTTCCCTATCTCATCCAACTCCCTCTTATCTACCTTGTTGATGATACGTGTCATAAACCTACATGGTACTATGAAGTAAACTATTTCAAACACCATTAAGTTCATGACCACGAAATTGAAAAGTTTCACACTTTCAAATACATCATCCAACACCTAATTGATCGTGGGGACCTTCAATTGGATAATCCTAATGCTCCACCTAACTAACCCTTAAATTTCTTCAAAAAAACTTTCCCTAATCATTCCCCAAATAAACAAACTGATCCATCTACATCTCAAGAACCCAACGCTCATACAATCATTACCGTAAACAAGGATTTATCAGCATCACTTGCTCTCATCATCCCCTCATCCACCATACCCACCTCTAATCCTTCATCATCTATCTCCAAATCTATCACCATACTAGTATCCGCACTTCGTGTCTACATCTATTATCCCTTCATCTACCACATCCGCATCTACCGCACCTACCTCTCTTATATCCACATCCATTACATCTACATCCTCTACATATATATCTTCAACACATATATCTGTTATAACCGTACCCATCCCCACATATGTCTCAACATCTATTTCTATACCCACGCATATGGAAACTCCTACACTCACACCTCCAATTACATCCTTATCCTTTGAAACCACTCCTATATCCACATCATCCCTTCAAGCATCTACTAAGAATACACCTCTACTTGAGACAACCATAGAGGATTTCCTAATCCCACCTTCATCCCCAATAACTACTACCACCACCTCTGTACCAATACCTCCAAATCCCACACAATTTTTGGCTCATTTCAATCTCATTAAACGTATCATCTAATAAACACTTCCATCTTCAATTCCCACACCTTCAAAAATCCTACATGCATATGACTTATTTCTACCTCTAAGGATCCCTCAATTAAAATCATTGTGATCCCTGCCAAAGGTAAAATATTGTGGCAAAAACATAAGAACCTTGGCATCCCTACTCAAATGTCCCTCACCCATACACATAAAAATTTGGAGTTTCCCCCTTCAAAACCCCAATAAACTAAATAACCCAACATCTCATCTTCCATCTTAGGACCTCTCCCATCTATTTAGGGAGTAGGCCCTTCATCTAAATCCACAGTCACTCCCAAATCTACATCTAAACCATCTATTTATTCTTCCAAATCTGAATCAAAATCATCCACCTCTTCCCCGAGTCTTAATCACATGCATCCAAAGTTAAATCAGAATCTAAAGTCCCTATAAAATCCCATAAAAGTAAGGAACCTCTCTTTCCTTCATCATCTTCCCCAAACTAAGTCAACACAAATTCCATACAAATTTATCTTCGAAAAAACCCCTCTACCGGGTCCTATCTTGAAGTCCTTTAGTTTCTCCCCTAATCATCCATAATTTCCTTTCATCCCATCAATCCCTTCAACCCACATGGGACTAAACCCACGTGGTTTGATTCCAACACCATATGTACCTACCATTATGTCCTTAGACATGACATAGTACATTGTAGGGCCCCAAAACCCTCATCAAAAATATCATAAAGAAGATAATCTTTCTGAAGAAGAATACCACCCTCTCCTATCGCAGTCCATGTAAATCTAATCCCAATTCTCCAATCGATTCTATAACCTCTAAAACCTCTAAATATACTTCCTCATCCACCTCTTTCATCACCATCCCACCGCCAAATTTTACCTTTCTTATAGATGAACCTCCTCTTTATATAGATGTCATTCACATCACCACTTGCTCGCGTCCTAATGAGTCCCAACCATCTAGCCAATAAAAACAAAAATTTTCATGCTACTCCTCTTCCGACGGGCCCACTCCACCCCCATCTTCATCCAAGGATAAGGTTTCCATCCTATCTACAATGCAAACCTAAAATCACTCCACCATTGAATAAAGCATCGTAAAATAATTCCATTAGGCTCCTGTTAAGATGTCCCTATTAGAGATTATCTAAAGATCTCCCAAGCATCAATAAGACCTTATTAAAGCCTTAAAACATATATCAAGTATCATCTAATGAAGCCCAACCATTGATAACCCTTGTTGGAGTTCTTACCACTTTTTCCACCATCTCCTTTGATGAATATGAAATTCTAGACATCTTACTTAAGGGGCACAACCTTCATCTTTTCATCACTATCCACATCAATGGCACACTTATCGCCACTCTATGATTGACAATGACACTAACATCAATATCATCTCATCTCTTGCCTTTAACCAGCTTAAACATCTAAAATCCATTAGTTCTTAATCTATCGTGGTTCTTCATGCCTTTAATGATGTTATCGCCCATGCTTTGGGCATAGTCATCCTTCCCATCCGCGTGAGTGAAAAAATTCTCCTTACAATCTTATAGATTTTGAGGGAGAGTTTCAATATAACATCTTTCTTAGACACCCATGGATTCATGCCATATGTTATGTCCCATCGTATCTCTACCGATGTATCAAGTATGAATATGAGGGGAAGATCCATACTCTCCCCACTAACCTTCCTCCATTCAAAGCATGCCACATGACCTATCATCCAAATGATGTGCTCATCCTTAAGAAATACCCATCTTCCTGAAACATCCACTAGTTCTTCTATACCTACATCTAAATTACTTAATGATGAATCTCTTGATAATGTGATGCAACATCTCTCTCTAACGCAATATTGACTCTTCACTCTCTATTCTTTTCCCTTACTCAATCAACTTAATAGACCCAACAAATCTCCCATGTATCAAACTAATGTCGAGGATATCATTTCCTTTGGCCCACCTCATCTCGAACTAATATTACCTATGGTGAATTGATTTATCTTCCTCTCATGTCGATAATCAACACCACACCAAACCATACACTAATAGATTTGAATTCCTCTATAATGAATCCTTCACCTATACCCACCTCCACCATTTCACATGGAAGATATTCTATCTTGAATGTTATGAAAAAGGTATGAATGATCTTATCATTGAAAAATCCCATAAGCCTTATGAGAAATTCAGCCTCGTTTCAAATAATAGCCCATTAACTCCCTTGTGCATCTTTCTTCTACATCTCCCATGCACATCGATTTACCATCCACTCCTCTATTTGGAAAATCCATGAATACGGATGCTACCAAATTCCTTTCTTATATATATTTTTTAATCTCCAAAATCACTATGTGATGGTCACTTATCGGTTTGAGGGTAGAACTAGGTCCCTTCCTCTCAAATTCGAAAGATAATAGAGGAGGATACCCCTACCATCAAAATTATCCAATGCAATGATAATGAATCCATTATTTTTTATATATGGGTAGAAGATCCCTATCTTTATAAGACCCTACCTCCCAACACATCCACCCTTCTCAACAAATCACCTATCGAAATCAATGTATGGACTCCTAAGGAACCCCACATTCTCAAAGTTGGCCAATATTTTGACCTAAAATAATTTTAGGCATTTACCTCTTTCCTATCTAAGAATATCTAGGCCTTTACATGTTTATTACCATCTGCGATGCTAAGATGATAAATCGAAGTTGTGTCACATACATCCTCACATTTCCTCATTGTCATTGAGGATTTACAATGTCTTATTTATGCTAACTTCATCCAACCCATCAAATATTAGTTATGGGTTTCTAACATCGTACCTATTTCCAAAGCATCGTAAATCTCTGCATTTATACCGACTTTTAAGATTTATATCTCGCTTGCCCTAAGGATGACTTTCCTCTTCCTAACATCAATGAACTAGTCAACCTAACAATTGACCATGAAATGATTTCTTTTATAGATGGTTCATTTGGTTATAATAAAATCCTCATTGCATCAAAAGACCAATATAATACATCTTTCATCATTTCTTGGGGAACCTTATGCTATTGTTTCATGACCTTCGGTTTGAAAAATGAGGGCCACCTATCACTCTATGACCTACATCTTCCATGACCTCATCCATAAAACTGTAAAGGACCACATTAATGACCTCTTAGGTAAATCCAAGCGTCAATAGGACCATGTTTTTTTCCTTGACCCTGTCTTTATAAATCTTATCCAATTCTTCCTTCGTCTCAATCCCGCCAAGTGTGGTTTTGGAGTTCTCACTGGTAAACTCCTTAGCTTTATATTTTCTATTAGGGGTATTGAATTTGACCCCGCCAAAATTAAATCCATCATCAAGATGCCACCCCCTTATAATCTAAAGAAACTTCAGGTCTTCAAGGCAAACTCCAATTAGTTCACCATTTCATCTCACATCTTTCTAACTGCTACCAACATTTTCATCATATCCTTTGTAAAGACACTCTATTCAAATGGGATTCCAATTTTTGAAAGTCATTTTATGAGCATAAGAATTATCTTCAATTGACACATGTGCTTACACCTCCGTGTGGGGGATCCCTTCTATTTATACATATCTTCCTTTGATCATGATCTGGGTGCCATGTTACTACAACATGATGAACAAGGTAGGGGAGAAATCCATCTATTATATCATCTGCATCCTTCATGATTACAAAAACCATTATAATGAAGTTGAAAATCTATGTTGTGCTCTCTTCTTCACCACCTCCAACATCCATCATTATCTTCTCAAAAAAATTCTACATCATCGCTAGCTTCAATCTCCTTAAACCCATGCATTCTAAGCTTTATCATAATGATTGTATCACTCGATGGTTCATACTCATGACCGAGTTTGAACTAGATTTCATCTCTCAGAAATTTTATCAAGGGCCAAGCTATCGGTGATAAAAATTTCAAAGCCCCTCATTATGAAAATCATCTTCCTCATGAATAATTACCTAAAAAATCTATCAATACCATCGATCATGAATTATCTCTCATCAAAATGAGATTTTTCTTTGATGGATCTAAATTATGGAAAGGGGGAGATGGTAGCATCATCATAATTTCTCCTTGGGATACCCCTATCCCCATTTATTACAATATTTAATTTGAGTGTGCTAAAAACACAAATGAGCATGAATCCCTCATATTGGGTTGCCAAATCACTATTATACTTGATGTCCAAATCCTCAACATTTATGGTGACTCTCAGCTCATCATCAATAAAATTAATGAAGTATATTGATACAAAAATGAATTCCTTCAAAAATATAGGGACATGGTCAAATATCTTCTCGAGGCTTTTGATCAATATACCATCCTATCTATCCCTCGTTCCTCCAATCATTTCACCAAAACTATGGAATTTTTGGCCATTGTGGGTTAGTGTTATTATTGATGTCAACCCTAATTATGAAAAAGGGTGTCATGGTGTCATATGAGTCCCCATTTGATGTTATTCAGGTGTCAAGCATGAATATTGAGTGGTTTTGTGAGTTTTCATGGTGTCTTAGTGCATGGTCTAGTGAGTTGAGTCACTATATGAGATCTATTGAGGTGATTATTTATTTTCATGAGCTCATTCATGTTCGATGAGGTATGTTACAAGTGTATATGAGTCTGCGCATGAGGTCGAAAGGTCAGTTAATAGTTGAGTCAAATTATTGCATGTTTGTTTATAGCCACAGTGCATGGAAAATAAGGCACATGTATGAGATTTGGACATAATCAGTCTATTTGGAGCATGGTGGAATTGTACCTAAGGTGTATGGTGAGTTTTAGATAAGTATTCAGTGGTTTGATGCATTTATGAGGTCCTTGGGAAGTAAGAAGTGAGAACTAGGAAGGATTCCATAGGTAAGTCATTGTGGATGGAGAGTTTGAGACATATCTGGGCTAAATGATGAGTATGGAAAATTAGAGAAGGTTTTCATGATGCTTCATGCCAAATTTTAGGTCATTATGAAGAATATTTTTGAATATATGTAAGTTTTGATGAAACCGAGTAAGTTACAATGTGTTTTTCTAGCAAAGTTGGACCTTCTGATACTCGATGTGAGTTGTATGATTTGCATGGGGACCTGAGATATTTGGAATATCTTCTAAGGTTAGTTATGAAGGTTTCAAAAAAATAATGAGGTGGTTTGATCTTTATGTTTTAATGAATGATTGTTAAAAAGGTAAAGTGGTTTGAAACCTAGCTAAACCCTAGCTAGGAGTAGCTTGGAGAAAGATTCTTGTACAAGATGAGTTTTTATAGATTCCTCAAAAGTGATGATTAAATGTTGTAGAGGAATCTTCCATATTTTGAGAAAGGTAAGATAATGCTTATGACAATATGTTGGTCCCACCTAAAAAGCCTTGTTTTAGAAGAGTTTTAGTTTAAAGATATTTTTTCCAAATGAGGTGAAGACTAAATTGCCATTTATGATAGTCCAAGATTTTATATAGATGTCCATAAATATTTTAGGTTATGGTCATATTGAAAAAGTGCAAAGTGTGATCTATCTTTGTTGAATGGTTTTTGGGGAAATTTGAAGTAGCTTATAGTCAAACTAACATTACAGGGAGCTACAAAGTGGGAATTATGAATTCATTCAAGTTGCATTTTAAATATGGTTAAGATATATTTCCATTTATATATCAAACTTTAATATTGGATAAGGCATACAAAATTTATGAGCTGTTCTTGGAGGCTCAATTTTGGGGGATGCTCATTCTAAAGGGTGTAGATAGCTAAAGTAGGTAAAGTGATAAATATGAATTCCTCATTATTGGTGAAGGTTTCTAAGGGCTTAGGCATCATGTTTAAATATGGTACATGCTTTGGTTTAGTGTGTAAGTGAGTTTTGGTCTGTTGGAGCAAGTTATGCTAAGTGACAATTCTTGAGTCCAAGTAGAGAAAAAGAGTAGTTTAAAAAGATCAGCTTGTTTTAAGGTAATTAAGAGATATTTCCAATGAGGTATGGCTTTTATCATGATGAGGTGTTTTTGTCAGTCATTTCGGTCATTTTGTGAAGAAGTTTGTAGCTGTCATTTTAGGACACTCTTGTTCTTGTTGAAGTATTGAGCTGTTTGAGGCATGAGATGGATGAGTTGAATCTTGTTATCACCTAGAAAGTGAAGAGGGATGAATTTGGAATCCATTAAATGAATTTATAATATTGAATATATCAGCAAGAGTGGTTATCAACTAAGTTTGGAAAACTAGTTTTTGGGAGGATTTTTTTGGTAAAGACAAAAGTGGTTGTGTTGATTAGTCAAAATATGGCACTTAGTGAAGGATATATTGAAGGTTTAAGTAGAAGAGAAGAGTGCATTCAAAAGTGCAGAAGGATTGGAAAGGATCACACGTGAATAACAAAGAAAGGTTTGGGACTTAGTTGTTTTCATGATTAGGATATATTTTTAGAGATAGTGTGTGAAGCACACAAATTAGTTAGAGACTTGCATGACACGCATTGACTATTTTTGGAGGGTTGGCTATGAAGTTCTTTGTATGGATGTGGGCTAAAGATAGAATTGTGAACTAATGGTTAAATATGAGAGATCTATTGTTAGCATTCTTGCATGTAAGGATATTTTTGTAACGACGCGTGGCTAATAATAACATGCGACCTATTTTGGGATTAGATAAGTGGTGAAGGGAAAGTTCCCACCCTTATAAATATGTAGTGAACTATGTAGCATAAAAAATGGTGTGAGAAATGAGTTATAGTGAGATTATGCTGCCAAATCGATGCACGCATGAGCGTATACTCAAGTTATTATAATGAATCTTTTTGTATTAATCGAGTTTAATATAATGGAGATTATGGACTGAATTAAGGTGTTATCATGGTTATAGTTCACTATTGCATGCTTGATTTCATCATGGTTATCTTTTAAGTTTGTTATTCTCTAGATCTAGGTCTGAACATGCCTTTGTAGAATGCTATATTATTCATAGATTTGAATGTTTTAAGTATTCATCATGTTAACATCCTACAAAAACAACCCTAAAGAGGGGCCCGATACCTTTGAGTGCTTCGGGTGAGAACGTAGTCTAGGTTGAGTGATATGCATGTGTGCTCGGGCTTATATTGGCAAATTCTAGGCTGCATTATTGGCTCCATTTCCAAGACCTCTTTTCAGCTTGTTTTCAAGATGGTTTATGATGAAGACATACCAATTGACTATAGTAAATGTTGAGGAGTGGATAAAAAACTTGGAAGAAGAATACACATGGAGGTTCAAAGCATTGGATCCGAGTTTAACACATGCATATGGGTGGGATACAATATATATGATAGTTTATACAAGAGCTTATTTGCTATCTTTCCAATAGAATTGTATGAGTGGATGATTGCTTATGCATCTAAATAGAATTAGAGGTATCACACACTTGTCTAGACGTAGGAAAATTTCAGGCCCTTTATGATGTTGATCTGATTTGGACTTGCGTTGTGGATACGTGGTTCCATGGTGTTTTGAATAGTTATATCTTGGAGTACTCAATTTCCACTTATTCGTGCCCAAAGGTAGATGAATTCTAGTTTTTACAATATCTAAGGGGAACTTACCTACAAGGCATTCCACTGGTGATCAAGATCCTGATGGTAACTTTGAATTTGGAGAGTAAACCGATGGTGAACTAAACCCCACCACACGCGGGGGCGGGAGTAGGTTTGGTGAAAGATGGCAGACCTAGTGGAATAAAGATAAAGAGAGGAAATGAGGTTTAAGTATAATGATGCATGCAAGAGGGAGGTAGAGAAGCAGTGGGAGGTTGCAGAGAAAATGGCGTTATGGAGAAAGATAGTTCGGGAAGGAGTTGAAGTTCACGTAGAAGACATGGAACCTGAGCCTCAGGAACTCCCCCATTTAGGAAAGCATGATAGGGAACCCTCCTTGGCCTCATGTAGAAGCGCACCAGCAGAGACGACTGGGCCATGGGCACACACATCTGAATCCACCTAGCAACCTTGCCCTTACACTTATTTTTCTAGTATCTAGTACAACAAACAATCAACAAGGTAATTCAAGAAATGGGAGAGTAGGAGTGATTATTATAATAGGTGTAGAAATGGCAACACAAATGAATTTTTTGTTATATGGGAGTACCTTTTTGGGTGTATCATCTACAAAAAATTCAGGTGTGAAAATTTTGGACTATCTTAAGGAGTAGTAACACTTCACTGCATCACTACAATTAAGTTCTAATTTTGGGACATAGGGAAGGACATCATCTACTATGACTCCAGCTACAGGTTCAAGATCAGCAGGCATAGGTGGCTCTAGTTTTAGTAGATCTAGTGGTTCTAGAGGTAGAGGAAACATAGGAGGTTTTAGATCAAGTGGGCAAGGTCCGCACCAACCCCATAATATTTACATGGAGATGTCTCTTTGTCTTCTAGAGTATAGGGGCATAGAAGATACTACTGAACATGTGCATATGTGTGAAATACTGTGTCACACAAAATGAATCACAATGTTTGAGTGTAGGGCAAGCCAATTTGCTACTACGTTACAAGGGCATACACACAAATGGTATAGAAAGTTTGACCCTGATTAGACTTGCGTAGACTATACAACTTTAAAAGATGCATTCCTTAAAGAGTTTCACATCCCTAAGTTTGAACATAAGAGTATAAGTGCACTCAAGGATATTAAGCAAGGCACTACTGAAAGTGTCAGAGAGTATGATGCCCATTTTAAAACACTGTTATCTAAGATTTCTTATGATATACATGTAAGACAACATGCACAATGGTTCGTTGGGGGCCTGATTACCCCTTTTAGGAGGGCATTATCACATAAGACATACATTAATCTATGTGAAGCACTTGAAGCATCCTTACGTGCTAAGGTAGTTAGAAGCATAGACACTAGGGTGAGACCATTTTTAGAAGCACAAATTGCAGCTATGATGAAGCAGTTGGAGAAACTATCGGCAAATTCAACATATGAGACATGCACATGAATTTGGTGTAGAAATTACAAAGTGCAAGGTTACACAGAGGATAGTTGTCCTCGTAGATTTGTGCACTCATTCTTTGTTGGATTGTGAGATATGCCATTTAAACCAAGATGCTAGCCGTTACCTATTATTACAATGCGTGATAAGGAAGAATGTCTCTTATTCTTGTAAAATTTGTAGGACCATGACTCATGACACGAGAATCACTGTGGCTGATTGGTCGATATAGGATACTATAGATATTGGTGTATGACGGAAAAGAGTTTTAGATAAATCTAAAGGAAAGAATGAGCATCATAATTGGGATCACAATCAAGTGCACCATGAGTGGAATAAAGGGTTTTAAGGCAGCCGTGGCCAAGGTCAAGGATACCATGGTGGATTTGGAGGATGAGGTCATGGTGGTGGAAGAAGTGAGTTCCCTTGCGAAACATGTTATACATGCAGATCTCCTAACCACTACAGGTGTGAATGTCCCAGAATATTACATGTTCTTTATGTGGAAAGAATCATAGTTATGAGGAATTCCCAAACTTGTATGAACATCTCATAGCAAGTAACATAAATAAGAAAACAAAGGTGCATGGATGGTTAGGATACAACACACTGTGGAAAATTAGTGGATGCCTAAGTTGGAAGTAGACTCTAAGGCATTAGAGGTAAATATCATGACCCGTCTTTGAAGCAACACACACTAGAGAAGAATTACAGCAGAATCCTACCATCAATAAAGAGGAGGTTCTTCATGCACGGTACCCATGCCTTGCCCATAAGAAGGAGGTTTATCAAGAAACCATGGAGGTACTTAGAAATATTCAGGTGAGATACAATATTTAAAAGAGAAATCACAAAAGATGGAGCAAAAGAAAGCATCATATACGGTTCAAACTGATATAGATTACTTTAGAGAAGTGTGTAAATTGTTACGCTAGGAGAATATAGTTACACTTTGTTGGGGAATTGGTTAAAAGGAAACACTCTGCATGTAAGTACTAACACTAGAAGGCAAATCCTATATGCAAATCTTCCCCCTCATAGCCTAGATTATGACAAGGAAATTAATGAATACTATCGTGGATGGTGGATATTGAGTAATATATTGATTGATATTGGCTTAGAATTTAATGTTCTTACTTTAGATGCATGATTACAAATGGGGAGACCTCCATTGCAGCCATCCTATAATATATTTTTCATGGCTAATCGGACTAATGCCTCTCCTATCGAGTTTTGAAAGATGCATCCATTACCATACAAGGAGCCAAGTTCACTAGAGACTTTGAGGTTTTAGCGTTGGAAAAGTCAGATAGCTTCCTAGCTCTATTGAGGCATCCTTGGTTCTATGCAAATAATGCTGATCTTCGGTTCAACAAGGGTTATATCAGTTTTGAAAACAAGGAGGAAAGAGTTATTATCCCTTTAACAGATGGAAAATCTATGCCCTATGTTGAGTCCTTGAGTGAAGAGACCTGATTAGGATTTATGTACACACCATCTGGGATCCAAAGGTTCTTGAGCCATGTAAAGAAGGAATCATTTAGTGGGAGGATGCACGGTGATTTCGTGATACTACAAGTGTTTCTTGTGAAAATTGGGCTCATAGTACTTATGAGTTGGTAGGGTTCTTAATAAAGAGCATATTTCCTATGGGCGTAAAACCGCTTTATGTCAAGAGAATAGGTAATAACTTGGTACCTTGTTACCTTTGGAGAAGGAGATCCTATGGTTTTCTTGCACGTAATGGAGGAACAGTGGATAGAACCATTGGAAAGAATAAATATACTAGCATATATACTACATGGGACAACAACATGCTAGTGGGTGGTCCACAAAGATAATATTGTAGGATGGAATGAAATTAGGATTACTCTTACTACTAAGTTCTTCAGGAGAAATGCACCTACTTAAATTTTCACTTACTATGGTAATCAACCTATTCAACACCCTATTCGTAATCGTGAGAGACTCGAATAGAGGGTAGGAATCTTTACCACCTTCGCTCTAGGTGCACAAGTTTTATTCCACTTTATAAGGATGCGCACATGCTTGGTATGTATATGCGAGAACTCCATAGAGAGAATAGAAATTGGTAGGATTTAGTTGTAGGAATGAATTAGACATTTGAATTCTTCTTTACCAAGCCTCCGGTGGAAGGATAATTAGAAGTCATAAATAACTTAACTATGGGAGATAGTGCTAAGGTGAAGAACTCCTTTAGGAGTTATTGAATAAAGGATACACATGAGCACATTTCATTGAAGAAATAGAGGTGATGCCACACTACTTCAAAGTGAGATTACCTTGAGAAAGAAAAAGGAAAAATGGTCTACTTAATGGATGATGAAGAAGTAGAAAATTTAGATGTAGACCATTCAAAAAGTAGGTGTGAGGTGTTAGATAGTGAAAATAAGACCATGCACACTTATCATGAGCCTATGAAGACAAAAAGGTGAATATTAGATTAGACGTTGAGCCTAAGGAAGCCATAATTGAAGACTATTGGTTAGAATCTGAAGTGGCAAAAATCATAGAGTTTCTAAGGGATTATCAGGACTTATTCCCTAGGGGGTACCATGAAATTAAAGGCATGCATGAATCATTAGGGGAGATGAAGAAAAATCTTAAAGAGGGTGTGTTCCCAATTAGAAAGAGACCCTATAGGATGAACCCCAACTTGCATGAAAAGGTCAAAGAAGACATTGATAAAATGTTGAAGTCTGGGATTATCAAGCCCCTTGATGAGTCATAATGGGTCAGCCCAATGGTGATCAGTATCAAGAAGGATTGTAAGATAAGGATCTATGTGGACTATAGAGAAATGAATGTTGCATGTGTGAATGATCCCTTTCCTACGCCATTCACTGAGGAAATACTAGAAGGCATTGTAAGGTGTGAAATCTATTCATTTATAGATGGGTTCTCTGGGTATCATCAGGTTAGGATTTCCTAGGAGGATCAGGAAAAGACTACTTTTACTACTGAATGGGGTAGCTTCACCTTTACTTGTAATGCCTTTTGGTCTAAAAAATAAGTCTGCTGTATTTTCACACTTAGTTGTTCAAGCGTTCAAGGAATTTATTCACAAATTCTTATAGGTTTATTTAGATGATTGGATGGTGTATGGATTAGTTAAGGATCATTATGATAATATGTGTTTAATGTTTGAAATATATAGACAATTAAGTATCTCTTTGAACATCAAGAAGTGCATATTTTCTACAACATTTGGAATACTGTTAGGACACATAATCTACAAGGAAGGTTTTTGGGGTAATCTAGATAAGGTTGCATTCATTATAGGCCTAAAAGAGCCTACCAGTTAGAGTGAGGTGAATGGATTTTTAGGGCATACGAGATATTACAGTAAATTTTACTAAAGGATGTTCTAAATTTTCCGCACCGTTAGAGAGGAGTTAACTGAAAGGGAAAGGTACGTTCTCTGGGAGAACCACAACAACACACATTCAAGACATTAAAGGAGAAAATTAGTCTTGCACCCATTCTATGTTTTCCTTCATGGGATGAACCATTTCATGTACATGTGGATGCCTCTAGAATGACCATTGGTGCAAAGTATTGGCACGAACTGGAGAAGGTATTATAGATCATCCTATCTATTTTGCTAGTAGAAAGCTAATTTCTACAGAACAAAATTACACAACTACAGAGTGCGAAGCTTTGTCAATGATCTATGCACTACGTAAATTCCAAAAGTACCTATTGGCTACACCATTTTTATTTTATACAGATCACATGGCATTGAAGTATTTGGTACAAAATATCATTTTATAGGGGTGCATATGAAGATGGGTACTCTTATTTCAAGAATTTGATTTCACACTTGTGGTAAAACTAAGGAAAAGTAATTTTGGACCAGACCATCTATCCAGAATATATTCAGGAGAAGAAGCTCAGGAAATTAAAGATACCATGCCAAATGCATAGTTATATAGGGTACAACAAGCACCATCAAAATTAGAAGACATTTCTATCTTTCTACAAACATGCATGACACCAGAAGGAATGAAATCCTTAGAGAAGAAACAATTTTCTATATGCCCAACACCCTATATGTTGATTAGAGGTGACCTGTACAAGTTATGCCAAGATGAAGTATTGTGTCGTTGTGTATTGGGACATGAGTGCACATATATTATGGAAGAATCTCATGGTGGTATTGCAGGTGGCCACTATGCAAGTGACGCCACTACACACAAATTTTACTCAGTTGGATTATGGTGGGAGACCAAGTATAAAGATTGTAAGGATTATTACAAATCTTGTGATCATTGTCAATGTCTTGGAAAACCAGGTCAATGAGATGAAATGCCTCTAAGACCTATTACTAGTGCAGAAACATTTGAGAAATGGGCTATAGATTTTATGGGTCCTATTTCACCGAAAACACGTAGGATTAAATTGCACTATATCATAACTCGCATGATTATTTGACAAGTTGGGAAGAAGAAACACCTATAAAGGATTGTATAATGGCTATAACAACCAAGTTTCTATGGGAAAATATCATTATAAGGTATGGATGTCCTATAAGTTTGAACAGTGATAGGGCACACACTTTCTGAATGAGACAATCTTAATTTTATTAGATGAATTCATGATTGCACACCATAAGACTACACCCTATCATCCATAGGATAATGATACTGGTGAGGCTTTTTAAAAAAATTTGAGCTAGACATTGACAAAAATATATGATCTTGGAAGAAAGGATTTGGATGATAAAGTATTTGCAGTAATTTGGGAATATCAAACAACATGTAAAAGGTTAGACAAAGCCACACCATTTCAGCTTAGTGTTTAGTGCAAAATCAACTCTTCCTAAAGAATTTATGTTACCTTCTTTGTGTATTACACATGCTGGAGGTCTAGCTAATGAGCAAGCATTAGAATAATGGATTAAATAGTTAATTAAGTTGGATAAGCAACAAGCCATAGCAAGTTGGAGTCAAAAACAAGAGAAGGCCAGATAGAAAGCATGGCATGATAGGCACATCAAGGATAAAAAGTTTGAGATTGGATAGATGTCACTCCTTTATGATTATAATTTTTGTGCCATCCAAGAAAACTCAAAGTACATTAGTTGGGCCTATATGTTATCACTCACATATTTGAAACATGTACTTGTCAATTAGAGGTGTTTGATGGAATCCGGTTACTCGGGTACTTCAACAGAGTAGTGAAGCCCTACTACAAATAAGTATTCTTGTGTTTGTAATAAGGCAGTGTTTCCATTTAGCTTAGGTTTTCAATTCTACATTTCCTTCTTCGTCGCTATGATTTTTCAATTTAGTTGGGTTTTTGGTGTAGTAAGCACATTTCTGCACTAGAAGCTAATTACTATTTGAATAATTTTTATGCATAGAGGACTACACATACCCTTAGTATGGGGTAGGTTATTGATATCTAGGTACAAAACTGTTGAAAATAAGTCCATGTGAAAGGAAAAAACTGCTACATGTGCTATTCAAGTGGGAGAATTGAAAAAAACATTGCTTCTGGACAAGGGAAACAAAGATGGAGGTAGATGAAGAACTACGTATAATGCAAGGTAAGAAGAGGCTGTGAAGACTACTAGTGGAAGACATAGTGATGAGGTACTTAGTGACATGGAAGCATGTCAAGAGAAGTCTAAAGCCAAAAGGTAAGAAGGCATGCTAGAAGGTTATAGCTTGGGAAAAAGATGTACCGCATGGAAAGAGAAAAAATGGTGGATTAATGAGAATATTTTTATAGGTGAAGGAGAAATAAATGCACTAAATTTTTGAAATTCTATATAATGATGAGATGCGAGTTCATTTTTACTGTTGTAATTGAGAGAATTTGAAAATGGCTAAGTGCCAATGAGCTAAGCAATCGTCTTTGAGGTGCAAAAAGTGTGAAGCAGACTTGGAGAGAAGTTTTTACACTGGAGAAGCTTGCGTTCCCATAGGTGAAAGGTTTTAGTGAAGCACACATGTTACAAACAAGCTAGGGCATATGGTTTCCATTAGGGCATAGATATTTTAACTAGGGTTTCAAATTTATCAATTACAAAGGGAAGAAAAGAGAGATTTTTCAAATGGCACCGAAGAAAGCACCCATAACAGGAGTAAAAGGAAAGAAGAAGGTCAAAGTGGAAGAAGAAATTGCTCCCGAGAGTAATTTCTTAGAAATGTAGTATCTAGAGGGCATGATTGTGGGAAAAGAATGGGATTCCCACATCCATCAATGTAAAATCAATGACTATAACCATCAAACATTATATAATAAGAAGGAGCTCAATGAGTTGTTGCACATAATAGATGATATGCCAAGACATGATGATGCCGGTGAGAAGTTACTAAAGTAGAATGGAATCTACTAGTTATACGATCTTCCATACTTTGGGAAGTATGAACCATTGTATCGATGGTTGATGAGAAGAGTCCATGAGGACTTCTTATACTTTTCTAGATGGAGGGTTAGAATCATAGCCACCTTGATTTAAATAGTAATAGGACTAAGGGCCTCGGAGCAGATCCGGAGAGCAATTTAAATGATAAGGCTGCAATCTTGGAGACAATGAAAGAGACGGGGTATACCAAAGGTCCGTGTGGCATGGACATTGACAAATTGAAGAAGTACCCAGTAGTGCAGGAAACTGTACATATTGTAACAAATCTAAATGACCAAGGAAGGTGGTTGCGAGGGTAAACACAATGTGTGTACACATCACAAAGAAGATGTCTCAAGGAGTGGTCTACAATATCATGGATCACATAGAAAAGACAATCATTGAAGAAGTGTGGATAGGTGAAAAAATAATTTTTGGCACTTTGTTTTATTGTCTTTAGTGTTTATGGAGATTGGAGTGCCCGATGGGCCAAAGGAGAATATTTGGGAGTACCCCATAGAACACAAGTCACCTGCGGAAAGATTTGGCAAGTAATTGTGTGATGGATCAATGAGCGGACCATTCAAGAAGAGGGTAGAGATGTGGTATGATAGACTCCACACAACATTTGAAGAAGAGTGGTGCATACCCAAGGATTTTCCTTCGGTGGTGGGTAAGGTAGTTTAGTTTGCAGTCTACCATCATTTTTTTCATTGTGGGATTTTTGATGAAGGACAAGGCTTGGAGCCCATGGTGCAAACTATCATATGCCTTCATAACAAGATATTTCCAGGCATCATTTCACTAGTTTTTAGATGCGTGCCACCTAACCTTAAATACAGATAAGGTAGATTACAAATACCACACCATGAAAAAGAAATATGTATATCTAGGGTGGAATTCCTACATTGAGAAGCTCATCTAATATATATTAAATATGAATCCTGTAAGCTTAGCGGTTGGGGAAACCAGAGTAGCACTTGTATACTTGCAACTCAAACCTAAGGTGGAGGACACTAAGTATGTGGAGAATTATTTTGTACTCTAAAAGCCACCAAAAGGTAAGCATATGATGGAGAATGTTCAAAGATTGCCTAAGCCTGCAGAAAAAATTCAAGTAGATGATGAAGAAGAGAGTATTAGGATAGTCTGGTTTGGAGCACAGAGGTAGGAGACATCCTCTAAATAGGGTAGAAGTTGAGCATGTGACTAATCCACCTCAACCAAAAGAAGGGCATGATGAGGACCTAGATGTGGTACAAGGAGATTGCCACTTCAAAAGAGTATTTAGGAGAACAAGGACCCTAGGTGTTACTCCGTAATTAGTGTGTAGATCACCTTGAATATCTCCACTGAAGGAGACAACTCGAAAAGAGAAGAATGAAGTTAGAGCTAAATGAGGAGGTGGAATAGTCTTAGGAAAGCATGCCAAATTACCTAACACCTCCACGAGAATGTGGAAGAACCAAAATATAAAGATATGAAGGATGGAGAAGAGGGAGAAAAAGGGGTAGATGAGATAGTGACTGAAATTGCTCGAGTGTACAGAGAACAAACTCCAAATCGAAGCCCAAGTTCCTCGGGGTGAAGAATGAAAAGAACAAGTGAAGAATATGTTCCACCAGCCATGGACTACACCGAGGACATGGGTAAAATTGTCCGCACCCATTTTCAAAGAACAATGGCATAAACAGAGTTGTATGGTTGGGAGATGTTGGATGAAGATATGGCAACCGTGTGCACAAGGAAATAGCTGTCATGGTTGATGCACACACACATGGATGAACCATATTTTTACGTATGTGGAGATTCATGTGTATCAAAGAGGTTAAAGAAGACACCTCAGGCTAGACACATAATAGTAAAACCCACTATCATGTCAGATGAATGAGTAAGCAATGCTTTGGTGAAGGTATTGAAAGAGGTGGCATGACAAAATATGGATAAGCCTCCCACAATTAGGGCACTATGAGAAGAACTAAAAAAATAAGGATGCAGAAATAGCATGCCTAAATTAAGAAAAAGACTTGGCACAAAAGAAAAACATTGTTTTCATCAACATGACAGAGGAAGTTGGGGATAATATCATGAAAGCAAAGCCACACTTAGAGCCAAAGGTACCCAAGACATTTCCTTCAACAATGCATTATGTAAGTACCTTGGTGGACTTAGTGCTTGAAGATGAACCTCTGCACATGCCAGAACCAAAGGATCCAACACATGAAGTAGAGTAGGAAAAGGCTTCGGTGATGAGAAATATTGCATCATATGAGGGGTTACTTCAGAGCTTGCAAGAGGAACTGAAGAAAGAAAATCAAGTGCTTAATATCTGTACATCCCCAAAAGTAGTTATAAAAACCAAGACCATTTTGGAAGACAATGAAGTCCTAAAGGCCATGAAAGATGAGACATTGGGCCACACAGAATGATTAGCACTTGTCAAGCAGAAGTGCGAGGCCCTTACAACAGCTCAAGAACCACACAAGGAAAGGCTAGATGAGCTTGGGAAACTCATAATGCAAAAGATGGAATTGTTAGAAGGGAGAATGATTGCCATGTCCAACATTGTGTTGATCTTGTAGAATGAGAAAGGAGAGATTACAAAGGATGATATAGAGTCAATTACAATGGATATTCTAGAAAAGAAAAATTCCACTCTCAATGATTGGAAAACTCTAGAAGTAAAAATAAGAGAATAATACCCATGTAATTGATTCTTCAAGTTGAAGCAGAGGATGTTGTAGGGTAAAGAAATTCTTTCTCTTCTTCTATTCATATTATTTGATTCATTTTGAGACGACCATTTTCGGGGAGGAAATGCAACTAGTGTGGGGTAATGTTGGTCGGTCAAAATATGTAACTTAGTGAAAGACATATAGAAGGTTTTTGTAGAAGAAGCGAGAGAACATTAAAAATCACAAAAGGATCATGTGCGAAGAACAGAGACGGGGGTTGAGACTTATCCATTTTCACGATGAGGATCTATTTTTGGAGATAGTGTGTAGAGCACATAAATTAGTAAGAGACTTGTGTGACATGCAAAGTGGCTATTTTTAGAGGGTTGGCTATGAAGCACTTTTCATGGATGCAAGATAAAGATAGAATTGTGAACTGATGGTTGACTAAGAGAGATCTATTGTTAGCATTGTTGCATGTAAGGCTATTTTTGTAATGGTGAGTGGATAATAATAACATGCGACCTATTTTGGGTTAGATAAGTGATGAAGGAAAGTACCCACCCTTATAAATATGCAAAGTGAATTGTGTAGCATAAAAAAGGGTGTGAGAATTGAGTTATATTGAGATTATCTTGCCAAATTTTATGCGTGCATGAGTGAATATACTACTGTTATTATAAGGAAGCTTCTGTGTATTACTGAATTTAATATAATGGATATTATGGACTGAATCAAGGTGTTATCATGGTTATAGTTCAATATTGCATGCTTGATTTCATCATGGTTATCTTTTAAGTTTGTTATCTCTTAGATCTAGGTCCGAACATACACCGTAGAATGATATATTAGTCATAGATCTGAATGCTTTAAGTATTCATCATGCTAACATACTGCAACATCAACCCTAAAGAGAGGCATGTTACCTTTTCATGCTTCAGGTGAGTGCTTAGTCTAGGATGAGTGATGTGCTAGTGCACATGGCCTTATATTGGTGATTTCTAGGCTACATCAGGTTGTGGTTTGTGAAGGTGATTATTTCACAAGATATAACTTTTTTATAAGTGTTCTAAAGGTCATGAAATTTCCATCAAGTGGTCACACGACATAATTGAGCTTATCTTGAGGGGTATTGAGGCCCAAATTCAGATTTAGGTTATTGTTAGCAGATGTTTGGTGAAGGCAATTAGGCATCGGGACCATTAAACGAAATAATCTGATTGGTTCATGAAAATTACAACCATATATGTTGTTTAAATATTGTTTTAAACATGTGATATGAATTTCAAAGCATGACTAAAAATAGTTTTGGGATTAGGAATTTTTGTCATTCCAATGCAGGGGTTTTGAGGATTTTTGGTGCTTAGATGATGGTTTTTGGATAAGATGATCTATATGGGTCATATGTGACCATTGTAGTGAAGGTAATTGAATGTTATAATGTGTTTTTGGGAAAAATTTATCATGAGGGACAAACCTCCTTTGGGTTGGAGAGAATATTTGCATATAAAAGTGAAGTTTAAGCTCATTTGGTGAGCTAGTCTTGTATGGGTGAAAAGTGTGACCCATAAGTGAGTGAATTATAGGTATGACGGAATATTTTGACATCTAATAAAATGAGTTATAGGTTAAATATTTATTGAGAATATGTGTGAAAGTGTTTAGAGAAAAAAATCCAAAGGAGAAGAAGATTGTGTAAGATTGAAGATCTAGGGTTTGAGCAAAGTTGTGTGAGCTGAATAAGTGATCTCCATCATTGTGACATCAAAAAAATAAAATATAAAAATTATAAGGTATATTAGTTGGTGATTGGTCATCCTAGGGTGTTTTATCCTCATTATGGAGTTAGCAGTTCACTAAATTAGGGGTTGGTGCTATTTGTTAACTTGATGCTTCACTTAATTAATTTATTGTGACTAATATTAGAAAATTTTCAGTGGATTTTCTTCCCCATGAGGGTTTTCCACTTATATATGGCATTCATGTGTCTTCTTCTTTGTTTCATGGTGTTGTGAATGCTTAACACACATATAATGTTCATGTATGATTATGAATGGTAAATGGATTAATGGATTAATGAATTGAAATATTTGTAGGAATGATTCACCCCCCTCAGTACATTATGCTTCCCACAATTATTATTAGAGAAGGTCCTTGAGAATTATGTCTAATAGCTTGAAGGAGATACTAGAAGAAAAAGATATGGGTAAGTATTCAAATATTGAGGCTATATTGAGGAGAAGGAATGAAATATCTCAGTCATGTATTAATGCCTATCAATATCAGGTCAAGGAAATGGAGAAAGATCATGATCAAGCCATCAAGGGTTTGAAATATCAAATTGAAAGTTTTTCCAATTCCCTAAAGGAGAAAGAGGAAGCTTATTCTAGGTATGAAGACAATTTGAAAGCTCTTGAATCAGATTTAGAGAGTGCATCTAGTAGGTTGAGGATGTATAATAATTCTAAGAAGAGATCCAAAGATCTTGATGGAGCTCTAGAAGGCCAAAAGGGGACATGTGAAAAAATAGGCCTAGGGTTTGAAGGAAATCATGATGGAGAAGTTGGTCTAAGTTCAAAATCAGATGAGAAAGTGATTAAGAATATTGATTTTAGGAAGTCTAACCCCATTACAAAACTTAGTTCTATGAGGTATGGTTCATCATTTCATGGATATTGCTTTGTTTGTCATGATGTTGGTCATAGAAATGGATATTTCAAGAGAAGGTAATTTGAGAATGGTGTAGGTGTTTTCAAGGGTGAATGCTACTCATGTTGTGAGTATGGGCATAGAGATAAGGATTGTGGATGGAATCTTAATGTGTTTGAACCAAGAAAAGTGTTGTTTGCTTCAATTGTCACCAATCATGTCATATAACAATTTTTTTCCAAAACAAGAAGAGGTTTATTGCAAGGTCTGATCCAAAGAACAAGAAGGAGGTTGCTCAAGTCAAGGAGGTCAAGAATACTGATTCTCAGCCTACCATACAATGTATGAAGCATGTCAAGGAAGATTCCAATGCTATTAAGTTGGTAAACAAGGTTCTCAAGCCCAAATCAAGTCAAGGGAGTATGTTTTCACTTGTTGAAGAAGATCATATGTGTTTGAATTCCTTTCAAACTCTTGTGTAAGATAAGTTGAAGAAATTAGGTCTTTGGGATACCTCTAAAGTGATAAGGTATGTGAAGTAACATCTCCATGACTCTTTGAGTCTTTTATCCGGTAGGTGTATGAGTTTGTGTGTGTCCTTTGTGGTTACTTGACAATGTCTCCATTCTCATTAGTCCAAGAGTGTGTATGGTCTGTTTCATATTACATATTTGAGTCTAAGTGTTGAAATAGGTCTTTGGTCATCTATATAAGCTCAAAAAGGCACTGGGTCTATATTTGAAGGTAATTTAAACACTACTAACGGTTAAAGAAAAGAGTATTAGGTCATTATTCAAGTGTGTATTGGAATGATCATGAAAGTATAAGTGTCTATAAATGTAATATTTTGCATTATAATGCATCCATGCTTTGAGATGTTGAGAAAAGTCATATTTATTCCATGAGTGTCCAAATATGTATTCTAGATGCAGTCTCACAAAACACTCACAATTTCTCGAGTCCTTTGTTTCGTCTCGGTTCATGGATCATAATAATTTATAATGAAACATAAGGATTGAATCTTTTATTATATCCTTTAAAGACTATATTAAAGTGGATTTGAGCGGTCTTATGTTGCAAAACACTTAAATGTCATTCAAGATCATATACAATCAAAAATATGATTGTTATAGATGTCTCGTGCCATATCTAGAAATCTACATCATGTTACTTTTGATCAATCTTAGATTTCTCAAGGGTCTTAAGTTACGTGTCTGCGTCTTAAAGTCATTATTTTGATACAAATGTGTAAGTAAATATTGTGATGTTATGCAATCATGGAAGTTGTGTCAAATTTTCAAAGTATCTCTTTAAGGGGGAGTGTGATTTACTTGAATTTTAAGTGTTTTATGATATCAAGAGAATTTTATACATCCTTTAAGATCTGCGTGTGTGTTGAGTCAAGGTGTGAGCCCTTGTTGTTGGCTCTTATCAAGTTCATCATATGGTCTATGTGAAAATATTTCTCCATAAGGATTAAGTTAGGCATATGGGTCTGCATCTTCATAAAAGTAAATGGATATGTTGGTCTAAGATCCATAGTCTACATGTATGTTGTATGATAATTCAAGAAGCTTTCAAGAGTTGTATTATCTTAGGAAAAGGTAAAGGTTGTTGAGGATATGTTACCTTAAGGCCTTACAACAAAATTAGAGGTCTATAACCAAAGTTATTATAAAGAAATCCATCATCCTGGATTGTAATCTTGTTGAGCTGATGAAATAAAACTTAAGTATGAAATCACAGAAGGATTGGGTCCATCGACATAGGGTGTGTAAGAGCATGTGAAAGTATAGAAAACAAGGCACACCTGAATAGTTTGAAATAAAGATTTAGTTGTTTTGTAGATTGGGGATAATTTTTGACATGGAGTGTGGATCACGCCTTCTAGAAGACTTGAAGAATTTGTAAAGGCTATTTTGGATAAGTGGAAGATCAAGTGCTATACGAGTTTTGGATATAATAATAGGATTTTACTACAATTGTATTATTAGAAAATCTATTATTAGCGAGCTTGCATGCTTTTGTATTCTCATGTAAGGGCATATGGCTATTATTAGCATGTATCCTATTTTGAAGGTGCATGGGTGGTGAAGGGAAAGTCCCCACCCCTATAAATATGTATTGATTTACACAGTTTAGAGGATTGATGTTTTATAGAGTTATGTTGTTAGTTTGTATACACACATCACTATGGTGACATTGTTATGTATGTAAGAAGATTTTGTGTTTTTCAATATTTAATATAATGGATCTTATTGGCTGGATAATGGTGTTGGAAGTAACTGAGCATGGATATTGTATGGTAAATATGGTTATAGTAATTTTTAGTTATTCCTTCAAATGGTTAAGATCTAGATCTAGTTTATGTACTGTAGTTTAATTGATTAAATGTTATGGATATGAAATATACATTAAATCATGCTAACATATTTTACAATATTATCTAAAGAGGGACCTGGTACCCTTGTGTACTTTGGGTGAACTCTTAGTTCAGGCTGAGTGATGTGTTAGTATGCCTTGGGTTGTTGGTGGTAAAATCTAGGCTACATTTTTGTTTCGTTTACAAGACCTCTTTTTCAATTTTCTGGCAGGATGTTACATGATGAAGACATACTGTTTGACCTTGGCTAGTATTGAATAATGGTTAGACAATCTAGAGGAAGAATATTCTCAAAAATTTAGCACTGGACTTGAGTTTAATGCACGTACGTGGGTTGAAGAAATTTTTTTATGATGCACCTCGTACAAGACTTTCTTTTCCATATTTCCTATAGAGATGTATGAGTGGATGGTTGCTTATGCATTTAAAAGGAATTGGAGGTTTCACACACTTGTTTTGAAAAAGGAATAATTTTAGGCCTTATATGATGTCAATCTAATTTGGATGCATGTGTGGATCATTAGTTCGTGGTGTTCTGAATAGCTATATTATGGAGTACACAATTTCTACTTATTCATGTCTAGAGGTTACTGATTTCTAGTTAGGTACGAGCCCAAGGATCATATTTGTGTGATATTCCTTTGGCAATTAAAATATTGATCGTAACCCTAGATTTGGAAGAAAAACCTATGGCTAGCTAAATCCCACCACATGTGGGGGCAAGAGCAGGTGTGGTGAAAGATGGTGGACTGAACAATGGAAAGGAAAAGAGAAGAAAGGTGGCTTAAGTTCAATGATGCACGTGAGAGAGATTTAGAGAAGAAATTTGAAGTTGCAGAATGGTTGGCATTGTGGAGAGAGATGTCTTGTGAAGGATTTAGAGCTCATGCAAAGGATGTGGAACCAGAGCATTATGAACTCCCCCATTTGGGAAAGCATGTAAGAGAACCCTCTTCAGCCTTAGATGAGAGTGTTCTGGTAGAGATGACATGGGTAGCGGGCATTCATTTTATCCCTCCTAGAAACTTAGCCTTTGACTTGGTTTTCTATTTTGTACGAAAATTGGTAATCAACAAGCTAGTGTTGGAAGTAGAGCAGCAAGAGGTAAGGCACGTTTACCATCAAGTAGGAGTAAATTAGGTAGCATATTCATCTATGGTGGGTTAGACATCTTCTGTGTTATTTGGAGGAGTTATACTTTCTAGTGCGTCTTCAAGACATAATGTGGGTGTGCAAAACATTGGAATCACATATGGAAGTAGTAAAAATTCACAGACTATGGGATTTTAATTCAACACAACCATTAGAACACAAATTAGTGCATCCTCTAGTTCAATTCCTGCTATAGGAGGAGGATCGGGAAGATTAGGTGGCTTGGGATCTAGTGGTTCTAGGGGTGGAGGAAACACATGAGGTAATACGGAGTTCGTATCTAGTGGCATGGTCTTCACCATCCATAGAATATTTATATGGATATTTTGCTTCATCTTCTATAATAATGAGGGATAAAAGATACAATTGAGCATGTGCATATGTGTGAGATAATATAGAACTCAAAGGGGATTATAGCTCCAAAGCATACGAAAAGCTAGTTTGCAACTACATTGTAGGGGTACATGTATAGTTAGTACAAAAAAATTGACCTTGACCAAACTTGTTTAGATTATACTGCTACTGGCAGATTCTTTCTTAAAAGAGTTTTATATCCCTAAATTTGAAAGAAGAGCATCAACACACCGAAAGAAATTAAGTAGAGCACTACTAAGAGTGTTTGGGAATATGATACATGGTTCAATACCATTTTGTCTAAGTTATATTATTACACACATGTGAGCCAATATGCTCAATGGTTTTTTAGAGGACTCATCATGCCTTTTATAAGATCACTTTCATGTATGACTTAAATAGATCCACATGAGGTACTTGAAGTAGATCTAAGTGCCGAGGCAAGTAGGGAGTGAGCCCATTCTTAGAAGCTCATATTACAGTAATGACAAAATAATTTGAGAAGTTATCAGCTAAATCAATACATGAGACACGCAATGGCATTTGGTGCATAGATTGTGAAGTAGAAGGGCATACTAAGGATAGTTGTCTTTGTAAATCAATACGCTTCTTGTTGTTGGATTGATAGATCTATCGGTTGGACTATAGTTCAAGTTGGTTCCCATTGTTACAACACATGATAATATAGAACATGTCCTATTACCGTAAGAATTTAAGGTCTAATACTCATGATACTTAATATTGTAGGTTGATTGATTAGATTCATGATGCCATTGATATTGGTGTATGAAATAATCGACATTGGAAATAACTTTAAGGAGAAAGGTGAGCATCATGACCATGATCATAATGGATGGTGCTATGATGGAGGTAATGGTAGAGATAGAGGATACCATGGAGGATTCAAAGGCTAAGGTTGCAATGGTGGAAGAAGTGAGTATCCCCATGGAACATGCTATACATGTGAATCTCCCGATCACTACAGCACAAATCCCCTATAAACATTATTTTTTATTTATGCGGGAAGAACCACAACTATGAAGAATTCCCAGACTTGTATGAACACTTGAGTAAGAATCACAAACATGATAAGGGCACGTGAATGGTTAGAGTATAACACACCATGGAAGATATGTGCATGCCAAAGTTAGCAACGGATCCCGAGTTGGTACCATGGATATCACTACACGAGCTAAGGATGCATGTGCGGTGACGGTCTAAAGTAGAATCTTGTTATTACAAAGTAGGAGGTACTTCATGTAAAGTATCCAGACCCTACACATCTTGAAGGAGGTTTATCAAGAAACTATGGAGGTGATTTTGAATTTATAGGGTGAGATACGGTGGTTTGAAATAAGAGTCGTGGAAGTTAGAAAAAAATAAAGATGCTAAGATCCATAAAAAAATGTTGATGATTTAAAGGAAGTTTACAAGATCTTTGACACGAGAAAATTATTCCTTTATTAGGAATCGGTTAAAGGGAAACACTACACATGTTGGTATTGAGTATGAAAGACATATTATGCATGCTAACCTTCCTCTTTATAGTTTGGATTATGATAAGGAGATTACGTTAAATGTTGTTGTTGATGGATGGATCTTGAGTAATATTTTAATTGACACAGGTGTGGAAGTGAATGTACTCACTTTGGACATGTGGATTCAGATGGGTAGACCACCATTGCATTCATCTTCAAATGTGTTATTCAAGGAAAATAGAACTAAAGCCATGCCCATTGGGGTTTTGAAGGATGCCAATATTACTATTCAAGGGGCCAAATTTACTGGGGATTTTGAGGTCTTGGCACTTACAAAAGTAGACAGTTTTCCAGCACTACTTGGGTGCCCTTGGTGTTATGAAAATAATGCTGATTTGCACTTCAATAAAGGTTACATAAGTTTTGAGAACAAGGAATAATGAGTCATCATTCCTTTGGCAGATGAGAAAGATCCTCCTTATGTAGAGTGGTAAGTGAAGATAATTTAAACAAAATTTATGTGCACACCATTTGAGATCTAGAAGTTCTTGAGCCATCAAAGGAAGGAGTTCTCCAATGAGATGATGAAAAGTCCATGAGTGATACTACCAGTGTTGCATGTGATAACTGGGAACATGGCACTTTTGAAATGGTTGGGTGCGAAGTGAGAAGTGCAACTATGTGCGTAAGCGAGCCCCGTTGTGTTAGGCATTTGGGTAGATCCATGTAATAAGGTATAATGGTGAAGGAAATCCTAAAGTATTCATGCTCGCTATGAAATTATAGTGGATATATCAGGTGAAAAGAAGGAATATGCTAGTTTATACTCTATGTGGGACAACAATGCAATGATGAATGCTTCATAGAGATAATCTATTAGAATGGCGGGAAGTGATAATTACCTTCTTTGCTATATTTCTCTAGAGTAATGTACCTACTCAGATATGTGAATTTCATGGTAAATATCTTGTTCAACACCACATTCAATAGTGTGAGAGACTCTAGATAGAGGGGTAGGAATATTTACCACCTTTGCTATGGGTGCACAAGTTCTACTTCACCTTGTGAGGGTGCACACACATGGTATATCTATGCAGAGTTGAATAGAGAGACTAGAAATTGGAAAGAATTGATTACAGGTATGATTTAAAACTTTGACTATTTTTCCACTAATCCTCTAGTGCATGAGGTATTACAGGTTATGAAGTGCTTGACTATGAGAGATAGTGCAATGTTTGAGGAACTTATTTAGGAGTTAATTGGTGAGTTATACCGGAGGCACGTTTTGAAGAAGAGGAAGAAATAGATGCATAACAACTTGGATGCACCTACCTAGAAAAGGAAAAGGGTATGATGGTGAAAATTATTGATGATGAAGAGGTTGAGAATATTGATGTTTAACATATAGAAGGTACGTGTGAGGTATTAGAAAATGCAGATGAGAAGGCGTGTGCCTACAATGAGCCTATTAATACTACTTAAAGTAAACATTGGAAATGTTGAACCAAAGGAGGGCATTGTTGGTGATTATTGGTCAGAATCGAGGTTTCTAAGATAATTGAGTTGCTGCATGAATTGTAGGATCTATTTCCTAGAGGATATCATGAATTGAAAATGGTACACGAGTATTTGGGAAAGATGAGAATCAAGGTAAAGGAAGTTGCACACACCGTTAGGAAGATTCCTTACAGGATGAACCCTAACCTAAACATCAAGGTGAAAGAAGAAATTGATAAGATGCTAAATTTTGGAATAATTAAGTCCATTGAGGAGTGCAACTAGGTTAGCCCTATGGTGATCGGTATAAAAAAATATGGTAGAATCAATTTTTTTAGGATTATAGGGAGTGAAATTCTGCATGTGTGATTGATCCCTTTCCCACATCTTTTACTGAAGAAATATTAGAAGGTGTTGTAGGGTGCAAGATATACTCATTCATTGATGGATTTTCTGGATATCATCAGGTAAGGATAGCTAAAGAGGATTAAGAAAAAAATTTCACCACTAAGTGGGGAAGTTTTGCATACACAATTATGCCCTTTGGATTAAAGAATGCATGTGTAGTATTTTCATGCATTATCATACAAACATTCTAGAATTTTATCCATAAGTTATTGTAGTGTATTTGGGTGATTGAAAAGTCTACAAGATTGTAAAAGATCACCGTGATAATTTGAGATTGATGTTTGAGAGGTGACGAAAGTTGAGCATCTCCTTGAATATTAAAAAAGTGTGTGTTTGCTACACCTTTTGGAACTTTCTTTGGGACACATCATCTGTAAAGAAGGCTTGTTAGTGGATCCTGCTAAGGTTGCTGTTATTTTGGGCTTAGAGGAACCTAATAACTAGAGTGAGGTGCATGGATTCTTGGGGCACACAAGATATTACAAGAAGTTTATCAAAGGACATGCTAATATTTCTGCACCCTTAGAGGAATTATTAAACGGAAAAGACAAGTTCTATTGGGGTGAGGTGTAACAACACACATTTGAGACATTGAAGGAAAGGCTTACTACAATACCTATTCTATGATTTGTTTCATGTAAAATACTCTTCCATGTACATGTGGACACCTTTGGCATGGCCATTGGAAATGTATTAGCCCATCCTAGAGAAGGTATTGTTGATCATCTTATTTTCTTTACAAGAAGGAAATTGACATTAGCATAACAAAATTACACAACTCTAGAGTGTGGGGATTTTTCCATGAACTACGCGCTGCATAATTTTTAACAAGACTTCATGGAAAAACTTTTTATCTTCTATACGTATCACATGGCATTAAAATACTTAGTGAACAAACCCATTTTACAAGGAACATATGCCATTGGATTCTCGTTATTTCAGGAGTTTAACTTTATTATGGTGGTTAAGCAAGAAAAAAATAATTCTTGTCTAGACCATGTGTCAAGGACAAGTGAGGACACAAAGAGCATTGAATACATAATTCTAGATACAAAATTATTTAGATTGGGTATGGGTAAACTAGTTAGGAAATCTTATATCTTCGACACGCACTAATGGAATCTGTGAATCTAAGGCAAAGAAGGCCCTCCTAACCTGAACTGGCATGATAGATCGGTCGGCGAGGATGACTGCTCGAAGGCTCCAATCAATATCGAGCTCTGGCGTGATCCGATCTATAGGTTGTGGGATACGAGGAAAATGACCTGGGATTGTTTCATGTATATCTCTAGATAGGGTCATAGGATGGATGATGGATATAGTGGACTCTACGGGTGATTCTCGGTCTAGTCCAGAAATCCTTAGCTTTGTTGTTAGCTACTATATCCAACAAGGATAACTGTGTGATTATGATAGGCGGAAGTGGAGTGGATCTAAATACTAATGTGCGTAAGCCAACGTCAACATCGGATTGACTTGTGGACTCGTTGGGTTGTGGGATTTGTGGATCACAACCGTAGATTCGTGGTTGTTGTGGACTGCTATGGTCATGTGGAATCAGTCCCTAATCCCTAGTATCCAATAGTCGTATGCCTTTTTCAGCTTCTATGTTTAGAATTAACAGTTGTGTAATCTTTTCAGAGTATCTTACAGGTGTTCTTGCAACCTGAATTCTTAAGTTAGTGTCTATATCAGTGAGAATATCTCCTGCATCTGGTTGTGGGACCAAAGGGTCACAACCGAATGTTTTCTCTCTTTCAAGCCCTTCTATAGTCATGTGGATGTTTATCTAAGGTAACCTGTAGTTTGGCTGGTTTGACAAGAATATGTGTGCTTGGTCATCTTCTATGTTTAACCCTCTTAACTACGAGCTGATCTGTTGTAAGTCTGTTGTTGTTTGGAAGACTTGGATTCTAAGATTCTAGTCTATATCGGTTATTGTGACAAGATTGGGTTGAGGCACGATAGGCTCGAATACGTATTCTCTGGGCTCCCTAGGTCCCATGATTGTCATGCAAAAGGAAATGATATAAAGCTAATTAATGATAGAATAAATCGACTACACAAGATATATCTATGTATATTTCTAAATCTGACATTTTGATAAGCTACTAAACAAAATTTAAAAGAGCAATTATCTAATATATCTAGAAATTGACAACTAAACTAATAATGAAATTAAAACAAACAAAGCAGCCAAGTATAGCTACTTGTCTGTGCGTAGTTGTGAATCTATTCTAAGTAACTAGATAACTGATCTAATCTATTTGAAAGACTCTCGATCCTACCTCAGAAGTGAGGAGTGAATCATAGTTTCTTAGAAACTATCAATCCCCACAGCTTCCCTGGAAATATCGAAAGTAAAATTAACTAAAATGAAATGATTGGCTACTCTATTTGATATGCTTTAACTAGAACTTTTGAAAGCTTGAACCTGGATTTTAGCAAAGGTGGAAAATGATGGTGTGTGGCCTTGTCCCCTCAGTGTGATCTCCTCGTTCCTTTGTGCTCACGTGGATCCAGAAAAGCATGTAATGCTAGCATCAACAGAAGTAGATATTGGAACAAAGGTAGCTTAGGATGTAGACTGAATACAATGCGAGTAGGAGAGGGATAGTGCAAGAGAACAGAGCTTGGCTTATGCAATTCCTAGTGGGATTTATTGCGAGTCATGCAACATAAAATGTCTAGAACCTGAAACTATCCTATTTGATGAGTAGAACCTACAAACTTTAATGGCTCCCTACTAAAAATCAAACTATCCTACTCCAATTGATGGGATGAAATAATAACAGCACTTGCACAAGGAGAATATGTGGCTTTCTAACAGCTAAACAACACTACCATGCATACAACAAATGAAACTATGAATCCTAAACAAAATTGAAAGGCTAAGCTATTGAAATGAGAAATTCAGAGGCAAATTTGAGGGGCCATTTGCTTGAGCACAAGCCAACTATTTATAGAATCCCATTTACCCAAAGGTGAAAACCAAATTGATCTCTTAAACCATAAACAATGCCAAAACACTATTCCAGGGAACCAGAATCATAAATACAAGCAAAGGTGGTGAAAAAAGCTAGTAAACGTTGAAAATTTACATGAGTCACGTTAAAAGAGCATTCGAAAAATGCGTGAAGGACCGCCGCCCTGAGCAGGGTGGGTTACAGTGGGACCGCCCGCTCTGCACTGGGTGGCGGTGCGAGATCACCAAGAGCGGCGGTTTCATCACTGAAGACCGAAAAGCAAAGAAAAGGAGGGGGAAGGAAAAATAAAGCACGCAGGGGCTAAGTGGGGTATGCGGGATGTTAACGTATACTTGGAGAGATTTTCCGGATCCCGAACACCTTACGAGGAGACCTGTATCATCATTGGGGCATATGTAACGTTGTTCCGGTGGTGCAATACCCTACAATTTTGGGTACATACATATTCCCCCTCGGAGAAATGTTTTAGCCATGAAGAGGTGTAAAATGGTGGGTCCGAGTATGGTGGTCCCGAAAATGGGAAGTTAGAAGTTATACCTGATACATCCGTGTGTGGAATGACGCCATCCAAAATTCCCGCCACCTGCAAAATGAAAAGAGGACTCAAGTGTAGATAGACAAAATAGATCGAAGAATAAATACTAAAATAATATGAAATGAGGACGTACCATTTGTGTGGGGATAAGAACTTACCTCCATCGGTGCTCCAAACCTACGAAAAGGGCATTCAAAACAGGTTAGGTTGCTATATATGTAAAAGTGGGCCCATTTTCCTATTCATTTGTGCATGTTGATTTGGTTGATTTTGAGCTCTGGGACCCATGGTGACGGTTTCTCATGAGTATAGTCAAAATGTTGGGACGAGATCATGATCATGCCTCCACGAGTGGAACACCGACCCGTGAGATCACAGGTTAGTTTTTCTCGATTTATCATTTTTATCCCCAAAATGTTAAAATGACGAAAAACTTTGTCATGGGGGGATTATTTTTGAAAATGTTAGTTTTAATAGGTCTATCTAGGGGGCGCCTACTGGGTAGGCTTTGTTTTAATCAAAATAGTCTTTATTTTGCATTTTTAGGCATTTTTAGGGCACATGACCCGCGTGGGTTTTGGGACACGACCGCGCCCGAGCAGGGGGGTGGCGGTTACTGAGACCGCCTACCTTTACAAGAGGACCACCACCGCCTTTAAGGCGGTGATTATGGAACCGCCGCTCTGCTCAGGGCGGCGGTTCTTCTTAGAATGCATAAATAATACTTATTTGAATTTTCTTTTGCATTTTTAGCATTCTTATGTGTTTTCACGATTTTTCTAATGTCATTTGGATACTAACTTACTCTGTTTCATGTGTTTTTGGGTGTATGCAGGTGAAGGAGGAGTATATCAGATGGAGCCGAGAGAGAGAGAGTGTGTGATTGGCTTCGAAGTATTGGATGCCCTTTCTCAGGATGAGTAGGACACTCTTCAGAGGGCCGGTATACTGCGTATTTCACGGGTCCCGCATGTTGCACCGTCTAGTCACATACTTTGTGACTTATTTTCATATTGGGATGTAGATCAGAACACTTTCCGATTACCAGGGGTCCGGGGTGAGTGGACCATTACTTTGGAGGACGTTTACCATATCCGGGGGTCCCGATTATCGAGAGATGGCTCACTCTTGAGACAACAAGGTCACGGGCTCAGACAACACTAGTGGGCCTCATATATGGGAGATGCAGTTATCTCCACTAGTTTGAAGAAGGGGGTGAGGGTCCGATCTATTCCTAGCCTACCTATCCCCTTGATTTTTAGGCCATTATGGGGATCCTTGCCTCGAGATTGATCGGGGACAAGGGAGGAGACACCTTACTATATTGTTGGTCCCCCATCATTACACAGATTGAGGGACATGGCCGGATTTACGCCTGGGGTGCCGACATTCTTGGGACCACCTATCATGATTTATACCAGGTGGTCCATTTATAGGGGCAGTCATTGAGCCATCCGACCCTGGTTATGAGCTGGGTCTATGAGCGTTTCATCCCTTATGGGAGAGGTGTAGAGGTGGCAGATCTCGGAGCTGTGAGGGCAGCTAGATGGACAGACATGTCGGTGCTCAGAGCACCTCTCACCGGCCGATTGCCTCACGACCACTGATGACATGGAGGCCACACCTTATCAGGCCATGGCAGGTTTATGGGGCGAGGAGGCTCTTACTTTGATTTCTTACTCCACCACAGGGCAGCTTGTTGATAGGATGGGGAGGGTGGAGATACATCCGTTTGGTCGAGTGCCCCAGCAGTTTGGCCTTCCGTACGTGGGTATGCTTCCCCCAGTGGTACCAGTATATAGATCAGTCTGGGAGGCTAGAGGAGGTCCTAGAGGCGGGTTGGATAGTTGTTACTCTTGGTGTCCCCATTGCAGCTAGGAGGGTAGTACGAGCTCGAGGGAGAGCCGGTGCTCCTCAGGCACCCTTGCTTCAGATTGCCGCCGGTCCCGCCCACAGCAGTGATGACCCTATTGACATAGACTCTGAGTCCGAGGAGTTCACAGGGGAGAGACGGAGGAGGAGACCGAGGCTGAGGTCAGTGAGTGGGTGGAGAGGAGGATAGCGATCCTGAGTGGCATGATACTCAGGACATTTTACAGGTAGAGAGGGGAGCAGAGTGCAGAGAGGGTGACCCTAGCTTCAGAGGAGCCACTCTCTCAGGGCTTGGGCGGAGAGGATGAGTCCGTAGTAGGATGTTATGTGGCCCAGGCATAGGAGGAGTGCACCAGTCAAGTAGTGGCATCTATGGCAGGTGCCGACCCTAGAGATCCATCTTGGAGGCCCGGAGATCCGAGTGAGTTATCATCCTTCCTTCTAATGTTTGTTTCTAGTTAGAATTTGTCTTAGTTGCTATCTCTCCTTTCGTTTATATTTGTTTCTATCTTTTGATTATTTCTAATCGGGTTTTTCTCCTTTGCTTGCAGAGACTGCTGATGAGTGGCGAGACTTGATTCACAGTAGGTATGCACTGATACCCTGATGATCCCTATGGAGAAGACCCGTGCGGAGCTATCCATGGATGTAGGGGAGCCCTCAGCAGCTGGTAGGCATACCGAAAATTTTTCCCCTATCTGGCATGTGGCTAGGATGGTGTCTACCCTCCGTACTGAGTTGGCAGGATACATGACAAGCAGAGTGCCTGATGAGGAGTCACTCTCATGGTGAGACCGCAGCTGCTCCTCGGGATCGTGAGCCCTCCGTGCACTCAGAGCGCCGGCACAGCCGGAGTCCTAGACGAGGGCGTGCACCTTTGGAGGGATCTCATAGGGGTTGAGAGGCCATTAGCTCTCGTAGATCATTAGTATGATGTATTTGTATTTCCCGGGCTCTTTGAGCATTTTGACCATGCTTGGCGCATGATGGCATTGTATACAGAAACTTTGATATATATATAGATATTCTTCTTGGTTTAGACTCTTGGTATCAATGTTCTTGTGATTTTCTTTCGTATGTAAATTACAATGTTGTTTTTATATGCTTTTCAGAATGTATGCAATGGAGGACAAATGATACAAATGCTTATTTTCTTTTTGTATTTCGTGATGCTGATATATGATAATGTAGACACAATGTGATTTTGAACTCTAGTTTCCATAAGCAATTTTTGGTACTTCATTTTTGTTTTGACAAAATGAGATGATAAACCTAGTATGATGAGCAGATGAACTTGCCCCACTCCTAACTCCACGCAACTAGTAAGATGCGAGGGCTCATCACCGAGAGCTAAAAAGGGCACAAGTTGTGAAATTTGTTGAATGATAGTGATGAGAGATAGACAAAGCTTTGGTGGAACCAAATTAGGATGCTACAAACCTACTCTACTCGAGTGACTCCATAGTTTAGAATGCTACTTACTTTGTGGTTTATCTAGACTTAGATCCGTAGATGGCCACATGGTAGACAAAATCTGGTTTTCAGGGTTTTGAGCTCTCTTGGAATTTTGGACATCTGATTCATTTGTTTTTGACTCAAGATTTCAAAAGTTTATTTGAGTTGTTTGTTGACTACCTTCAACGTTTATTGTTAAGAGGACCCCCATACCCCCATGCTACTAGTCAGAAGCATGGGCTTATCACCATGGACAAGGTATAGGTGAGTAAGGGCATTCCCATCCTTTCCCAACCCTACATCACTAGTAAGAGATGCAAGCTCATCACCGAAGGTTGGTAGGGCAAGGAAATGTGTAAAAATAAAATTTTTATTTGATCTATATTTGACTTGTTTATTTGAGCAAAATGTCAGTATGTTCTTACTTCCAAAGAGATATGCATACGGGATAGATGTGACACAATGAAGCTTCTAGAACAGACCATAGGCAAGACACCTATCCTAGGGAGAAACCAAAAGAGAGAACAAGCATGCAGACCTTGGTATGGTTACCATTAAGACTTTGTCATATCTAGCTTTGTATGGATGAAATGATTCTGAAATGGTGATGATGTTATGAAAATGAAGAAGTATGTTTTGAAAGCTAATGTCAATATCATCAGAAGTTTGTAATGAATTGCTTTGGGAATAAGTTCCTTGATCACAAGATTTGTATGAAACAAGCGGACGAAATGAACCTAACTACATGAAGATGCAATATAGATATAATTATATAGATAGTGCTGGTCACTTATGCATAGAATCGTTTAAGGTGTAGGGAATTGACAGTTTCACCAAATTCCTCACCCTCTAGTGTGCATAAGAGATATGCACCATTTCCATAGTCCTTCATGACTCGGTATGGGCCCAACCATTTGGGCCGGAATTTCCTCCCTTCACCGGTCTTTTTATCGATCCGGTTGTCTAGTCTTAGAACTAGATCACCTTCGTATATGTCTCATTCATAGACCTTCTTGTTGTACTGCCACACATCCGGTCAGCATAGACTCTGTGTCATTGTTCAATCATCTAGCCTAGCCTCATCTAGGCTTTCTAGTTGAGAGAGACATGCTTCTCTATAAGCTTCTTCATCCAGAATCCCTTGTAATGAGATGGAGACTGGGTATTTCAACCTCAAGTGGGAGAACTGCTTCCGCTCCAAATACCAGTGAGAAAGGAGTTGCTCCTGTTGGTGTTCTTATTGAGGTTTGGTGGGCCCACAAGGCTGGGTATAACTTTAAATGCCAATATTTTTTGTTTTCTTTTACCATTTTAAGGAGAATGGCTTTCAATGTTTTGTTTGTTGCTTCAGCCTGTCCGTTGGCTTGAGGGTAATATAGGGAGGTTGTATGATGGTTTATTTTAAATTTATTACATAGCTCATGAACCTCGTCATTCTTAAAAGAAGTCCCATTATCTGTGATAATGGTTTGTGGGACACCGTACCTACAAATGATCTGGTTCAAAATGAACTTGGCGATCACGAAACTGGTACAGTGGTGAGAGGCATAGCCTCTACCCATTTGGTAAAATACTCGGTGGCCGTGATTATGAAGTTATGGCCATCTATAGATGAGGGAGAGAATTTCCCTATCAAATCTAGCCCCCACGTAGAAAAGGGCCATGGAGTAGTGATTGGTTGTAGAGCTTGTGCGTTGGCATGTGAATCTCGTGGGAGAATTCTTGGCATTTATGACACCTGCGTACAAACTCTACTGCGTCGTGTTCTAGAGTGGGCAGAAATAGCCCATCCGATGTATTTTGTGGGTGGTGGCATGACCACCGAAGTGGCCTCCACATATTCCACTGTGAGATTCGTGGAGAATCTTCTTGGATTCTTCTATGTCAACACACCTTAGAAGCATTCCATCGAAAGCCTTACGATAGAGCACTTGTTCTATAATAACGTATTTAGCTACGATAATGCGTAACCGTCTTCTTTGTTATGGCGTAGCACTTTTTGGATAGGTATGGCTCATGATATAATTAATAATATCAGTATACCAAGGACATTTAGAGATGGGAGGTCTAGTTTGACGTAATATATGCATTCATCGGGAAAGTCCAAATCGACTAGATCACCTCCGTCTAATGGGTTGTCAGCTAACCAATCTGCTATGATTTGTCCCTTAACGGACTTTTGATTTACAAAAGTTAATTCAAACTCACCCATTAAGGTCATAAAGCGTCCAACCTTTTTAGACAAGGACCCTTGCGTGAGAAAGGTTCGTAAATGGTCTATTTTTACAATGACCCTCATTTCTTGATTTAGCATGTAATGTCTTAAGCATTTGGTTGCGAAGACTATGGCAAGGCATTCTCATTCTGCTTGCGTATAACATGTTTCATAATCGAGTAATGTGTGCGGCTTATAAAATAAATCACGCGTTCTCTCGTGTCATCATCTTCTTGAGCCAAGCATGCTAGGCTAGCGAGACATTGGTAGCTCATGAATATAAGATTAAAGGGTGATCTGGTTTAGGTGGCATTAGCGTGGGTGGTGACAATAGGAAATGCTTAACTACTTGAAAGCCTCCTTGTAGTCTTGGTCCAATCGGTGTTGTACTCTTTCTTGAGTAGATTGTTGATTGGATTAATGGAAAAGCTTAAGTCTGGGATGAATCTTCGGATGGCACCGAGTTTCCCAAGAAATGACCTGATTCCAGATTCATCGATGGTGGGATCATTTCAAGAACAACATAGATTTTAACTGGGTCTACGTCGATCCCTCATGATGATATAATGTAACCTAGGAGCTTCCCTCCTGTCACACCAAATACACATTTTTCTAGGTTTAGTGTGACTCTCGTATTCTATCAAACATGAAAGAATGATACGGAGCACTTCCGGGTGATCACAACGCTTCTGGCCTTGGCCAACAAGTCATCTACGTAGGATTCCATGATCTTGTGAATAAGATCATGAAATATGTATGTCATTGCCCGCTGGTATGTGGCGCCAGCGTTCTTGAGACCGAATGGCATAACAACGTAGCAATAGGTTCCCCAAGGAGTTATAAACGTGGTTTTGGCTTGGTCTTGTTTGGATATTCTGATTTGATTGTATCCTGAGAATCCATCCATGAGAGACAAAAGCTCAAAGCTAGTTGTTGCGTCAACGATGACGTCAATGGATGGTAATGGGAAGTCATCCTTGGGGCACGCTTTGTTAATGTCTCAGAAATCTATGCAAATGCGTATCTTCCCATTCTTTTTGAGAATGGGAATGATATTAGATATCCATTGAGAATAATCGACTGGTTTGATGAATCCTACTTGGAGGAGTTTCATTACTTCTTCTTTTACCATGAGAGCTACCTTGGGTTTCATTGGTCTCAATTTTTGTTTAATTGGCTTTGCATCTGATTTGGTGATGAGATTATGTACCGCGATGTGTGGTGCAACCCCTGTCATTTCTTTATAATTAAATGTGAAAGCCTTCTGATGTTCTTTGAGGATTCGAGTGTGTATTTCTATTTCTTCTGGAGTTAACGAAGATCCTAGTTTCAAGATCCTTGGGTCTTCCTCCATTCCAATGTTAATATCAATTGTTTCTTTGATTAAAGAAGTGTTACCTTCTTCAAACTCAGGTGGGGCTGGAGGTAATCCCAGATCGTCTCCATTCTCTACTATGTACATGTTGAGTTCCTTTTGTGGGGGAAGCTCTATCATGGGATTTCCGAAGTAGGAAGATGAATGTCGGATTAAGGATGAATCTACCTCGTGATGGGTGAGATGTAACATTGCATAGGCATTTAAGTAATCTAGAGTGGCTCTATCACTATCAACGTGGTCTAGGATAATAGAGTTGTTCTCAGCTATATTTGTTAAAAGAGGGTTTGACATTGTTTTCACTAATGGTTTAGTACGAAGGGATACCATGAAATGGGTATCTTCTAACTCACTATTTGGGGTGAAGCGTGATTTGAGGTTGCTATAGAATCTGCAAGAAGATTTTTTTCTCGTGGGATTGCTTCAATGGATATGAAGTCGAATTCTTTGCTCAAAGTTAATACCACTATTTTGTAGAGCTGTAAGTGTTCAGCTCTAGTTTCATACACCTCAGAGACTTGGTTCGCTACTAATTGAGAGTCTCCTAACACCCTGATGTTATTAACACCGAGCCTTTTAGCTATGATGAGGCCAAGGAGGAGGGCTTCATACTCCGCGCCATTGTTTGTACATTCAAAATTTAGTTTAAAGGTGAATGGTAGGATCTTTCCCTCGGGAGAAGTAAAGATCACACCTGCCCCAGCCCCATAATGACATCTTGCTCCATCGAAATGGAGAGTCCAATATTTAGTTGGGAAGATGGATGTTGGGACATTGCTACGTCAATTTTTTCTACTTCGGTCACTTCTACCATGCAGAGATCCTCTGCTGGAAGAGCACCAACACCTAGGGTATATCCCATACCTATAGAATCAAATGGTAGGAAAATTGGTAGATCCTGCTCTAGTAAGTCGACAATCTTCGCAGTAGTTCCTAATGATACTACTTCTACAATGTTAGTCTCATCCTTGAGGGTTGGGATAACTTTGACTAGGCTCATAGTCTCAAGATCTATTGTAGGTACCAACTTTTCTTCTGGTTTCACGTCGGTTGGTTTGTTAAGTTGGTTTGTTGGGAGTTCAAACTCAGAGTGAATGCCGGTCTTTTCTTTAAGTCAGCTAGGTGTATATCAAATGGTTTTGGATCACCTTTGGCTATGAATACCTTTCCTAAGTGCAAGAACCTTACTTCTTGAAATAGCGTAGAAGGGATTGCCTTCATACGGTGTATCCATGGTCGGCCGAGGATCATATTATAATTGGTTTCCCGATCTATAATATAAAACTCAGTCAGGATTGTTTTGGGTCCTAAGGTAACTGGTAGTGTTATAGTTCAATCGAAGTGGCCTTAAGGCTATCATAGCCTCTTAGCGTATTCGAGTCATGGAATAGTTTGTTTCTCCATACCCTAGCTTTTGAAGGAAAGAGAAGGGGACTATGTTAACTGCTGCCCCATCGTCAACCATTACACATTTAACGTAATTGTTATAAACCCATACTTGCAAATGTAAGGCCGGATCACCTGCATGTGTAATCTCAGCGTCTGTTGGCATTTTTTTATTTGAATATAAACTCGGCATCCCTCTCCGGCTGCCCCGGAGGGTAGATATCAAAGTCTATATGGTTTACCTGTGTTTCGGGAGGTGGAGTGATGTTAATTAAATGACCTAACCCTAATGCCTCTAAAAGAGCAGCCCTGTGGGTAGGAGAGTTCCTCAGCAAATCCAAAAAGGAGATGTGAGAGAAGGTTTTTGTTAGGTCATTAATCAGATCATAGGCACCTACGGGTTTCACTAATATTTGTTGGATGTTATCTGTCTCTAGCGGGAAACTTGGATTTGGCTGAGAGGAATACTCTCGTGTCCTTGTTATGGCTTCCACGGGTAGTTTGGTATCTAATTCTACTAAACCAACTATCTTGGGCCGTGGTTGACTTCCTAATTGTGGTGCAACAGGTGGATTTAGTGAAGTCGAGGCTTCATAATCATTATTTCCTACCATTACACCTTTGTTCATCCCATTTGGATTTAATTTGTTGTTATTGTGACTTGGGAGTGGATCATTGAAGATCTTGAGGGGAGCATTTTGAGGGGAAACTGCCCCTGTAAAAGCATTTGGTGCTGGTGATGCAAGATCCGCCAAGAACATATCTATGAAAAGTTGTCTCTGCTCCTCTGGAAAACGTTGCATGAATTTATTGTAGTCATGGCACGTTCTAGTGTCGTGGCCTCGAATCTTGTGAAAACCACAATACGAGTTAGGATTGTAATTTCTAGGTTGCTGGTTTGGCGTATATTGTGGTCCAAGACTCTGATCAAACCGTTGTCTATTAGGATTAAGGTTTTGTATTTGTTGTTTTTGGTTTTGGTTCTGATTTTGATATCCAGTTGAGTTTTGGCTTGGACCCTGTGTCTAGATCCGCCATTGTTGTTGTTGTTGTGGATGATTAAAATCCACCGAATTGATTGTTGGGGTAAAGTTGTTGTTTCGTTGATTGTTAACCAGCGGTGGAGTATTTAGAACATTGACCTTTTTAGCTTGGTCAGTTACCCCATCGGTTGTTGCGCCGTGATTTTTGTTAAGGATTTTAGGTCCTTGATTGACATTTGTGGTAGTAGGGTAAGTCGTAGTATTCTGGTTGGGGGTGATTAACCTCCCATTTGCTCCATACGTCTTGCGACCGCTATCTATTGCCGCTTGATCTATTCGGAGAGCGCTCTCAAGTACTTCATCGTAAGTCCTTAGTGGGAACTTCTGGACTTCTTCCTTCACCTCTCTGCTGAGAGAATGAAGGAATAAATCACATAGCTCCATTTGGTCCATGTTTGGAGCACTGGCCGAAGAATAAAGGACTGTACGCCATCTCTAGATGAAATGAGTGACAGATTCATTGTGTTCTTGTTTAATGTGCAAGAATTCCCTGATTCCTGTTCTTAACAGTTTGTTCATGTCAAATGCCTTAATGAACTCTGAAACTAGTTGTTTAAATGAATGGATGGAAGCTTTAGGTATTCTGTAATACCAATCGAGGGCGATGCCCTCCAAGGTCTTGGGGAATATTTTGGCAACAACCCCATCCCAAGGAAGCAATTCTCGAATGGTTGTAGCATAGGCCTTAATGTGTGTATTCGGGTCTCCCTCCCCTTTGTATTTGGGAAAATCGGGAAGAGGTCTCGGAAGCATGACGCTTCGTATGGTGAAGTCTAAGGGCTCTTTCAAGTACTCTGAGTAAGTCCCTATCGCATAGGTTTCGACCATTGATGGTGCCTGTTGAGGGGGAGGTGGAATGGGTTGTTGATACGGCGTAGCGTATGCATTTGCAGGGGCATAAGGAAGCCCCTGTGGTTGAGCAAGCATGCCGGGAGAGGAGAACATATCTTCTTGTGGTGACTTGGAGTACATGTTTAAGTATGAAGGAGTATTCCCCAAGAGTGGATTGTGTTGTACAAGACCGGGGGTATCATATTCCCCACCCGAATGGTGTTGGAGGTGGCAGTTCTAGTTGGTGTTTGTTGTGAATACTGAGGAGGCATGCCCAATGTGCCTATTCCTATGAGGAGGTCTACTTGGCTAGGATGATGTGGAGGATTGGAATTTCCTGCCTGCATGAATTGAGATGTTTGACTTGCTTGAGCAAGTTCTAACCCTCTAATTCTTTCTACTAAAGTCAAAATGACTTCATTTGGTGAAGTCCCAGTATTTTGCCTTGGTGGCATTTGTTGTATATTCTGAGGTTGTATAGTCATGTGATACCCCGCTATGAATTGATCATTGCCCTGCCAAGTTTCACCGAGGGCATTTCCTATAGGTAGTGGTATGGAGGTGTTTTCTTGAAAAGAGACCTCGGGTCGTGTTTGTAAACTTCCTATAGGTGGGTACATACTCCCAGAGTGTTGTTCATTCCTGGCGTAACACTTGAATGTTCATCATCTAAAACTAGGTATGGATCTGATTGTCTACTAATTTGTGGTCTAAGCAGCACCTGAGGAGATGAACCAGATTCTCCTGTGAATGTCATATTGTTCGAGCCTGAAGGCTCTGTTTGTTGTGTTTGCGTGAGTTGATCCAACTCCTCTATTTGGAAAGATGAACTATATCTAGTCCTTGGAGGTGGAGCTTGTGTTGATAATTGGTTATTTGAATAGTTGTCACCCCATACTGAAAGTGAGGGTGATGACTGTCTATTTAGTTGAGCGTAGTATGCCTCAAGACCTAGGAGAGGTCTACCATATGCATCAAATCCCGACATATTCGGGGGGTATATGAATACCCAAGAATAATGGGAAAGAGCGAAGGTGGAAGAAAGAGGTAATAAAGAAAAGGGGAAGCACTATGTCCTTCACGTCGGGTTCACCAATTTTGTTGGTGAAGCTGATGTGAAGGAAAATGATGTGGGAAAGATGAAACATATACTAATGGGAAGAACATGTAGCAATATGACTCGAACCAGAAAGTAGGAAGTTCACGTCGGGTTCACCAATTTTGTACGATGGAAAAGTGACAAGTGAGCATGGGAATCTACAAGTAACTCTTCCTCGCACCCGACCTCCCGAGGTCATGCCGAGACAGCTGGTGGGGATGGATTATATGTGGGGTATGGGTAAACTAGTTAGGAAATCTTATATCTTTGACACGCACTAATGGAATCTGTGAATCTAAGGCAAAGAAGGCCCTCCTAACTGAACTGGCATGATAGATCGGTTAGTGAGGATGACTTGCTCGAAGGCTCCAATCAATATCGAGCTCTGGCGTGATCGATCTATAGGTTGTGGGATACGAGGAAAATGACCTGGGATTGTTTGTGTATATCTCAGATAGGGTCATAGGATGGATGATGGATATAGTGGACTCTACGGGTGATTCTCGGTCTAGTCAGAAATCCTTAGCTTTGTTAGCTGCTATATCCAACAAGGATAACTGTGTGATTATGATAGGTGGAAGTGGAGTGGATCTAAATACTAATGTGTGTAAGCCAGCGTCAACGTCGGATTGACTTGTGGACTCGTTGGGTTGTGGGATTTGTGGATCACAACCGTAGATTTGTGGTTGTTGTGGACCTGCTATGGTCATGTGTGGAATCAGTCCCTAATCCCTAGTATCCAATAGTCATATGCCTTTTCGGCTTCTATGTTCAGAATTAATAGTTGTGTAATCTTTTCAGAGTATCTTATAGTGTTCTTGCAACCTGAATTCTTAAGTTAGTGTCTATATCAGTGAGAATATCTCCTACATCTGGCTGTGGGACCAAAGGGTCACAACCAAATGTTTTGCTCTCTTTCAAGCCCTTCTACAGTCATGTGGATGTTTATCTAAGGTAACTGTAGTTTGGCTGGTTTGACTAGAATATGTGTGCTTGGTCATCTTCTATGTTTAACCCTCTTAACTGTGAGTTGATTTGTTGTAAGTCTGTTGTTGTTTGGAAGACTTGGATTCTAAGATTCTGGTCTATATCGGTTATTGCTATGACAAGATTGGGTTGAGGCACGATAGGCTCGAATACGTATTCTCTGGGCTCCCTAGGTCCCGTGATTGTCATGCAAAAGGAAATGATATAAAGCTAATTAATGACAGAATAAATCGACTACGCAAGATATATCTATGTATATTTCTAAATCTGACATTTTGATAAGCTACTAAATAGAATTTAAAAGAGCAATTATCTAATATATCTAGAAATTGACAACTAAACTAATAATGAAATTAAAACAAACAAAGCAGCCGAGTATAGCTACTTGTCTGTGCAGTTGTGAATCTATTCTAAGTAACCAGATAACTGATCTAATCTATTTGAAAGACTCTCGATCCTACCTCAGAAGTGAGGAGTGAATCATAGTTTCTCAGAAACTATCAATCCCCACAGCTTCCCTGGCAATATCAAAAGTAAAATTAACTGAAATGAAATGATTGGCTACTCTATTTGATATGCTTTAACTAGAACTTTTGAAAGCTTGAACCTGGATTTTGCAGAACAGTGGCGAATCCGATGGTGTGTGGCCTTGTCCCCTCAGTGTGATCTCCTCATTCCTTTGTGCTCACGTGGATCCAGAAAAGTGTGTAATGCTAGCATCAACAAAAGTAGATATTGGAACAAAGGTAGCTTAGGATGCAGACTGAATACAATGTGAGTAGGAGAGGGATAGTGCAAGAGAATAGAGCTTGGCTTATGTAATTCCTAGCGGGATTTATTGTGAGTCATGCAACATAAAACATCCAAGAACCTGAAACTATCCTATTTGATGAGCAGAACCTACAACTTTAATGGCTTCCTACTAAAAATCAAACTATCCTACTCCAATTGATGGGATGAAATAATAACAACACTTGCACAAGGAGAATATGTGGCTTTCTAATAGCTAAACAACACTACCATGCATACAACAAATGAAACTATGAATCCTAAACAAAATTGAAAGGCTAAGCTATTGAAATGAGAAATTCAGAGGCAAATTTGAGGGGCCATTTGCTTGAGCACAAGCCAACTATTTATAGAATCCCATTTACCCAAAGGTGAAAACCAAATTGATCTCTTAAACCATAAACAATGCAAAAACACTATTCTAGGGAACCATAATCATAAATACAAGCAAAGGCGGTGAAAAAAGTTGGTAAACGTTGAAAATTTACATGAGTCACGTTAAAAGAGCATTCTAGAAAATGCGTGAAGGACCACGCCCTGAGCAGGGTGGTGGTTACTGAGACCATCGCTCTGCACGGGTGGTGGTCACGAGACCGCCACTCAGCAGGGTGGTGGTTTCATCACTGAAGACCGAAAAGCAAAGAAAAGGAGGGGGAAGGAAAAAGCAAAGCACGCAGGGGCTAAGCAGGGTATGTGGGATGTTCATCATTGGGGCACATGTAACATTGTTCGGCGTGATGCGATACCCTACAATTTTGGGTACGTACAATGCCCTTTGAGTTTAACAAGTGATAGGGGTACTCAATTTCTTAATGAGATCATTAGGATACTATTGAATGAATTTATGGTTGCACACCATAAATTCATAAGGAAAATGGAACTACTAAGGACTTAAACAAGATATTGAGCTATACCTTGACCAAGATTTGTGATGTTGGAAGGAAATCTTTGGGATGATAAAGTCTCTGTTGTACTTTGGGCATATAGGAAAAACTATAAAAGGTTGAATAAAGCAACACCTTTTCAGCTGGTGTTTGGTGTAGATGTTGTTCTACCCATGGAATTAATATTACCTTCACTACGTATTTTGTACACTAGAGGTTTGGCAGATGAGAAAGCACTTGAAGAACGTATTGGAAAACTGATGTAGTTGGATGAAAGAAACACTATAGTAAGATGGAGTTAGAAGCAATAAAAGGCTAGACAGAAGGCATGTCATGATAGACATATTAAGGATAAGAAGCTTGAAGTTGGAAAAATGGTTCTTCTTTATGAATCAAAGTTTTGCACCACCTTGGAAAACTTAAGGCGCATTGGTTAGGACTGTATCTTATAACATATATACTTGATTCATGCACTTTCTAGTTAGAGGTACTGGATGAAACACAGTTTCCTAGTTACTTCAATGGGAGTAGGCTAAAGCCCTACTATAAATAATTCTTCTTGGTGTTTGTAATAAGGTATTATTTCCACTTAGATTATATTTCCTTAATGCATTCCCTTTATATGTGTTTCCTTTCATTGTTGTAATGCTTTGTTAATTTAGTTCAGTGTTTTGTGTAATAAGTGCACTTGCGTGCCAAAGGCTGATTACTATCTAAGTGTTTTCATACATAGAGGACCACACATACCCTTAATGTGGGGTGGAGTACATAAAAGATATATTGACCTAGTTTTCAAAGTTTTAATGTTATCCGAATATGGGTATGCATAAATAGATTTTTGTGTAGGTGCTTGACATAAAGGTACAGTTAGAGAAAATTTTCTCATGAATGAAGACTAGGTATGGATAGATGGACACATAGTGTAACACAAGGTAGGCTATAGTAGTGGGAAATATTTATTGAAAGATGCAAAGTGATGAAGTACTTTGGTGCACGAGGGTGTGCGAAAGGAGGTTTTCAGCTAAGAAGTAGAAGGCATGCCATAAGGTTATGACTGTGGAGTGGAAACAAGAAACATGAAGAATTGAAGAAACACCAAATCGATGTTTAGTATGGTGGTAGGTGGAGAGAAATAAATGCATATTTTTTTGAGAAACTATATAATGACGTATTGTGAAGTCATTTCTACCTTTGCATATAAGAGAAATTGAGCAAGTTGAAGTTGAGTGAGCTAGCAAGAGAGTTGTGAAGTATGCAGAGATGTTGTAACATCCTTATTTAATACTTCAGAAAATAGGGGATTTTTGTTTAAACATAATGTTCACTGTTCTAAATTCACATAATTTAGAATAAGCATTCCTTGCTAATTCATCACATAACAGTAAACCATATGCATCTGTAATGACTCGATGTAAACCGATATCTCATTTCATGACTCAGTGATAAACCAATCTCTCATGTTTCATTATGTTCATGTGTATACTAAGTATACTTTTGGTTCCTTCACCCTTTAAGGGTCAATCAAGTTTTAATGTCCAAGAAGCCTATCTGAGTATCTGATTCGATACTCATCTGATATCTCGCAACCTTAGACTAGGTGACATAAGACAACGTAACCAACATTTTATGATACTTTGGCCAAATTTTAAAACATGTTTTCCATGTTTTTATTCCTAGATGACATACTCATTGAAAGGAATATGTCTTTCACCCCACTCAAATCACGTTATCTAGATTAGACTTCCTTGACTACTGTCAACCAATTCTAGGTCTATGTTTCACACTAAATAGGGAAAAATCACATGAACTAGTGTGGATAGTCTACTTATGGTGACTAAAGGTAAGTAAACATACTTGAATTAACTTACATTGATTTGGGTGTGTTTATTCACCCTTGGTCAACATAAGTTGACGTCAACACTAGGCTATATGCCTATCACAGTTTATAGTAAAACAGTGACTTGAGATCCCACTTTATAACAACTATGTTAGAGGAGATGAGTGGAATATTTTGGAATGGTGGATGCTTCACAATATCCACCTAATGATCTACATCATTATGTGGGTATTATGTAGCAGCAACTATACTACAACAATCCACTTAGTTCTGATAATGAAAACACCATACTTAACGAGCTCATTAATTCCTTAATTTTTGGCTTGTTAAAAGCTTTACTTTAACATAAAGTATTGTAACTAAGTATCAAATAGGTTTGAGTGATTAATACTTTAAGAAAGGATCATAATGCACCTTCTCATAAATTGAAGGCATGCAGATCAAATATGCGTTTATCTCAATGAACTAATTATTCATTTTCCTTGGCCCATTAAGTGATAAATAACAATATTATTTAAATAAGTAAAGGACAACATTTTAGTCTCATTAATTAAGTCCAACAAGTAAGTATAAATCAGATTTGTATAGCTAATATGTTAGATAGAGTGAATTCTTTATCAATTAACCTCATCTTAACATAACCTTGTTATTATACTAGTTACCTATGCATTGGTTTATATTAAAATATGATATTATATCCAATCAAGTTTATTGATATAATTGTCAACATAGGTTAAGGTTCATACAATATGTCATTCTCAACACAATACGATAGTTTCCTTTTCTTCCATTTAAGGACTTATTATTTCATCTATAAGTTCACAATGACATAATTTAGTATAACCTCTATAAGGAATGCAATATCATTCTTTATCACATAATATTACATTATTGCAATTTCGAATAAGATTAACCATTTCTTTCTTATATTTTTAATATCAGTTTAGCATAGGTTCGATTGATTAATCGACTTTATGTATAGTCCTTTACCTAACCATCACATAAATCCACATAGTATTTATGTAATCATATCCATATTGACTTAAAACTAAATAATAAACCAACCTTGATCATAACAAAAGGAAAGACTATCTTTCAAATTCCAATCATAAAATAAGTTACTAGAACAAATGCATAATTCACTTTATTCCATCAACAATAAATATCTCATAAATATTTCAATCAACAATAACATAATTTCCCAATAATTACAAAATATTATGGCACTAGGCCTTCATGGTTCTTCAAATAGAATCATTCCAAGAACTTTTACGAAATTCAAGCATCTGAATTAGATAAAATTCTTCAATAAAATAAATGCAACTTCTTATAAGTCTTTCTTCTTTCACCTTTCACTAAATCCATCTACAAAATTGTTAGCATGTGTCAGTTCATAAGAACTAATAATGATAAGTAATAAATCATGGAAACATTATGCTTATATCTAACAATTTCATGAACGGAAAACTATTTTTTAATGAAATTATTTTAAAGTTCCAAAGTACTAACAACTCTTTTAAGCATGAAAAAATGCCACAATAACTAAATAAAGAAAAGAAGTCAATTTAAATCACATTTATGAACCAAATATCTCCATAAATAAAAGCTTAGTCATCAGGGTAAGTTGAGTTCATTTGACCCTTAAAAGTCAAGAACATGAATAAAAGCTGTATTAGGATTTCAGCCATATAGTCCCATAATTATATGGCTAAGATCTAATACCTTGTCTATTATTTTAACACTTACCTATAAAAATACAATATTAGAAATACACAACACTAATTGATTTGTGTCCTAGTTTGAAAAAGAAAAATAAGACCCTTCACTTAACATTCGTTTCATCTAACTATTATACAACTAATATCCTATATTAGTGCAATCAAAAGGATATAACTTTACCTAAGAATATCCCATATTACTTATAGCCAAGTGGGTACATATTTACTAATAATATTCCACATTACTTATTTGACAATGAAATATAACTTGTTATAATAGTCATGTTATTTTCTACTCATTATCTCACAAAGAAAGTCCCTATTACAAAACTGGTATCAAGTTACTACTATCAAAAAAAGTGGGTCAATATGAACCGACTAATGACACAATAGTTATCAAATAAAAGGGATCAAAAGCGCCACCAAATTTATAGTAAATCAGATGAAGTCAAGGTATAACCAAAATAATTATCGATGCAAAATATTGTAGTAGAAAGCTACATTCAATTAGTCAATAAATTCATTACCCTAGCCTAACACAGAAAATTCCCAACTTGTAAACAATTTGGAAGTGAAACAACTATCTATTTACATTGTTGATCAAATTTTCATATCCAACTCATACCAAAGATAAAACTAAGGCATTCATAGATAATTTAAGAGTATAATAAGGCATGGTTCCAATCAATAAAAATCCTTTTCTTAAGAATGAAAACTTAAATCTAACTACCTAAATCTATGGATTGACATCGATCAACTCCATTAATTTGACATGCAATCATTTCCCATAACGTGCTTGAATTCAATGTGGTTTAAGAACCACTTAAAAAACACAAGTAACTCCCATAACTACCCAATTCAAATGCATTCCATTTTTTTATAACTTAGTTAAAAGGGTAAAAATTCGAAAACATATTACCAAAATGATATCAATTCAAAGTTTGACACAATCAAGGGTTTTAACTGCAACAAGATTTTAAAACCTCAGAGGTTGATTCGATGATGCAAGTCGAGTAAGTAAGCCAAATGGAAAAAATTAACATCTCATAAGAAATAACAATAAAAGACAAGGAACTAGACATTACCCATTTTGATCAAGATTTATGCCAACCCGTAAAGGGTGTTTTAAAAAATTAATAGTGAATTGAAAACATAAAATGGGCACTCAAAACACCATACCAATAAAACCAATTTCCTTATCCTTCATGGAGAGATTCAAAATGTACCCAAACTATCAACACCTAGAATGAATTATGACTCACTTTCAAGTCTTAAGGAGTTTCAAACCAAGATTCACAAAATATGGTCAATAAGACCGAATCAAGAACCTACACTGAGTCAACCAGAAGGACAACAAAACAATATTTTGTTTAATGCCTAACTTGATAAGAAAACAATGCACCTAAAATGTTATTTCCTTGTGGGTTTTGACCCTGTATCCAGTAACTTCAAACTTAATACAAAAAGGATTATACGTAACAAAAATACTTAAAAAACAAGTAATACAATAATTTGTAAAATCTTTACATAAATCTCACACAGATCCAAATACGCAAGTAGATTTGTTCTCATCGATTTAAAAATAGATATTCAAAGTATGCTAGATTGAAAACTAGAAAAGTAGAAACATTACTTCAACCGTAAAACCCAAAACTCAGAATTTGATTTCAAAGAAGAGCATATTTATTTCATGGAGTAATTAAATAGAGAAGATTATCATAATGAGTTAGATCCTAGCATGCCTGGTAGAGCTCCTGATAATATTTTCCAAGCTCCCAAAGTTTCCTTTCAAGATTTCATTATAGATTCCACAAAAACTTAGCAACATAATCCACTGGAAGCCCATTTTCTTATTTCCCATCAATTTTATAGCCTCAGCAATAAATTTCCTTCCTCTAAATTCCCCATACAATAGTAAGATTTTAAATGAAATAGGAATGAATGAACTGCTAGTTCAAAAAATAGAAGGTCAACATGTAGATCCATTGAGATTGAAACATCAAATGAGAGATATAGACAAACTCCTATTCTTTTCCACTAAACAATCTAGGTGTTCCCTAGGTGTTTTTCATGCTTCTTTAAATATAATTAATGAAATGGTAGCATGTCAGCTAACACATACCATCTACCAACCAAAATTCATAGTTAGCAAAAACTAAACACTAAAACTATTCTCTGCCAAGTGTTTTAGTCACTTTGGACAATGTGTTAGTTAACTCTAACTACTGTCATTGCTAAAGATGGTGGTACTTTGTAATTACTTCTATTTGGAATTACCAAGTACTAGATTAGCACCATCCCCTAAACTCTTAGCCTGACCTTATTAAATATTGACCCAATTTGGTCCTTGGGTTAGGTCATATGTTCTTAGTTAGGTTTAGGGATTAAGACCTTATTAAAATGCATCATCCATAGCTTAGGTTGAGGATCATTCTAATCAAATTTAACTAGAATATAATTAGGTCCCTTTTATAAATAATCATCACCTTATATTAGGTTTAGTTAGGTTTTTATAATATTCAACAAGAACATTACCCTTTGAAATTTATTGAATCAAATTAGATAGATCAATAGTAAGGATGTATTCACAAGACGTTACAAGATGCCCCCAATGACCTCATATTCATTAAAGCCTGAATATGATGGTATTTCAGCAACAAAAGGAGTCAATTTGACTTAAAAAATATGATCATAACAACATATCGATCAAAGGCATGCCTTGGATCACTGAAATTGATCCAAGGTATGGCCATTCTTTAAATATAAATGCAATATTCTAAGGAACAAATTTCATATCATAACTTAGGTAACTTACCCGCATGGTTCCAAAAGATTGCATTTACTTCTTATCAGCTGAGTTCACATAATGCACTTCAAAAATCAATTTAGTGAGTACATGATAATAATTCAACATTAGTACAATATTTCCAAAGTATGATTAACATCAAATTCTTCTACAGGTGCAATGGGTATCTATTCTACAAACATGACCAATAGTTTAAAGAGTATACTAACTTAGAATAGGAATCACATATTAGCATTTGGAAACTTCGATTACATAAGCAAGTAAATATATCAACATGACAAAGGCATTACATACCTCCCCTCTAAAAGCATCATCATCCCGATGATTAACTTAGTCCACACACATATTTAATAACATAGGCATAAATATAACTTATTCATCCATAAAATTCTCAAACAAGTTAACAGATTTGTAGAAATTCAAGTTTCTCAAGACTTATTACAACATCAAATTGTTGTACCAATAGTTACAAAAGAAAATATTTTATTCCCAAAACTATAGAGAAATCATAGATAGTTTTAAGATTAAATATTCAAATATCACAAAAATCGAGTTAATTATGTTTAAGTAGATAATGAAAAACAATTTTTATGTCCTCAATATTCTACTAGGTAGTAATTTCTTCACTAAAATGGTCCCACTGGACCTTGCATTGACTTATTTCATGATTTTGTAAGTGCAATTGGTGAGTTTCCAGCACCCTTATGAGTTCAACCACGATTATTCTTGGGTCTTGGACCTACAAGGAATTCCAATTTAATACATGTGATAAATCCAAAACATATTTATTAAGAAAAGCAATATTAAACACATCGACATTCATGCCAATGTGGGAGGAAATGCTAAGTGATAAGCTACGGGGATAATCAACTTCTACAATCTTGAAAGGTCCCACAAAACAAGGTGATAACTTGGCTACTTTGCCAAAAGTAATATATCTCTTTTTAGGCTTGACACATAAAAATATTTTTTTCGCCTAGTTCAAATTTTCTATCGACCCTTTTAGGTCTACATAAATTTTCTATCTATCCGCAACTTCCTTTAATCGTTCACGGATTAATTTTACTTACTATTATATTTTAGTAAGCATTTTAAGTCCAATTACCTCTATATATTTGATGTAATCTTAAATAATAGGGGTTCTGTACTTTCTTCCATATAATGCTTCGAAAGGTTCCATTTTTAGAGAGGAATGGTAAGTATTCTTGTATGATAATTCAACTAAAGGAAGGTATTTTTCCATTTGTACTACTGGTCCATATAGTACATTCTCAACATATCTTCCATTACTTGATTAACTCTTTTATTTGCCCATCCATTTCTGGATGGTACACAAAACTAAAGTTTAGTTTCGTTCCTAAGGTTGCATTAAGAGTTTGCCAAAAATGTGAGGTCATTCTTGGGTCTCTATCAGATATAATCAACTCAGGTACACCATGCAACCTAAAAATTTCATGAACAAATATTTTTGCAAGAATAGGTGAATCATCTTTGAGATTTCCAAGTAATGAAATGAGCTACTTTTGTTAACTTGTCAACCACAACTAAAATAACATCATGCTTATTTTTAGACATAGGAAGCCCCTGAAAAAATCCATACTTATTACTTTCCATTTATACTATGGTATGCTATGAGGGTAAAGTAAACTAGCTGGGTGCATATGTTTAGCCTTAACATGTTGACATTCAAGGCAATGTGAAACAAAATCAATTATATCTTTTTCATCCCCTTCCAAAAATATTGTTGTTTTACATCAACAAACATTTTTGTCACTCTAGGATGTCTTGAGTAAGGTGAATTATGAAATTCAGTCATCAATTTATTCCTTAACTCATTTTCTAAGGGTACATACACCTAATTTTCATACCTTAGGATTTCTTCATTATCAATGCTAAAACCTTTGTATCTTGCATCATTAGAATATGCAGCAAGTGCTATTTTTACTTGCTGAAAATATGGATCAGACATCATTGCTTTCTTTACTTCATCTTTAAACTGAGTTCTCAAAGTTACAAGCATGGAAATATGTTTCCTATGACTAAGGGCATCTACCACACTATTTTCATTACCTTTAATGTAACTTATATCAAAGTGATATTGAGATAAAAATTCTAACCATCTTCGCTATTTTGCATTCAAATTTGGTTGTGTGAAAATATATTTCAGCCCAAGGTGGTAAATTTTTAGCTCAAAGGGTTTACCTAAGAGACAATGTATCCATGCTTGAAGTACATGTACTATGGTAGTAAGATCTAGGTCATGGGGAGCATAATTCAGTTCGTGTAACTCGAGTTTTCTACTTTCATATGCTATAACATGATCATTTTGCAGTAATATACCTCCTATTCCTTCTCTAAAAGCATCTGTAACTACTATAAAGCTTCCATTAGGATATGGAATAGTCAAAATAGATGTTTTAGTTAGTTGTTATTTTAGTGTTTTAAATGTTGCTTCACATTTATCACTCCAAAATTTTTTTTTCTTTCTTTTGTAATGAAGTAATTGGGGCAACAACTTTTAAAAAGTCCTTAAGGATTTTTTTGTAATATCCGCAAGCCCCATGAAGCTTCTAACTTCTTGAACATTATTAGGTATTGGTCAATCATTTATGGCTGCAATCTTTGATGGATAAACATAAATTCCATCCTTGCTTATGACATGTCCTAAGTAATGTATTTTAGTTTCATAAAAGGAACATTTTGAAAATTTCCCATACAATTTTCTCTTTCTCAAAATATCAATTACAATCTTTCAATGCTCATTGTGCTCCTCTATGCTTTTAGAATAGATAAGAATATCATCCAAGAATACAAGCACAAAATTTTCCAAGTATTCTTGAAAAATATTATTCATCGATTCATGAAAGTTATGGGTGCATTTGTTAAACCTAAAGGTAATATAGTGAATTCATAGTGTCCATACCTTTTTATAAAAGTTGTTTTATGAATATCCTCATTTTTAATTCTCAACCGATGATACCCATATCATATATTTATCTTTGAATAAACTGATGCACCAAATGATGATCAAATAGATCATAAATCATAGGAGGAAGATATCTATTTTTAATTATTTCTTTATTTAACATTCGGTAATCGAGCAAAGCCTAAGTGTTCCATCTTTCTTTTTAACAAAGATCACCAGTGCTCCCCAAGGTGAGATACTTGGTTTTATCAAACCCTTTGAAAAATTTCTTGTAACTATGCCTTTAGTTCAAATAATTCAGTTGTTTTCATGCGATATGGTGCCTTGGAAATAGGTTCAGTTCCAGGTTTGATTTCTATAGTGAAGTCAAATTCTTGTTTTGGATGAAGACAGTGTAATTCTTCTAGAAACACATCAATGTACTCTCATAATAGTGGGTATTTTTCCATAAAATTACTATCTAATTCTATTGTTTCAAATATTTTTACTACATATAACATGCAACCTTTATTTTTGTCCTTCTTAAGCTCCATGGCTGATAGTTTTCTAATTGAAATTTCTCTTTTTACTCCTTGGATGTCTGTTGTTTTCTATAGATCATCAAGGCATCTTATGTGTTTTTCAAAACAATCAACCTTTTCTTTATGATTAACAAGCCAATTTACACCAATTATGACATCATAAGACCCTAAAGGTGTAACATACATGTCTACTTCTATGTTAAACTTGGTAATTCTAAGCCTGTGCCAAAAAGACATTTATTAATAATGTGGACAACCTAATTCCCAGTGAATAGTCCATTATTTTTCCATAATTCCATATTTTATTTTTAATTTTGAAGCTAATTTATTTGAAATAAAGCATTCTATAGCACCAGTATCAAAAATTATAGTTACAGGTATGCAAAATAATTTACCTGACACTTCTATTAGTGTAGCCTATTTTTCAACTTGCTTATCAACTACTACAACATGTATCTTGTCTATCTTGGTTGCTGTCATTTTTCTTTAGAGGGAATTGATTTGTGTAATGGTCCTTTCCATAGTTATAAAATCCCCTAACAGGTCCCTTTTTAGGCTCAAACTTATTCTCAACTTTGTAATTACTATTTTGGCCACTTTGAAAGTTTTCTGCCCATCATTATTATTCTTTTGAAAATTGTTTCTGTTATTTACAGTAGGTTTATTTTCTGCTATTTTCTTATTGTTCTCAACCCCAAACCTATTTTTAGTGCCAAAATTTTCCATGCCACCTTCTTGGGTGCAAGTGATGAAGAAGAGTTGGAGATTTTCTTTCGATTCTCTTCCTTATGCACAAAAATTGCCTTCAATTTTTGTTCTTTCCTTATGGATTTTTATACAACTCCTTCCATGGTGGTTGGGATGTGTACATATACCTCTCCACCTATGATAGGATTCAATACTTTTGTTATGAAATTATCTATTTTGAAATTTTTATCGGGTTGGTATTGTGGTACATACTTGAGAATCTTGGTAAACTTATCCCAATATTCAGTTACAATCAGTTTTCCTTGAACTAAATTATGAAATTCCATCATTTTCTTATCATAATAGAGCTATGGAAACTAACAATACCTAAAATATCCCTTAAAATATTCCAAAGTGATGTTTAATTCATCAATATTCAATCTAGCCTTATGGTTGTCCCACCATGAAGATGCTTCATGGGAAAGTTGGTAAGCTCCCTGTTGGTATCCAAATTGATTCTCCCTTGAAAACTGAGCAACATCATAGATTTAGAAAGACACTGAGAGACAAAAAATATTATTATGAGTCATTTTGTAGCTAGGGAGGGATTTTTCTGACTCTTTAACACTCAGGCATCAGAGAAATGGATAGCACCTCCATTAAGGATTTGATAAATCCTCACTTCTTTATGTCGTGCCTTTTGACCACGGTTAGAGGATCCATTTTGTAACCTCTGTTGGTGAAGGAGAATGAGGATATCATTCTTTGCAAAAATTTGAAAGGATACCCTGAGAAAATATGATCAATGCACAATAATTTAACTCTCACGAGTTGTCACTTCTAAAGAATGGTGATATTTCCTAAACAAGGTTGAAGGTTACTAGAGACATTATGGGATCCTGATTATCTGCATATTTTAGAAGTAGAATTTACACATTTGTGGACATACAGGGAAAATAGGGGTAAATCAGGTAGGATTCATTATTTTGAATAATTTTTTGGTGGGAGATTAAGCATGATAAAATTGATTTTACAAGATCTTTGAGAACCTTCACAACAATTGGAATACTAAATGAGAGAAAGCTTCAGAATAGATAAAATATTCCTTCAACTAGAAGGTGTGCATCAATGGAGGCCCAGATTTGCATGGTTTCACACAATCTCTAAGAATTTAACATGAAATCTTGAGCTAAAGAATCAATTAAACATTAAGACCCTTGGTTCCTCACACCTAAGATACACTCAAAGGCTTACAGACAATCTGTATCAAAAAATTATAGTGAAGTGATTTTAAATTATTTATCTCATTGCAGGATGAAGGCTCTTCTTGAAATGAAATTGCAAATGCCACTAAAATATCATAGGGATGAGATCCTATGTGATTTAGAGGGACTTTAACACAAGATTACAATAGGAATAAGAAAAACTACTTATAGACATTATGAAATAAAGAAAACACAAATTGGTCCAAGATTGACACAGATTAATTTGAAATTGATTAGATTCATCAGAAGGGAAATTTTCTTTGAATAGTCTTAGAGCTTGTCAATGGCTGTACACTTACAACCAACTTGACGTGATTGAAATATAAAACACAAGAAATTAACTAGGTTTCTCAGATTGGTCTCTCAGGAAGATGGGCTCTCTAAAATTTTCTCTTAAGAATTCAACCCCCGACCATTTGCAAGAGTATTCTCATTGCATTTATACATTTCATTCATTCACTCATCCCAAATTTTCCCACTAAAAGAATAATATTCAAGGAACCTTTGATTGCTACTAATTTGTCTCGAAAGTGAATTTTAACCAATTTACACCCGCACTACGGTGGACAAATCATGAACTGATCATGTTTCTCAAACCCTCAAATAATGACTAGGATTCCATGCCACAACTTTTTATAATCCTTCTAATCATTATTTTTATTCTGTCATGTGAGAAATCCCCGTTTTAATCATTTTCTAATAGCTCTACAATTGGATCTAATAGGAAATCCTTTTCACCCTCGAGGCAACACCTTTTTCATCCCTTTGCACCTACAACCTCCATCATTTCACCCTTTTTCCATTCTTTCCTCTGCAACTCTGCTCCGCATTTAGCTTCTTAGGTAATTTTTTTTTTGCAAGTTCCCAAGCAATTCTAGCTTCAAAATATCACCCTTTACAATCATTGGACTCAAAATTTAAGTTCTAAATCCATTAAATGGCACTTTGTAGACAAAAAATACAAGGAATTTCATCAAAAAATGATGAAAAACAATGCGTATTCTTATCTCCAAGAGTCTTAGAGAAAAAATGGCAGAAAAACTAGTGCAATGCACAACAATTGTTGATTCTTCCCCTTCTCAACTTTAGATTAGAGTCGTCCACATGTTTCCTTGGCATAAATACAAAGGTGAGGTATAGAGGAAAGTTTCCAAACAAGTGCGGGCCTTCCACGTGCCCTGGGCCCAAGAAAATGCCTTTTGGCCTTTGAAAAGTCTTAGTATAAAAGGAGCTAGTGGAAGCCTCCACGTGTCTCTTTGGCACACCTTTGGTATGGTGCCCAAAAACGGAGACCCAAACTAGTGTGGGATCACCACATGTCTCATTCCAGCAGAGTTGTTGAAAATTTTGAAGGACCAGTGGAAGGCACCATGTGTCTAGGGTCCGAGAAAGTTTCATTAGTTGTTGAAAAGTCCAAGCAAGGGAAAAGTGAGCGGAAACTACCAAGTGTCCTCCTAGCACTTCTTCAAAATAAAATTTAGGGGCAGGTCCCCAAACAGGTGCGGTCCCTCCATGTGTCCTAGGCCTTTTGAAATTTTCTTGAAAATTTTAAGTATAGAGAGGAGCTGGCGGAAGCCTCCACATGTCTCCCAGGCATAACTTTGAGATGGTGCCCAAAAGCGGAGACCTTGAGAAAGCGTGGGTTCACCACATGTCCCCTTAGCACAAATACTAAGGTAGGACCCTAAGGTGGATCCTCAAATGAGCACTGGCACTCCACGTGTCTATGGTTTGACAAAGTTGCACCAACCACAAGAAAAAATGTCTAATGCAGGTAGGGCGGTGGATACCTCCACGTGTCTCCCCGATGCAACTCCAATGTCAAACCAAAAGGTTAATTTTCAGATGAGCACCAATCCTCCACGTGGACAAAATTTGAGTTGAAGTGGGCCTTAGAGTTTTCAAAGTGCCCTCTGAGTGGATCTAATCGAAAGGGCCACATTTCCACGATCTTTGAGATATAAATTTGACAGGGAGAAAAACACACTGTTAAACTCGTAAAATGAAGGGAAATCACCATTTGCGGGTTAGAAATGAATCTTTCATTAAAGATAGAGAATTTAGAAATGATATAAGGCCTAAATGTGATCCACCTAGTCACATCTAATCGAAAGGACCACTTTTTCATAGGTATTGGGACAAAAATTGACACGGAAAATAAAACGGATCTGTGGAAAAATGAAAGGAAGGGAAAAACCCAAATTTATGCCCAAGTTACATATTCATTCACATGGAAAGAGGAATGGAAAACAAATTCTAGACTTTAAGTGATTCTCGAACAAAGGAAAATAATGATCATGACAACCAAATGAAGGACAAAGCTTGCACTCATCAACATGGGGAGATAGAAAATATGACAGAGCCCGCAAAATGAAGAATTTCAAGGAAAAACAAGGCGAGATCAAATTGAGCACCAACATCATCTCTCGATTCGAGGATGGGCACTCCTATGAGTTATGCAAGAAAAATTGTAGACCAAGTGCCAAAAATAAACCATTGGGAAAAGGAGTCAAAGAACAAGATTGCAGAGCAGAACAACAATAAAAACTCCCCAAGGACGAATTGAGAAACCAACAAAATAGCCACCAAGGACCAGGATGAAACAAAATAGAAAAACATGAAAGTAGAAAGAAACCAAAAGACTATACACTGTACAATGGTGTATACCTTGATTATGAGAAATCAATCAAGGAAATGTTTCAAATGCTTTCCATTAATAGGAAACTCAAGAAATTCCCCATCTAAGTATTTTAAGAAGAAGGTATGTTCACCAATTTGAATGTCAATTGAATAAGGGCCCATCCACAATGCATCAAACTTTCCATGTTTACCCTTATCTCCATGCCTACTATCCCACAATAGCACAAGATCTCCCGTAGTGAAATCTCTTGGAGTCACTTTCTTATCAAAAAAATTCTTCAATTTCTCTAAATTTTACATGCCTCTGATGGGATGCCCTTTTTTCTTCATTTAACTCAACAATATGATTTATGCGAGCATTATAGGGACTAACCTATTGATCTTCTAGTTGTTGAAGAAATTGAAATGATGACAATTGCATATGCAAGGGCAACAGATTTTTTCGGAACGGACTCTTCTTGTCCATCCATATGTCTTTCGGGATTAAGCTTGAGTTCCATACACAAACTCAAATGGGATTTTTCCAGTAGCTCGTTTAATAGTGATTTGATCAGCCCAAACAAAAACTTCAATTGCTCACCCCACTTCCTTTTGTTAAACTCCAAAGTTCTTCTAATTATCTTTAATAGATTTTTATTGTTGTTTCTAATTATCTTCAATAGATTTTTATTGCTGGACTCTTCTTGTCCATTTCCTTGGGGATTATAATTAGAAGCATATGTCAAATTGATCCCATATTCATGGCACATGGCCACCAAAGGTTTTTGAAGCTCATGGCATTATCGAAACTATTTTGACAATTTGCACCGAAATCTATAAATGATATAATTTTCGTAACATCCTCATTTTATACTTTAGAACAAGTGAATTTTTTTATTTTTTTATTTTTTGATAATTACATCCTGGTTCTAAATACATAATTTAGAACTCACAATTCAAATAACCATTTATATAACAGACAACCATATGCAGCTGTAATGACTCGGAGTACCTCCGATCTATTCATTCCATGACTCGGTAATCTACCGATCTATTCATGAGTAATAAGAGTCGGTGTTTTTATTTAACACATTACTCTTGCGGTTCTCTTCCCTAATCTGGGATTCAGAATGCTCTGTCCAAGGAATCTAACTGAATAATTGTTACTATTATTCATCGGCATCTCATCCCTTAGACTAGGTGAATTAGGACAACGCAATCAGCAGCTTGCGATACTTTGGCCAAAGATTTGAAACATATCTTGTTTCATGTCTCGTATTCCTTAACGGCATACTCGTCAATCCGGAATACGTCCTTCACCCCATTCATATGTTATATAGAATGTCTTATACTGACTACTGTCAGTCCTTCCTTGCACAACTGAATCACTCGGAAGCAGATTAACAAGGTGATAATGTTATATGGATGCCCACGAGGATTAGGGATATGATGACATACTGGTTCAACCTTGCAGTTCAACCAGTGTGTCATGATACCCCGAATCTCCTAGGCAGCCTTATAACATGACCACGTTCTTAATCGGTCCCAGGGTAACTCGTGCGAAATCAAGTGTAAATCTTAGCGATCAATGCAAAGGGTGTCGCCATAAGTCATCTGCATTATTGTAACTTCGAGAAGATCCTAATCTTCTCGGAGGTACAACTCTGCAGTTGACTTATGTCGTCAACCTTTAAATCCGCCTCGAAAAGATCTACTCAGTAACAAGCGTTACGCACTTGAGTTTAAATTACTTTAAAGACTTTTCCCTAAGGTTTAGCCTTTCCGATCCCTGGATTCTTCGTCTTAAGACGACCCTCCTCTATAAAACCCATTACTTGGTAGAGATATTAAGGTCAAGTTCTTCATCAAGGAGTCATTAGAATACACCTGATTCTAAAGCAACAGAATCGGACAATATCTCATAACCTTTGCTTGAGATTGCCAACTGAACTCCATTTGATTGTATATCAGTTCTCTTAACTGAATTTATATCATACTTTTGGTATAAAGATATAAATGATTAAGAATCCAATTTAATATTGTCCTGTTATACTTAGGACTAGGGATTAGTAATTTAATCCAGCTTGTTTAGCGTTCTCTTTTAGGCTCATTTTTAACCTATCTTCTAGAAAGACAATTATTTAAATCCAATATTGCTTTTGCTAGAACAAATTAGAACTACTAAACACTCATAAGAATTCAATCTCATTTTCATGCAAGCTTTCATTGTCAATCACAAAAGCATCCATATTATACAATGATAACAATGCCCCTTCGTTACATAAACCGAAGAAGGTCAACTATCAGAAATAGAATACAACACATAAGTATCAAACACTTATTTCCATTCCTTTCAAAACTATACAATTACATTTTATGCAACAACATACTTGATACAATGCTCAACGGAAAAGAAACATCTTTTCACATATAGTACATCTGTAAAATCAAGCTGTAATTCATTATAAATCAAATAAACAATCTGATCAGCCTGTCAGATCTGCATTGCTTTTACCTCTTACGGTAACCATCTGCAAAAATAGTCAACATGAGTCAGTTCAATGAACTGAGCATGATAAGCACTAACTTTTAAAACAATTGCAATCCATCAATTGTTTTCATTAAACACCCTGTTTAAATGAGATCAGATATTCACATAAGTAAACATATTCAGACTATGCCCTTGTAATACAAAATGATTACAAATATGTAACTCTAACATTGTTACAAAATAGTCTTAATCACTTTCAATACTTCATCAAATATTAAAAATCAAGGAACGAATATACACAACAAGCATTGAATCCAAAATCACAACATTGGTCAGATCATTTCATTCACATTAGTTCATTACTGTACCGCTTTCACATATGAAAACTTTCAACCAGTTTGTATATGAACAAGTCAGACAAGCCACAAGAAAGATCGCTGTTCTAAATCAAGAAATAGAACACAGCAAAACTCCTGTACAACAACTATCACATCAATAATCCATGTATCAACCTTAAGCCCAATACTAGGTCTTTTTTTTTTAAACACAGTACCGCATCCTATCAGAAAGGAACACATCACCCTGTATATACATCTGTACTAAATCGGAGTTGGTCAAAAGTACTCACGATTCACTTATACAGAGTCACGCTACCTGATACAGACCATTACTCAGACAAAATGTCCAATATCAACAACAGTATATCAAGTCAAGTTTCAACTAGGACAATAGAAGATACAGGTTGACTTCCACAATTCTCTAAACCCGAACAACAGTGGAATGACAAATGATTGCCAATGTTTCCCTCTGGACAAGTAAATAGTGTACATATTAAAACTCAGGCAGAACTTTTAATTACCGATTTCAATTCAAGAAACCCGACTAAGTCATGCCAAATTTTCGCACAAGATTACAAGGAATGAACATAAAAATACACCCAAGAATCTGTTCAACAAAAATCCATGCAACACAAAAGTAATTCCAGAAAATAATAGAGGTCTTAGTACATGTTATTTCTTCAAGCCACTGGTTCATCATTCACCAACTACTTAATTATATTCGGCTCAAATATAATATAAATCATTCAATCGACTCCTCAGAGTCGTCCAAATCACAACATTTATAAATCTATATATATTCACACTGTGTATCCTGTTAATGGGTTTATACTCATAACACGTTGAATCCCCTACTGACGTAATATGAAATTAGCTGATAAATCCTTCTATGCCATTCATGGCAATCATTCAGAATAAAACAAATGTAAGCAAATCGAATACCCATTTCAAAACAAGGAAAACAACTGAGCCTCTTCAAAACTTTCGAACAGCTTACACAAAAGAATGCAATGCATGCCCAGGAAATCTGTATCCTTAATCATTACAAATAGCAGTGAACAAAAGACCTGTTACCTCTACAAGGCTTCCACGAAGACAAATAACAAAACTCATGGATGAATCTACATTCTCAGCAGTGGACAGCAATATACGATTCAATCAAGGACTCTTCTGAGTCGTCCAAATAAAGTATAGATGTATCAATATTGTACACAGTCAACAATAATCCCGTTACCACAATAACAAGGAAGAACAACTTCCACTGGGTCGTAAAGACTACGGTAATACAACAGTTTACCTGTTCCCAGCAAAAATTAGAAGACAAATGAAACCCATAAAGTACCATTAGTCACTGTCAACAAAAACCACGACAGAGTTTCCAAAGGAGCAAAGAGAATCGATCAAACATACGAAAGATCTCAATGAATCCTTCCATACGGTTTCCACAACAAGAAACAACGACCACAAATCAACAACATACAGTGGTCTATAAACAACACAGGTATATCCTATGGGCTCACGCCAAACAGGCCGAGCTTTCATGCTCTTTACATATAAATATCTCACATATTTAAACCAGAAAGAATACACAAAGGAATAGAGCCACAATTCGATTTTAATAAACACCCATCAAGAGGAAAATTGAAAAATCGAACCAGAAGAGATACAGTACCAAAAATCAAACAAGATCTCCATAGAAAATCATCTATTTTCTCAAAACATTTGAACAGAGTTGTTCTAATGAAATCACTTGAAAGACAAGAAGATATTTAAAGGTTAGGGCCTAACATGCCTGGATTTTTGATCAAATTTCCGAAGCAGACCACAGGAAGAGCTCAAACTTCCTTTTCTTTTTCCAAGATAAAGCGACCAACAAAATTTCGCTATCTCCATCACATATATATCCTCCATGACAGAGAAAAGAGCTAGAGCAGTTCATACTTGCCATGCAACTCAAAGAGGACTGGTGCGAAGAACCAGTAAACAAGCAGAGAGAAAACCGAAAATCGCGACAAACCAAACAAACCCTCAAACTTCCCATTTGCATGCCTTCTCGCGAGTTCCGGGCTCGTTTACCGAGAATATTGAATGCCATTAAACCAACTTTCCCGCTTAAACTCAACTTCCACCGACCGCCAGAATTGGCGACAGTCCAATGAAAATTCAAGTCCATTTCCAAACTTAGCGAATTGCCACACGTCTGCACAGGTTAGCCGTTGCCTAAACCTTCGCCATGACCTGTCCCTCATCCTTATCCACATTAAATGTCATAGAGAACGCCGCCCATGGTTCGCACCCCCTTCCATAGGCCCCTTCATAATCTCCTCATTAGTTAGGTTAGTATCTTAGGTTAGAATTTAGGGTAATACCCATACTAACCAATTTACACATAGATACTAACTTAGGATATTAACACATAGCCTAGGTCTAGGTTAGATTAACACTAATCTAACCCCTAGGTTAGGTTTTAGTTTTAGGTTACTAACCGTTAATAATTCCAGTAAGGTATAACATTTTATATGCCAAGAAAAGACCCAAAATCATGCATCTCCGAACAGGATTCACTCCTATACAGCCGTTAGGCTACAGGAATATACATGGCAGAATTATTACTTGGTCCACGTCCGAGACCTTCCAGATATACTTCGATATCGGGAACCAATTCATTTCCCAAGATCAGCCCGAGTCATACTCCTGACCAGCTTAATCAATGCTTCCATACCTTGCAACTTGTTCAAGGTCTGTGATCTAATTCATCACAAACAAACTTAAAGCATTACTTGGATCAATTCCACTGATCCAAGACTAGATATTATAGATGAATGTCTCTATAATTCATTCCGTGATCAGATTAATATTCAGACACAAAATGGAATAAATAAAAGAGTCTAATCATATTCTGACTCAGTCAAGATCTGCAATCTGCAAGGAAATTACAATACATATCAAGCATGATTTCTAAATCGAGGAACACATCCTTATACCAGAAATCACATATCAACACTTGTATGTCCAGGAGAAAGTAACAACAGTTCAGGGTGTTACATGCTTCCCTCCTAAAAAGATTCATCGTCCCGATGAATTACATATTAAATTAACCTTCAGGTCAATCAATTTATTAGTTCACAAACACTGTGACTACTTCCATATTAAATAGTTCCAGAAATCAATGTCACAACACATTTATTCAACCTGAATAAAGTCTGCCTTAATCTGGCTTTCATAAATACTTAAAAACAATCAGTTCATAAAAGTATATTTTTGTCAACAGTTTTCATTCTGTTGCAAAAAGAGAAGGAAAAGCAATTTTCATCTCTTCCAGATTTTCCCAAGTTGCACTTTCTTCGCTAAACTGGTCCCACTGGACCTTACATTGCTGTATATCACGATTTCTTAAATGCAATTGGCGAGTTTCCAGCACTCGTGTGGGTTTAACCACGATTATTCCTGGGTCTTGGACCTGCAAGGAATTCCAATTTAAAACATGTGACAGATCTGAAACGTATTTCTTAAGCAAAGAAATATGGAAAACATCATGCATGCGAGATAAAGCAGGTGGCAATGCTAAACGATAAGCTACTGGATTGATTATTTTGACAATTTCGAAAGGTCCCACAAATCGTGGTGACAACTTGGTAGCCTTGCCAAAAGTTATAGAACTCTTTCGGGTTTAACACGCAGAAAACCTTATCACCCACTCAAACCTTCATCAACCCGCTTAAGGTCAGCATAGCTCTTCTCTCGTCTATCCGCCGCTTCCTTTAATCGTTCACGAATCAGCTTAACTTTGTTCCATTTCTGTGAGAATCTCTGGTCCAATTACCACTCTATCCTCAACACTGTCCCAACTTACAGGGGTTCTGCACTTTCTTCCATAAAGTGCTTCAAATGGTGCCATCTTAAGAGATGAGTGATAAGTGTTGTTGTATGCGAACTCAACTAATGGAAGATACTCTTCCCATTTATACTGTTGATCCATGCAATACATTCGCAACATGTCCTCCAACACTTGATTTACCCTCTCAGTTTGCCCATCCATTTCTGGATGATATGCAGAACTGAAGTTTAGTTTTGTTCCTAGGGCTGCGTTAAGCGTTTGCCAAAACCTTGACGTCATTCTAGGATCCCTGTCAGATATAATCAGTTCTGGTACACCATGCAATCTGAAAATTTCATGTACGAACCTCTTGGCCAGCACTGGTGAATCATCCTTTAGATTTCCAGCGATGAAATGAGCTACCTTAGTCAGTTTATCTACAACTACCAGGATAACATCATGCTTATTCCTGGACATAGGTAGTCCTTGTACAAAATCCATGGTTATTACTTGCCATTTGTACTGCGGTATGCTATGAGGATATAACAGTCCAGCAGGGTGCATATGTTCTGCCTTCACCCGCTGACATTCCAGACAATGAGTCACAAAATTAATCACATCCTTTTTCATACCTTTCCAGAAGTATTGTTGTTTCAAATCAGCTAGCATTTTTGTGATACCTGGGTGTCCAGAGAAAGGTGAATTATGAAATTCAACTAACAACTTCTTTCTTAAATCATTCAGCACAGGTACATATACCCTATTTTCATAACGCAAGATTCCTTCATTATCAAAATGAAAACCTTCATACCTTTTATCTTTAGGTTCTGCAGCAAGCGCTGCTTTTACTTGCTGAAAATATGCATCTGATTCTGAGGCACTTTTTACCTCGTCTTTAAACTGAGTTCTTAATGTTATAAGAGCAGAAATGTGCCTCCTACGACTTAGAGCATCAGCTACTCTATTCTCCTTCCCTTTGATATAGCTAATATCAAAGTCATATTGTGATAAAAATTCTAACCACCTTCTCTGTCTGGCATTCAGATTGGGCTGAGTAAAAATATATTTCAGTCCCAAGTGATCAGTTTTCAACTCAAAAGGTTTTCCAAGTAAATAGTGTCTCCAGACTTGAAGCGCATGAACAATGGCAGCAAGTTCCAAATCATGAGGGGCATAATTCAGCTCATGTAACTTAAGTTTTCTACTTTCATAAGCTATGACCTGATCATTTTGTAACAAAACACCTCCAAGGCCTTCCCCAGAAGCATCCGTTACAACAGTAAAATTCCCATTAGGGTCTGGTACAGCCAATATAGGTGCAGAAGTCAACTGGTCTTTCAGACTTTTGAAAGCCGCTTCGCACTTGTCATTCCACATGAATTTCTTATCCTTCTTTTGCAATGAAGTTATTGGTGCAGCTACCTTAGAAAAATCCTTTACAAATTTTCTATAGTAACCTGCAAGACCCATGAAGCTTCTTACTTCATGTACATTCTTTGGCGCAGGCCATTCAGTTATTGCCACTATTTTTGAAGGATCTACAGCGATTCCTTCTTTACTTATAACATGACCCAAATAGTGAACCTCTGAATCAAAGAAAGAACATTTGGATAACTTACCATACAACTTTCTCTTTCTCAAAATTCCCAAAACTATCTTCAAATGCTCATTGTGCTCCTCAACACTTTTAGAATAAATGAGAATATCGTCCAAGAATACAAGTACAAACTTGTCCAGGTATTCTTGAAAAATATTGTTCATTAAATTCATAAAGGCTGCGGGTGCATTAGTTAACCCGAAGGGTAGAACTGTGAATTCATAGTGTCCGTACCTTGTTCGGAAAGCTGTTTTATGAATATCTTCCTCTTTAATTCTTAGTTGATGATAACCAGATCGAAGGTCTATCTTAGAATAAACCGCTGCTCCACGCATTTGATCAAACAGATCATCTATCCTTGGAAGTGGATATCGGTTCTTGATTGTTGCTTTGTTCAACATCCGATAATCAATACACAGCCTTAGTGTTCCATCCTTCTTTTTCACAAATATTACAGGCGCACCCCAAGGTGACACACTTGGTCTAATCAAACCCTTTGTCAAAAGTTCATGCAACTGTGCCTTAAGCTCGACTAACTCTGTAGTAGTCATCCTATAAGGCGCTTTGGAAATAGGTTCAGTTCCTGGTTTGATTTCAATGGTGAAGTCAAATTCTCTCTTGGGTGGTAACCCTGGTAATTCTTCAGGAAAAACATCCCTGAAACTTTGTAACAGTGGAATTTGCTTCATGTAATCACCATCTTCTTCTGAAGATTCAGATATCTTTACTGCATAAAGAGTACATCCTTTATTCTTAGCCTTTTTAAGCTGCATAGCTGACAGTTTTCTAACTGAAATTTCTCGTTTCACACCTTGAATCTCTGCTGATTCCAGCTGATCATCTAAACATTTTATGTTCTTTTCATAGCAATCTACCTTTGCTTTATGGTCAGCTAACCAATTGACACCAATAATAATGTCATATGATCCTAAAGGTGTAACATAGAGATCAACTTCCGTGGAGAAATTAGGTAAATCAAGGACTGCTCCAAAGAGACACATACTCACTGTATGAACATAATTATTACCATACTCTACAGTCCAAGATTTATCCATTTTCCCAGCTTTTATTTTAAGTTTAGAAGCAAGTTTATTAGAAATAAAACATTCAGTAGCTCCTGTATCAAAAAGAATAGTGACAGGTATGCCGAATAACTTACCCGGAACTTCTATAGGTGTTACTTGCTTTTCTTGCTTGTCATGCGCTCATGCGGCAAGTATGTATCTTATGTCATTGACACGATCATCCTTCTTCAAAGGACATTGATTCGCATAGTGGTCCTTGCCACAATTGTAGCAGCCTCCTACAGGTCCCTTCTTAGACTCAAAGTTGCCTCCAGTTTTATAATTGTCACGCTGTCCTCCATAGGACTTCTGCCCATTATTATAATTTTTAGCAAAATTATCCTTTACGTTTCCAGCAGGCTTATTTACTGCTGCTTTCTTATTGTTATCTCCTGGAAACTTACTCTTGTTTCCAAAATTTTTCCATGGTCCTTTTCTGGGTGCAAGAGAGGTTGAAGAAGGGTTTGCAGTCTTCTTCCGCACTTCCTCCTTATGAGCAGAAATAGCCTTTAATTTCTGTTCTTGCCTTATGGCCTTTTCAACAACTCCTTCCATAGTGGTTGGACTGTGAACATCGACCTCTCCCCCTATCACTGGATTCAATCCCATGATGAATTTCCGTATCCTGAACTTTTCGTCAGTTTGATACTGCGGTACATACTTGAGGAGTTTTGTAAACCGCTCCCAGTATTCAGTTACCGTTAGCTTCCCTTGAGCTAAGTTCTGAAATTCTGTCATTTTCTGATCATAGAAAAGTTGTGGCAGCCAACGTTGCCTAAAATAGCCTTTAAATTGATCCCAAGTAATATTGGTCTCATCAATGTTTAGCTCAGCTTTTCGGCTATCCCACCACGAAGATGCTTCGTGAGAAAGCTGATAGGCTCCCCAAATAGCCTTGGTTTCTTCTGAGAAGTTCCTTATTGCAAAGTACTTCTCCATTTCGCTGAGCCAGTTCTTAGCCCCATCTCCTAGTGTGGTGCCATCATACTTAGGTGGACTTATCCTTTTTATATCATTAGTGAGTTCTCACGCTAACTCGGCCTTTTGTTTTCTCGTTGGACGATGGTGCATTTCCAGCATTAACATCAACACCCATTTTGGGGTTGTCTCTCGGAGGTTGCTGATTATTATTATCGCCTTCTTCATCCTCCTCATTTCCCGTCACCTCTTTGTTCAAGCACAGCTAAGCGATCTCTTGTGTCCAACAGGCAGCAAGGATCTCATCCAGCTTCGGGTTGTTGCCACTCCTCCTTCAGGTGGAGCATTACTCGCAACGTTCCCCTTGTTCTAACCATTTTCTGCATACAAGAAAATTCAGGTTTTTATCGATTATGGACTCAATAGGTCCAAGAGCTGCAAACCTTCTTGACTCGATACCAAGATGTAACATCTTCATTTTATACTTTAGAACAAATGAATTTTTTTTATTTTTTTTTTTTGATAATTGCATCCTAGTTCTAAATACATAATTTAGAACTCATGATTCAAATAACCATTTATATAATGATAACCATATGCAGTCAGTAATGACTCTGAGTACCTCCGATCTATTCATTCCATGACTCGGTAATCTACCGATCTATTCATGAGTAATAAGAGTCTGGTGTTTTTATTTAACACATTACTCTTGTGGTTCTCTTCCCTAATCTGGGATTCAGAATGCTCTGTCCAAGGAATCTAACTGAATAATTGTTACTATTATTCATCGGCATCTCATCCCTTAGACTAGGTGAATTAGGACAACGCAATCAGCAGCTTGCGATACTTTGGCCAAAGATTTGAAACATACTGTTCATGTCTCGTATTCCTTAACGGCATACTCGTCAATCTGGAATACGTCCTTCACCCCATTCATATGTTATATAGAATGTCTTATACCGACTCATCGGTCCTTCCCTTCCTCGCACAATCAATCACTCGGAAGAAGATTAACAAGGTGATAATGTTATATGGATGCCCATGAGGATTAGGGATATGATGACATACTGGTTCAACCTTGCAGTTCAACCAGTGTGTCATGATACCCCGAATCTCCTAGGCAGCCTTATAACATGACCACGTTCTTAATCGGTCCCAGGGTAACTCATGCGAAATCAAGTGTAAATCTTAGTGATTAATGCAAAGGGTGTCGCCATAAGTCATCTGCATTGTTGTAACTTCGAGAAGATCCTAATCTTCTCGGAGGTACAGCCTTGCAGTTGACTTATGTCGTCAACCTTTAAATCCGCCTCGAAAAGATCTACTCAATAACAAGCGTTACGCACTTGAGTTTAAATTACTTTAAAGACTTTTCCCTAAGGTTTAGCCTTTCCGATCCCTGGATTCTTCGTCTTAAGATGACCCTCCTCTATAAAACCCATTACTTGGTAGAGATATTAAGGTCAAGTTCTTCATCAAGGAGTCATTAGAATACACCTGATTCTAAAGCAACAGAATCGGACAATATCTCATAACCTTTGCTTGAGATTGCCAACTGAACTCCATTTGATTGTATATCAGTTCTCTTAACTGAATTTATATCATACTTTTTGGTATAAAGATATAAATGATTAAGAATCCTATTTAATATTGTCCTGTTATACTTAGGACTAGGGATTAGTAATTTAATCCCAAACTTGTTTAGCGTTCTCCTTAGGCTCATTTTTAACCTATCTTCTAGAAAGACAATTATTTAAATCCAATATTGCTTTTGCTAGAACAAATTAGAACTACTAAACACTCATAAGAATTCAATCTCATTTTCATGCAAGCTTTCATTGTCAATCACAAAAGCATCCATATTATACAATGATAACAATGCCCCTTCGTTACATAAACCGAAGAAGGTCAACTTTCAGAAATAGAATACAACACATAAGTATCAAACACTTATTTCCATTCCTTTCAAAACTATACAATTACATTTTATGCAACAACATACTTGATACAATGCTCAACGGAAAAGAAACATCTTTTCACATATAGTACATCCAGTAAAATCAATTTTGTAATTCATTATAAATCAAATAAACAATCTGATCAGCCTGTCAGATCTGCATTGCTTTTACCTCTTACGGTAACCATCTGCAAAAATAGTCAACATGAGTCAGTTCAATGAACTGAGCATGATAAGCACTAACTTTTAAAACAATTGCAATCCATCAATTGTTTTCATTAAACACCCTGTTTAAATGAGATCAGATATTCACATAAGTAAACATATTCAGACTATGCCCTTGTAATACAAAATGATTACAAATATGTAACTCTAACATTGTTACAAAATAGTCTTAATCACTTTCAATACTTCATCAAATATTAAAAATCAAGGAACGAATATACACAACAAGCATTGAATCCAAAATCACAACATTGGTCAGATCATTTCATTCACATTAGTTCATTACTGTACCGCTTTCACATATGAAAACTTTCAACCAGTTTGTATATGAACAAGTCAGACAAGCCACAAGAAAGATCGCTGTTCTAAATCAAGAAATAGAAACACAGCAAAACTCCTGTACAGCAACTATCACATCAATAATCCATGTATCAACCTTAAGCCCAATACTAGGTCTTTTCTTTTTAAACACAGTACCGCATCCTATCAGAAAGGAACACATCACCCTGTATATACATCTGTACTAAATCGAGTTGGTCAAAAGTACTCACGATTCACTTATACAGAGTCACGCTACCTGATACAGACCATTACTCAGACAAAATGTCCAATATCAACAACAGTATATCAAGTCAAGTTTCAACTAGGACAATAGAAGATACAGGTTGACTTCCACAATTCTCTAAACCCGAACAACAGTGGAATGACAAATGATTGCCAATGTTTCCCTCTGGACAAGTAAATAGTGTACATATTAAAACTCAGGCAGAACTTTTAATTACCGATTTCAATTCAAGAAACCCGACTAAGTCATGCCAAATTTTCGCACAAGATTACAAGGAATGAACATAAAAATACACCCAAGAATCTGTTCAACAAAAATCCATGCAACACAAAAGTAATTCCAGAAAATAACAGAGGTCTTAGTACATGTTATTTCTTCAAGCCACTGGTTCATCATTCACCAACTACTTAATTATATTCGGCTCAAATATAATATAAATCATTCAATCGACTCCTCAGAGTCGTCCAAATCACAACATTTATAAATCTATATATATTCACACTGTATACTGTTAATGGGTTTATACTCATAACCGTTGAATCCCTACAGCAGCGTAATATGAAATTAGCTGATAAATCCTTCTATACCATTCATGGCAATCATTCAAAATAAAACAAATGTAAGCAAATCGAATACCCATTTCAAAACAAGGAAAACAACTGAGCCTCTTCAAAACTTTCGAACAGCTTACACAAAAGAATGCAATGCATGCCCAGGAAATCTGTATCCTTATTTATTACAAATAACAGTGGCCAAAAGACCTGTTTCCTCTACCAGGCTTCCACGAAAATCAAATAACAAAACTCAAGGATGAATCCATATTCTCAACGGTGGGTAGCAATATACGATTCAATCAAGGACTCCTTTGAGTCGTTCAAATAAATTATAGATGTATCAATAATGTATACAGTCAACAAATAATCCCGTTACTACAATAACAAGGAAGAACAACTTCCACTGGGTCGTATAGACTACGGTAATACAACAGTTTACCTGTTCCCAGCAAAAATTAGAAGACAAATGAAACCCAAAAAGTACCATTAGTCACTGTCAACAAAAACCACGACAGAGTTTCCAAAGGAGCAGTAGAACTGATCAAACATACAGTATCTAACAGAATCCTTCCATACAGTTTCCACAACAAGAAACAACGACCACAAATCAACAACATACAGTGGTCTATAAACAACACAGGTATATCCTATGGGCTCACGCCAAACAGGCCGAGCTTTCATGCTCTTTACATATAAATATCTCACATATTTAAACCAGAAAGAATACACAAAGGAATAGAGCCACAATTCGATTTTAATAAACACCCATCAAGAGGAAAATTGAAAAATCGAACCAGAAGAGATACAGTACCAAAAATCAAACAAGATCTCCATAGAAAATCATCTATTTTCTCAAACCATTTGAACAGAGTTGTTCTAATGAAATCACTTGAAAGACAGCAAGCTATTTAAAGGTTAGGGCCTAACATGCCTGGATTTTTGATCAAATTTCCGAAGCAGACCACAGGAAGAGCTCAAACTTCCTTTTCTTTTTCCAAGATAAAGCGACCAACAAAATTTCGCTATCTCCATCACATATATATCCTCCATGACAGAGAAAAGAGCTAGAGCAGTTCATACTTGCCATGCAACTCAAAGAGGATCAAAGTGCGAAGAACCGAGAAACAAGCAAGAGAGAAAACCAAAAATCGCGACAAACCAAACAAACCCTCAAACTTCCCATTTGCATGCCTTCTCGCGAGTTAGGGCTCGTTTACCGAGAATATTGAATGCCATTAAACCAACTTTCCCGCTTAAACTCAACTTCCACCGACCGCCAGAATTGGCGACAGTCCAATGAAAATTCAAGTCCATTTCCAAACTTAGCGAATTGCCACGTCTGCACAGGTTAGCCGTTGCCTAAACCTTCGCCATGACCTGTCCCTCATCCTTATCCACGCATTAAATGTCATAGAGAATGCCACCCATGGTTCGCACCCCCTTCCATAGGCCCCTTCATAATCTCCTCATTAGTTAGGTTAGTATCTTAGGTTAGAATTTAGGGTAATACCCATACTAACCAATTTACACATAGATACTAACTTAGGATATTAACACATAGCCTAGGTCTAGGTTAGATTAACACTAATCTAACCCCTAGGTTAGGTTTTAGTTTTAGGTTACTAACCGTTAATAATTCCAGTAAGGTATAACATTTTATATGCCAAGAAAAGACCCAAAATCATGCATCTCCGAACAGGATTCACTCCTATACAGCCGTTAGGCTACAGGAATATACATGGCAGAATTATTACTTGGTCCACGTCCGAGACCTTCCAGATATACTTCGATATCGGGAACCGATTCATTTACCAAGATCAGCCTGAGTCATACTCCTGACCAGCTTAATCAATGCTTCCATACCTTGCAACCTGTTCAAGGTCTGTGATCTAATTCATCACAAACAAACTTAAAGCATTACTTGGATCAATTCCACTGATCCAAGACTAGATATTATAGATGAATGTCTCTATAATTCATTCCGTGATCAGATTAATATTCAGACACAAAATGGAATAAATAAAAGAGTCTAATCATATTCTGACTCAGTCAAGATCTGTAATCTGCAAGGAAATTACAATACATATCAAGCATGATTTCTAAATCGAGGAACACATCCTTATACCAGAAATCACATATCAACACTTGTATGTCCAGGAGAAAGTAACAACAGTTCAGGGTGTTACACCTTCTTTCCGGGGATTGCCTCCACCCACTTGGTGAAGTAATCTATGGCCACTAGTATCCACTTATGGCTTGCACTTGAAGGATCAGAAATTTCCCCAATGAAATCCATTCCCCATTTCCTAAATGGGGCTTCAACTGATACAAGTTGCAAAGGAAGGAGCACCTGAAGCTTTTAGTCTTCCAAAAAGCATTGGCAACTCTCACATTTTCTTACCAACAAAGTTGTATCCTTGAAAAGAGTTGGCCACCAATAACCAACCCTTAATATTTTATGAGTTGTGACTCTTCCAAAAAAATTCCCCCACAAACTCCTCCATGGAGATCAACAATTATTTTAGGGGATTCATCTTCAGTAATGCATCTTAAGAGAACTCCCTCAGGGTTCTTCCAAGCTAACCCAAAATTAGTAATGACATATTTTTGGGAAGCTAACTTAAGTGATATTTTATGATTCTTTCTCAAATTTTCAAGGAATTGTAGATGTTTGAGATAAAAATTATGTCCTTGTACCATTCAGATTTTATTAGTTTTTCAAGGACATTCAACCTTTCTTCTTCAACTTCATTTACCTCAATTGTTTGCAGATTTCTCTATACCATAAGTTTTCCTAGGCCCAAACCTCTGATAAATTTTTTTGTTTGGATATCCCTATCATACTATTGCAATTTTTTTACCTATTAGCATCTCTTGCTTGAAACCTCCATTTCTGATAGGATATCTTTCACCATGGTGTGGGGAACATAAGAAATGATTTTGGAACTCAAAATATTGGCCTGTAGACCTTTGTTGCTTTTACCAAAGAAAATTCTTGCTTCTCCATGATAGTATACTTTAGCTCAACTCCTTATAATGCCTTACTAAAAAGGACATTGGTCTTTCAACTCCCTCATCATCCTTCTACAATAATACAGATGAAATAGTACTTTTTGAAGAAAAAGAAAACATTTGGAAAAACTTCCTATAATATGGAGCTACTACAATAGGGGCATTCTTTAATGCTTCTTTGATCCCAACAAAAGCTTGAATAACTGCCTCTTCCCATTTGATACTTTGATCTTTCTTTAGCATGCTAGTGATTGGGATAGTTAGTTCAGCAAAGTTGGAGATAAATCTCCTAATAAAATTAATCTACCCAAAAAGGATTGAATTCCCTTCTTGGTTATTGGAATGGAGACTTTGTTGATGGCTTCTCCTTTCGAGAATCAATCATGACCCCTTCCTTTGACATAATGTGTCCAAGAAAATTTTCTTTTTGAACTCCAAAATGGCACTTCTTGGGATTTAGTGAAATACCATACTCCCTACATCTTAACAACATTTTTTCTAAGTGTTGCAGGTGGTCACTCCTTTTTCTAGAGAAAACAGTCACATCATCTTGATATACAACAATGAAATCATTAATATATCCAGAGAAAGCTACATCCATTGCTCTTTGGAAAGTGGCTCCAGCATTCATTAGACCAAAAGGCATTATGACATATACATATGTTCCCCAAGGAGTGGTAAAGGTAGTCTTGATTTCTCTTGATTCCTTCACAACTACCTGGTTATATCCAAAAAAACCATCCAAGGTGGATAAAAATTATGAACTAGTAACCAATTATAACATATTGTCCATATTTGGTAGAGGGTAGTTATCCTTCATTGATGCTCTATTAAATTTTCTAAAGTCCACACACAACCTTATATCTCCATTCTTCTTTCTGACAGGTACTAAGTTTGCAACCCATGATGAGTACCTTGTGGGCTGTATGATTCCTCCATCCCTCAATTTTTTCAATTCTTCTTGCATCTTCAGGGAAAGGAGTGGATTGATTGGCCTCTATTTCTACCTAAACGGATTGGCAAAAGCTTCTAAGGGAATTTCATGCTAGAAAATATCCTCTCTATATGCTTTCAGTTTAGAATAAGACCATGCTAAGAAGTCCTGGTATTTCTTCAACAATTGGACATACAACTAATTTTCTTCCTTGCTCAGATTGCTACCTAAAAGATCTTATGTGGTTTATCCTTCATGCCCAGGTCGTGCTCTTCAACATCCCTCAAGGCTGACATGTGTTTGTTGAAAATGCAATTAGCATTATCAAAGTTTGATTCAAGCGCTACTAAACCTTTAGGGATAGTATTAATCTTCAATTGAATGATGTATTTGCCAAATAAAGTCTCCTTTCCATTAGCCACACAAACCATTGGCTCCCAATCTATACGTTGATCAAAAAATTCTCCTTAGTTCTACAAAAACCTTTGCACCTGGGAATCATATTTGAACACTTTCCAGTGTTTAACATTGTCAAGAATAGATGGCCTAGTCAATACCTTAATATTATACTCATATTAAGGGGATACAATATAATTTTTAAATCTGGACCCCAATACGGAAAATTTTTCTGCTAGAGTATTGTACTTCCTATCATGATGTATTATGTTGAAGGAGTCAAACATCTCAATGAAATCCTAGACTACATGCTTATACTGCTTCATTCTCTGATTTTTGTTGCATATAGTTTTCTAACCTACTTGACAATTAGATCTGAATCTCCTTTAATAATTATGTCTCTAATACCATATTTCCAAGAAATTCTTAGACCCAATAATAGTGCTTCATATTCAATAGTATTACTAGTGCACTCAAAGTTGAGTTTAAAAGAGAAAACAAACTCTTCATGGCCTGGAGATATCAGAAGAATACCAACACCATTTCCAAATTTAGAGCAAGTCCCATCAAACAACAAAGTCCAAGGAGAACCTACTTGATTAATAGACCTACATTGATCAATTTTGTGCTCTTTACCATTAAGGAATCCAAAAAGTTATCTGCATCAGTATTAGTGTATAACAATTCATAGGAAGCATTATTGGGATCCTCAATGAGATGTAGCATCTTCTTTTCACCATACAAATTTACAAGGCTTCCCTCAATAGGTATAGTGGAAAAGACATCCATTTGCACACTACCACCCACACTAGCAGCCCACTTTCTTGATAACAAAATTCCCCATTTGGTAGGGAAATCAACAATAACAACATCTAGTTTTAAGTTATTTCCTAGGTAAGATGCAAGTTACACTATCAAACCCTTGACACATCCAACCACTAGCACCTCTTTGGAATCCATGACAGTGCACTTCCCATAAGATGTTGTCACTTTGATATCTAATTCATTCATGACCTCAAGAGGCATAACATTGCATGATGCTCCAAAATCAAACATACAATTGTGTAACAACCTATCTTTAATAATCAGAGTAGTGAAAAATGGATCTACATTCAATTGGGATTCAACCAAGGATGTTCCCAAATATACTTCAGGTGGCTCATCTAGTTCTTCTAGCACTTGGGGTTTTTTCAACTCGAAATGGTAGGAGGAGTCTCAACATTGTTTACATTTCTACCTTGGGTAATATTTTCTTCCTTCAATCCTAAATACTCAAAGGCCCTTTTCTTGTGCTCAGAAATCCTAAGCAGCTCAACAATTGGAACAAAAATCTTGATCTGACTTAAGACTTGGGAAATGTCATAAGGAACATATTTGGGAAAGGAAACATTTGGAGGAAGACTGACAAACTCATCTGACAACAAAGGATTTTTCATGGTCTGAGCATGGGTAAGGATACTAGTTTTTGTTTGGGAAATAAGGATTTTTCCAGATGTATCTTTCTTAGGAGTTTCTTTTTGAGATATTAGTGAGAACTGGAGTTTTTGGTTTGGCTTGAGGCCTTTCCCTTTGACAACTTTACTCCTAGTGTTATATTCCTTTTCATGGCCAACTACAACATTCATTAACAACTGCCTATCCTCCTCATAAGGGATTCCTCCATCATACTTTTTAATCATTAATTCCCTTAAGTATTCAAAATAATTACTAGGAAATTCAAAAGCTTGTACCATATCTATTTAAAAAGTATGAGAGGGAGGAAGGGGTAATACCCGGTGGATGTAATCCCAGAAATATGCAACAATTATGGCACTGATTAATTCAATCAAAGTTGATCTTTCTTTATGAGCTTGTAGAGCACCCCACCATGCACACATCATCATCAGTGTCATCATAAACTTCCTCAACTTCTTTTCTTCATCACATGGGGCATGTGGTAAGAAAAATCTATCACACCACTCAATTTCATTGGCTTCTTCCACAACAACAACTCTGGTAGTCAAAGGATCAGGCACAATTCTATTCTCACGGGCTTGGGGCTGTCTATTTCCTGATCCCATGAGTCCTTTTGCCTTTGTCATCATATCTTTGATCACTTCTAGGATGATTGGAAAATTTTTCTTGACCTTGTGGCCTATGCTGACCTTGGGAACCTTGTCCAATCCCCTTCTCTACTCTGGCCATTTTATAAGAGATTTCCTTAACAACTCCGACCAAATTTTTCACAACCTCCTCTAGATCCACAACTTTACTTGACTGAGGATTCTCTAGATTGACTAGCTTGATGCCTTCTCTCTTAGGAGGTTTACCAATTTCCTTGATGTTATTTTCAATCTACAAAGCCATGGTGAAGGCCTGCCTCAATGTTGTTGGGTTCTTATCCCTCAAATAATAGGTAGCCTTCTTATCAAAAGCATCAGAGTATTTTATTAAACAAGAAACATCACTTGGCCTCAGGATCATAGGTAGCCTATTTAGGGTCTTATTGAACCTTGTATTAAAGTCATGAACAAACTCATTAGGATTCTTTTTTATATTTTCAAATTATGATAAAAGAAACCTAGGGTCTATTTTATCTCCATACTGCAATCTAAAAGCATTCTTCATTTCTGTCCATGAATCAATGGAGTTATCTGGAAAATATTTATACTAGTCCCATGCATCCTCCTCTAGAGTATGAATAAAAAAATTTATGTACACATCCTCAAATTCAATCTCAAATTCTTCCATCATATTGAAAAAAAGCTTTAAGTGTTGATCCCCAGTAATGGCATTATTTCCTTGAAATTTAGGTAGTCTATTTCTAACATCTTGGGGCACAACATTTGGATATCTAGCCATACCTCTGAAATATATAGGACCAAAAGTGTTCACAACAAACAGAGGTCTGGGTGGGGGTTGGGCCATATTGTTTTGGGGAGGTGATCTTATAGGAGAAACAAAATGATGAGGAGTGAGGGGTCTATGGGGCACAAGAATGCAATTCTCAGAATGAATGTTCTCTAAAAACTCTGTTTCTTGGAAGATCCTATCAGCTTTAGAGAACACAAGGACAAAATGAGATGCAAATTTTTCAAATACAAAAGAAGGACCCTCTCTAGTTGGAGAATTTGGATTTATAAAGAGACTACCTGATTCAGAAGCACTTGAGGAAGTATGGAAATCTTCAATGATAGGTTGATTAGTTTCCATAATTGATAACTCCTTTCTTGATTTCTGATCTCCAACAACTTTCTAAATTCTTCTTCCTTCTGAATTCATCTTTCCTAGCTCTGGAAACAACTTTCTGGTAGGGTCTCTAGTGAAGAAATATCTTCTTCCTTCTAGCTTTGCAAATATTAGTGATAAATTGCAATTGACAGAGGTTAAGACACTGACATTTATCAAAAATTCATTCAATATGGAGTCACCACTAAGTATTTTCACCTTAGTTGTGCAAATGCACTAAAATTGATCTGTCAAATGTCTTTCAACACTAAATTCATGCAAAGATTCACATGATTTGACCCTCCTTTACCCATATTTAACATTGATGATGTAAACTTAGTGCAAAAAATCAACGAAAACAAGAAATATTACACATGCAGAACTTGTAACTTTGCTCGATTCTTACAAATCCCAACAAAGGATGATGTTTAAACCATGTATTTTACACTTAGATCATGTAAGAAACATTACCAGGGCTGAATATAAGAATGCAAATTATATCCCCAAAGAACAACGCCATTCTAGTGTTGGTATCCAAATTGATTCTCCCTTGGAAACTAAAAATATCACCAGATTTATCAAGAAATTGAGAGAAAGACAGATCTTATTATGAGTTGTTTTATAGCCGGGGAGGGGATTTTTCTGACTCTTTGTCACTAGGAATTAGAGAAATGGATAGCACCTTCATTAAGGATTTGATCTATCCTCACTGCTTTAGGCCGTGCCTTTCGACTCAGGGTGAGAGGACCCATTTTGTAACCTCTGTCGGTGAAGGAGAATGAAGATATCCTTCTTTGCACAAATTTAAAAGGTGACTCTAAGAAAATATGATAAATGCACCACAATTTAACTCTCATGAGTTGTCACTTCTAAAGAATGGTGATATTTCCTAAACAGGGTTGAAGGTTACTAGAGACATTATGGGATTCTCGATTACTTCTGCATGTTTTGGAAGTAGAATTTATACATTTGTGGACATACAAGGAAAATAAGGGTATTTCAGGTAGGATTCATTATTTTTAATAATTTTTTGGTGGGAGATTAAGCATGATAAAATTGATTATACCAGATATTTGAGAACCTTCACAACAATTGGAATACAAAATGATAGAAAGCTTTAGGATAGATAAAATATTCCTTCAAGAAGGTGTGCATTAATGGAGGCCCAGATTTGCACAATTTCACATAATCTCCAAGAATTTAACATGAAAGCTTGAGATAAAGAATCAATTAAACATTAAGACCCTTGGTTCCTCACACCTAAGATACACTCAAAGGCTTACAAAGAATCTATATCAAAAATGACAACGAAGTGATTTTAAATTATTTATCTCATCACAGGATTAAGGCTCTTCTTGAAATGAAATTGAAAATTCCACTAAACTGTCATATGGACAAGATCCTATGTGATTCGGAGGGAATTTAACACAAGATTGCAATAGGAATAATAAAAACTACTTGTAAACATTCTGAAATAAAGTAGACACAAATTGGTTCAAGATTGACACAGATTAATTTGGAATTGATTAAATTCATCAAGTGGGGAAAGTTTCTTGAATAGTCTCAAGAGCTTCTCAATGGATGTACACTCACAACTAACCTTACGTGATTGAAATCTAAAACACAAGAAATTAATAGGTTTCTCGATTGGTCTCTCAGGAAGATGGGCTCTCTCAAATTTTATCTTAAGAATTCAACCCCGACCCTTTACAAGAGTATTCTCACTACATTTATACATTTCATTCATTCACTCATCCCAAATATTTGCCCCAAAAATATGAATATTCAAGGCACCTTTTCTTGCTACCAATTTGTCCCGTAAAGTGACATTTAACAAATTTACACCTATAGATGCCAAGTGGACAAATAATGAATCGATCATGTTTCTCGGACCCTCTACTAATGACTAGGATGCCATGGCATAAGTTTTTGACAATCCTTCTAATCATTATTTTTATTCTGTCATGCAAGAAATCCCTATTTTGATCATTTTCCAGTAGCTCTGCACAATTGGATCGACAAGAAATAATTTTCACCCTTGAGGAAACATCTTTTCATCCCTTTGCACCTCGCAACCTCCACCATTTCACCCTTTTTCCATTCCTTCCTCTATAACTCTGCTCCGCATCCATATTCTCTAGTAATTCACATTTTTACAAGTGCCCAAGAAATTCCAACTTCAAAATATCACCCTTTACAATCCTTGGACTCATAAATTAAGTTCTAAATCCATTCAATGGCACTTTCGTAGACAAAACAACAAGAAATTTAATCAAAAATGATTAAAAACAATGTGTATTCGTATCTCTAGGATCCTCAAAGAAAAAATGGTAGAAAAACAAGTGTAATACATAATAAACAATTGATTGATTCGCCCCTTCTCAACTTTATATTAGAGTCGTCCATGTGTTTCCTTGGCGTAATTGCAAAGGTGAGGTATAGAGGCAAGTTTCCAAACAAGCGTGGGCCTTCCACATGCCCTGGGCCCAAGAAAAACACCTTTTGGCCTTTGAAAAGTCTCAGTATAAAAGGAGCCAGTGGAAGCCTCCATGTGTCTCTTTGGTGCACCTTTGGTATGGTGCCCAAAAGTGGAGACCCCAAACAAGCACAAGCTCACCATGTGTATCATTTCGGTAGAGTTGTTGAAAATGTTGAAGGACCATTGGAAGGTGCCATGTGTCTAGGGTCCGAGAAAGTTTCATCGGCTATTGAAAAGTCCAAGCAAGGGCAGAGTGAGTGGAAAATTCCAAGTGTCCTCCTAGCGCTTCTATAAAAAAAATTACAAGTCCCCAAACAAGTGTGGTCCTTCCACTTGTCCCAGGACTTTAGAAAGTTTCTTGAAAAGTTTAAGTATAGAGAGGAGCTAGTGGAAGCCTCGCCATGTCTCCCCGGTGCAACTTTGAGATGGTGCCCAAAAGTGGAGACCTTGAACAAGCACAGGCTCACCATGTGTTCCCTTGATGCAAGCTGGTAAGGTAGGACCCTCGGAAAATCCTCAAATGAGCATCAGCCCTCCACGTGTCCATGGTTTGACAAAGCTACACCCGCCCGTAAGAAAAAAATTCCAAAGTCCAGGTAGGTCTAGTGGATACCTCCATGTGTCTCCTCGGTGCAACTCCAAGGTCAAACCAAAAGGAAAATTTTCATATGAGTGGCATCCCTCCACGTGGACAAGATTTGAGTTAAAGTGGGCCTTAGAGTTTTCAAAGTGCCCCGTCAAGCCGCATCTAATCAAAAAGGGCCACGTTTCCACAGATGCTGAGATATAAATTTGATGGGGAAAACACACTGTCAAACCGTAAAATGCAGGGAAATCACCATTTGTGCCTAGAAATGAATATTTCTTTAAGGAAAGAGAATTTGGAAATGATATAAGGCCCAAATGTGATCCATCGAGCCACATCCAATTAGAAAGGACCACTTTTCCATAGGTATTGGGACAAAAATTGATAGGGAAAACAAAACATGACTGTGAAAAATGGAAGAAAGGGAAAAAACTTGAATTTACGCCCAAGTTACAAATTATTTCACATGGACAGAGGAACGGAAAACAAATTATGGACTTTAAGTGATCCTCAACCAAAGGAAAATACTGATCATGGCAACCAAATGAAGGACAAAGCTTTCATGCATCAACACGGGAGATAGAAAATACGATAGAGCCCGCAAACTAAAAATTTCAAGGACAAACGGGGCAAGATCAAATTGAGCACCAACACTCCCCATACTACTTTGGTTTCTTCTAAGAAGTTCCTTATTACAAAGTACTTCTCCATTTCATTGATCCAATTCTCAACCCCATCTCCCTATGTGGTACCACCAAATTTTGGTGGACTTATTATTTTTATGTCATTAGTAAGTTTAGCTACCAATCTTGCCTTCTTATTTTTAGGATGATTAGGTGCATTTACATCCACATTTATAGCATTATTGTTGGTATTCATAGCATTATTATTCACTACATTATTTTTTTTTATCAATGACGAGATTTCTAGTATTAATAGTTTTTCTTGGAGGCATTAACTTATTCTATTGTGTTGGGGGACACATGAGGCTCACCGTGTGCCCTAGATTGGGACTTTGACAAGATTGAGGAGTTTAGGAACTGAAGTAAGTAGAAAATTTTCAGAAAAAGAAGGTATAATGGTAACTAGGAAGGTGTTGAGTTACCTCAATGGAGGGTGCGAGATGGATATAAGGAAGCTACAAAAGTATCATATGGTTCAAACGGTGATGGACCTCCTCATAAAGCTTAATGACCAAGAGTGGTGGTCATAGGTAAATACCTTGTGGCTACACATAACAAAGAAAATGAGTGAAGGGGTAACTTATAACTTGGTGGGTTTCATTTCTAAAACCATCATTAAGGAAGCACATAGAGGAGATAAGATAAGTTTTGACATGATCCTGTTACCCTTGTTTTTGTAGAAATTAGAGTTCTCGATGAACCTACGGAAAAAGTATGGCAATATCCTCAAGGAAAGAAATATCTTGCAGAAATATTTGAAAAGTATACATATGATGGGACCATGAGTGGCCTCTTTAAGAAAAGGGCAGAGATATGGTATGATCACTTGCATGTCACTTTTGAGGAGGAATGGAGAATACCCAAGTAGTTACCTTCAGCATTAGGTAAGAAAGTACACGGTTTGTGGTTTATCAACACTTATATATTACATGCTTTAGGAAAAAGGATGGAAAATGGAGCCATTGGTGTAAGCTTAGATATGCCTTCAACGTGTGCTATTTCTAGGCATCTTTACATAGATTTTCAGACACGCGCTGACTATTGTTTAATGCAAACAAGGTAAACCGTGATTACCACACATTGATGAAGACTTAGGTGTATCCAAGTAATTCTACATATATTAATAGGTTGATTTCATATGACATTAACATGAAGACTATGTGTTTGGAAATTAGTGAGATTGGGGAAACCCTAGTATATATCTAACTCAAGCCCAGGTTGGAAAATGGGAGATATGTGGAGAATGAGTTAAAACATTTTGGCCACCAAAAGGGAAACATACGATTGAAAATTTGGCGAGATGAGGAACCAACCTCACCCATTTTGGAAGAAGAAGGGGAAAAGGAATAACTGTAGAAAGATAGTGGTGCTTTGGATCCCAAGGGTAGAAGATAACCCACTGTTGGAGAGAAAAGTGAGCGCATGGTAACCCCTCCACTACAACAAGAGGATGAAGTGTTGGAGACAGGCACACTAGATGTGGACCTAGATCAAACTCCCAAGGAACCTCAATATAAGATGTAACTACAAAGAACAAAGGCTCGAGCACGAGACCTTTACAACCCCATAGGAGATCACCCAAGACTTTTCTAGTGAATGTAGAACCTGAAAATAGGTAGAGGTGCAAGCATATTCCTCGTAAGAAGAAGGAGAAGAAGAAAAGATTGAAGACAATGTGCCAAACACTCTAGTTCAGACCGAGGATATAGATGAACATCATAAAATGGATATGAAAAGAGATTAAGAGGAGATGAAGAAATAGAACATAGATAGTGGGAACACCGGCATGGAGATAGGTGAAGATAAGGGTGAGCCATCTCAGCGCCCCCTACAACCTAGACAGGTAAAGAACTAGTATTAGATTCAAGTTCCAGGATTCCTAAGGGTAAGAAATCTAGAAAAGAAAAAGAGGATGATACATATGAGACTCCATCTATTGGGTACATTGATGACCCAAGTAAGATCTTATGCACGCGGTTCTAAAGTACTTTAGAGCCCAAGGATTTGTATAGGTGGGAGATCATGAATGAGGAAATGGTGAACACATGCACAAGGAAAATATTATCATGGATGATGCAAAATCATATGGATGATCCTGACTTTGACATATGTGAATAATCCTATGTGTCACACATATTGAAGAAGGCGCTACATTCATGCCATGTGACCTATCAAGCCCTTAGTCATGTTCAAATAATATGTAATCAATTCTTTGGTGAAAGTTTCTATAGAGGTTGCACATAGAAATATTTATAAAGTGGTAACCATTAGAGTGTTGTTAGAGGACAAGAAAGATAATGGCGAGATAAAGTGCCTTACAGAAGAGAAGGAAAAAGTTGAGGCAAAAGTGTAGAAAGTCCTTAAGATGGAAGAACAAATTGGGGATGAGATTATTGAACAAAGGCCATATTTAAAGGACAAGGGTGCAACAGAGTTCCCATCCACCTTACAATATTTATGTACGACAATTAAATTTCTATTGGAGGAAGGGATCATGTGTATGCTACTACCAAAGGATGGTGTAGAGAAAGCAGAAGGCCAAAGGCCACAATTGCAAGAAAAATTACATGTTATGAGTCCATTTTGCAAATTTTGAAGGATGAGCTTAAGAAAGTAGATTTGGCATTGACTATGTGCGTAACACCAGATGTGATAATAAAAACAAGGACTATGGTAGAAGAAGATGAAGTCCTTTAGGTAGCAAAGAATGAAACACTTGGGTGTGTAGAGAGACTTACACTGGTAGAAGAAAGCACGATGCGCTTGAATCTTCTCGAGTCCCACACAAGGAAAGAATAAAATAAATTGGGAAAATCATCACAGAAAGGATGGATGTAATGGAGGGAATGGTCTTGAGCATGGCTAATGTTCTTAGGATATTATGTAATAAAGGTGAAAAGATGAATCTTGATGAAATGGAAGCCATAGTTGTAGACATTCCAGATAAGACAAATAAAGTGCTAAGTGATTGGAACACATTGGAGGCAAATATTAAGGTTGAATATCTAGAGTTTATCCTTCTAGTAGAAGATCAGAGCACAAAATAGTTTCTCATTCTTTATGTGTAGTAATTACGTTATTCTTTCATTCATTATTAATTATTCTTTGTTCTCTATTTATATGTAGTAAAAATAGGGTATGCCCAAAATAATTTGAAATTAGAATTTAGCCATTTTACAGATTGGGGATAATTTTGGCCATGGAGTCTAGAGAAATTATTCTAGAAGACCTGAATAATATGCAAAGGATATTTTGGATAAGAAAAATATCAAGTGCCATGCAGATTTTTAGAGATAATAATAGGATTTTACTACAGTTGTATTATTAGGTAATCTATTATTAGTGAGCTTGAATGATTTGGTATTCTCATGTAAGGTGCATGTATATTATTAACATGTAGCCTATTTTTGAAGGTGCATGGGTGGTGAAGGGAAAGTACCCACCCCTATATATATGTAATGATTTGCACAGTTTATAGGATCATATTTTGTAGAATTATACTACTTGTTTGTATGCACGCATGAATGTGGGGACATTGTTATGTATGTAAGAAGATTATATGTTTTGCAATATTTAATATAATGGATCATATTAGATGGATAATTGTTTTGGATGTAATCGAGCATGGATCTTGTATGGTAACTGGTAATATTAATTTTTAGTTATTCCTTCATATGGTTAAGATCTATATCTAGTTTATGCGGTGTGGTTTAATTAATTAACTGTTATGGATCTAAAATATAAATTCAATCCTCGCTAACATATTTTACAATCTTCTATAAAGAGGTACCTGGTACCATAATGTGATTTGGATGAGTGCTCGGCGAGAATGAGTGATGTGCGGCCACGCCCGGGATGTTGGTGGTAAAATATAGGATACAAATCCCGCCTCGGATGCACCATGCTATTCGTGATCCCCAACACTTGCTGTCGTGTTGATCACCTTCGTATCCTCTCTCTTGCTAAGTATACCACATAATGTGGCACATCAGTATCCTAACCGTAAAAATGCACTTGTAGTAGTTCGCATCCCCACCTAGTTCCTTTTAGTATTCTAGTGACACCACATTAAGCGAGATCCATTTGGTTGGCTCCTTGAGAGGCTCCTATACCTTGCTTCCTATTGCCTCCGATATGGAACCAAGATCTCCATATTTGGCCTTGTAGCCTCTCTTTACTTGCAGTACCTATCCTACTACTATATAACCAAGTCCCTCTCTGGTGAATCTCACTAGCTCTTGTCCCATGGTATCCCTCTTCTAGTGTGTAACATATAGATCTACTCGCATCCAACTATCTCAACCATTCCTTAATCACCACCTTGTCCAGGTTGCAGGTATTACTATCTCTCCTCCCATAGGGAGTTTCACCTCTCTCCTACTACCTACGTAGCCTCCTTCATGGTCTTGGCCACCGAATGTTATGTGAACTACTCCACATATCCCTCCCCCACTCCCACATCATTTTCATTAGTTTTTCATGTCTCCCCCTCCTACGCCGATGGATCTTCCATCAAAGCAATGGAAAAGTGCCTCTCGAGTCTCATACCATTTTTTTTGGTATTTTATGGTCATTGCGAGCATTTTGACCACACTTAGAGTGTGACAAACATTGTATACAAACTCGATTATCTATAGATATATATATAGATATTATTATTTTTGGCTCGGATATATTGTGTAATATTTTATCTCACTAATGGCTTGCTTCACTTATGTACTCTTAGATGCTCATAATTTCTGATGATTTATATGCTTTTGAATGCATTCTATGATGATGATGTGCTAACTAAATGTTTTCTTTTTGTTGTTTTGCTTTATATGATGCTTATGTGAACACAATAACTTGAAAATTTTGTTTTCAAAAATATTTAGTACTTCTTGTTTTGTTGGAAAAATGTGATGAATGTGATAAAATAAGAGAATGAGCCCACTCCTCTTCTAACTCCATGTAACTAGAAAGATGCGAGGATCAATACCAAAAATAGAAGATGTGTGAGTTATATGGTTTTGATGAATGGAAATGATGAAAGATAGACAAGATATTGAAAAAATTTGAATTAGGAACGTACAACTTAAATCTACACATAGTTTACTCCATAGCATAGAACTTCATTTGCTTGCAATTTCATCTAGACTTAGATCCATAAATGGCATTTTTGTCATGCAAATGTGCACATGTGTCTCATACTTGGAAGAACCGAGTCATTTGAGGATAAAACAAAACTGTCCCTAAGTTGTGGGACCTTACGTGCTTGGGATAGATCTCCAGAGAAGGCCAGTTTCTCTACCTATCTCTAATGGTACTGCTACTCCTAATGCTGAAAAAAATTCCTAGACTAAAGATGGTAAGGGAACTAGGGATAGAAGGATGTCTGCAAAAGGGGAAATCCTTAGATAAGAAAGGTGATAGTTCTAGGTAAAGGGTTGATCTCTCTCCACGAGTGGTGAAGGAAAAAAAGAGGGTGCGAGAGAAGAGGGCGCGATGCGTGCCACAGATCAACACATGGGCTTGGCCTTGTAGCACGCACAACACATGAACACATGGAATACAAGTGGGAATACACACAACATGTTAGAAAATGAAAACAGAGAGGTGAGATGTAATGAAAATGAGAAAGGGAAGACAAGAGTTCCACAAAACATGATTTTATTTCTTAAGGGATGCACATTCAATTACATTCACAACAAGAGATGAGAATACATTACAGAGACCATGTCAAGTTTTGAAACCCATGGGAATTTGGACACCATTTTGGCATGGTACCGTTATAATAGAGAGAGATCTTTTTATAAAGCATAACTCTGCTTATTTATAGAAGAAGTAGAGAAGAGAAGGAGAAAAGAAGGGAAAATTGGGTTCAAATCTACAACCACCAAGAACAAGTGATAAATGCCTATAAGTCCTCTCGAAAGGTTGTCGATGTACTTCCCCATGTTTTTTTGGCATTTGGACGACGAAAGAAGGAAATATATGAATAAATATGGTTGGGGTTGATTAGATATGTGCATTGATGATCAAAAAGACATTTCCTATTTTCCATTTTACAAATCCCACTTATATTTAAATTTGAATAGTCCAACATGTAGCTTGTGTCGATTACTCTCTGAAAATCTCAAGAGCGTTCGATCTAAGATTTGTAGAAAAATATATGGTTGTCGAGCATGTTAGAACCGATTAAATGTTCTAGACACATGGCATGCACGGATTGGCTAAATAAATCAGCCAATTGTTGATTTGTTTTATCATTTTTTCCATGCTTCATTCATCGGTTCATTTTCGTGATTCGACACCCTGTTGGCATGCTTTGATAGGTTACATGTAACACACTCAAGTTTGACAGATGATGTGGAACAATGATGATACAAAAGAGTGGGTGCAAGGCACAAAAGAAAGAGGCACAAAGGGAAGAGGCATGAGACTTTTAAGAGAGGGTACACAAAGGTGTAGAATAAGGGCATGCGAATATGCATGTGGAAGAAAGGTGCATAGCTGCAAAAGTAGACAAGTATGCAAGCGAGGCACAAGCATTAAACTAAGGAAGGCACAATAGAAAGGAAGAAAGGTGTACACGAGGCACACAAGTAAAATATGGATTTCATGGTGCACAAGTGTGAAGGAATGCAAGGGAATCAGTTGATTTGGAAGGAAAGTCTATAGAAGTGTGTGTAATGAGTGTGCAGAAAATAGAATGAAAGTGGGGGTGAAAATGGGTATGCAGAGTGAAGGTGAAAAAGGTGGGAAATGGAAAGAGGTAGAAAAATGAATGGAAAAGGAAACATAAGGAAGAAGGAATCAATATGCATGGGGAAAAAAATATATGCAGTCACATAAAATGTGCCAAAGAAACAAACTTGAGTGCATGCAACCTGTAATGTGAAACATCAAAGTCATAATAAAATACAAGGTATCTAAATAACTAGGAGAGTTATTTAGATAAAATGTTGGCGACTTTAAGGGGCCATCTTCCTGCTAGATGAAGAGACTAGTAGCCTTATAATTCCATTGGGAATGGATTCAAATGCTAAACTTGAAGATTTTTTTCTACAACTAGAATAATACCGGAGTCACTGAAGCTTTTTCGATCTCTAAACCGAATCTGTTGCTCTCATATGAAGATATTATGAATTGTATTGATGAGAGTGAAATCTATGCATTGAGTGTTGGAAGTGCCTCTACCAAGATTGATCTATCATCCGATGAAGAAACAAAAAGGGGCACATGGGTGGAACATGAAAGGAAAGGCACTAGAGGGAGTGCACCAAAATAGAAGCACAACACTATGTATAAAATCTAAAAATCATACATGCCCCAAAGGTAACATGCGAGTGTGGAAAATCACTTGTGTTACTAGAAACAAACCTATTCTAACCTAAAATAACAAGAAGCATAGGGCAATCAAGTAAAACCTGTAATAGGTAGGGATAAGTAGCTTCAATTCCTCACAAATTGTGACCATGTAATTGATTTGGCATTGAACATGGTCAGAAACAAGAGTGAGAAACTGACTTGTAGATGGTGTCTCACCCTCCTCAAAGCATAGAAAACAAAATATATACCTCTTGCACTTGTTCTATGCTTGGATTTGGGAGGAATTGATGTTGAACTTTAGCACACTGAAGTTCTACCTCATGCTGTGAAATGAGCATGACCGGTGGTAACTCTGTCTTTGCCTCTATACTAGCCAAATATCAGATCGGGCACAATATGATCCTTGTGATTTTCCCACTTCTCTGAATTTTAATCCTGAGATGGGATCCTCATGTAGACTTTCCTCTTGAAGGGAATTTATTGCAGGATGGATCACACAAAGTTGGGTGGCATTTGGTTCTACCTCTTCAAGAAACTTTGTCTCCTCCATAAGCATACCTCCGAGACTAACTTATTTTCTTCGAAAAAATGCTTGCATGATTTCCTCTTCCCATGAGAGTTACATGAGTCATGCCATTCTTCAAATATTCGTCAGTCATTAAACATGATGATGCTAGTTGGGAAAGGTACGTTGGAAGGGAGCTATTCATTTATTGTATAATATGACAAAAGGAATTTGGAAGGAAATGGGAGGATGGACATGGAAGGTGCGGAAGGTGTACACACAAGAGGAGTGGAAGCACACACGAGAGGGATGATGGTAGATAAATGAAGGTGAGAGGATGGAGGGGGAATACTTAGTAGGGATAGCACATAAGAAGCTAGGAAAATGTGCGGTGGGCTAAGATGATGTAAGTTAGCGTGGAGGAGTGGGAGGAATGTAAGATGGTAGTGTAGGGTTGTCCCATTGATAGGGTTATCATGCACTAGATTTTTGATCCTCCATTTCTTCCATCCACTCTGTAATATGGGATAGTATCTCAATAATAAAGTGTAGCTTTTGTTGGGTGCTAAACCAACCTAGTTCAGTAAGGTGACCCATGGACAAGGGAGCTTGCAGCCAACTCTAACTACCTTTATGGAGCACTTGACTCTGAGCTACATTATGTCCATCTCCATATTTTGTACTTTCCTCTCAAAATCAACTTCTTCCATGAATTTTCACCCATAATATGCATAAACCTATTTTTCATAAACATTTAGGTTAGAAAAAATTGGGTTATATACATTTTTAGGATAATGGTGTTTATAAAATTGATTTGGAGAAGGATTTTGAAACTATGGTGATGGAGGAAAATAGATATGCTATTGCAAATGAGAATTCTAGGAAGGGAAAGAATTCATGATTGCACAACTTCAAAGATGAAGGTGGAATGATGGAAGAAGGAAAATGAATGAAATAAAGAGGGGAGACTAGTCTCGTGAATGAATTAATGGGTGTGTTTGGATCAGCCGAGTCACCAAATGTGTTGAAAAAATTCCTCCAAAGGCTAGATCCCAGAAAAACACATCAAAATTTCTAAGATGAAGATGTAAATATATTCAATTTGGTCCCATAGGTATGTTAGAAATGATTGGTTGTTTAAATGTGCACCGTGTCTTGGATCTAGAAGAACCGAATTATTTGAGACAACAATGGAACCACCCCAAGTTGTGGGACATTACACATTTGGGATGTATCTCCGAGAGAAGGTCAGTTCCTCTACTTGCATCTAACGTTATCGCTACTCTTAATGCTGAAATTAAATCCTAAATTAAACATGCTAAGGGACCAGGGATAGAAGGATGCATAGAAAGGGAAATTCTAAGCTAGGAAGGTGATAGCGCCAGGAAAGGGTTGATCTCTCTCCATGATCAACAAAGAAAACAAAGAGGCCATGAGAGAATAGGGTGGATGACATGTGCCATATATCAACACATGGGCTCGGCCTTCCAAAGATGCACATCACATGAAAATAGGGACTGCAAGTAGGAATACACACAACATGCTAGAAAATTCAATCAGAGAGGTAAGATGTAATGAAAATGAGAAAGGGAAGACAAGGGTTCCGTAAAACATGATTTTATTTCTTAAGGGACACACAATAATTTACATTAACGACGGGAGGTGAGAATACATTATAGAGACCATGCCAAGGTTTGAAACCCATGGGAAGTTGGCCACCTTTTTACAAAGTAGAATTCTACTATTTATAGAAGAAGAAGGAGAGAAGAGAAGGAGAAAAGGAAGGAAACTTCGATTAAAATATGCAACCACCAACAACAAGTGATAAATTCCTATAAGTCCTTTGCGTAAGGTTGTCAAATGTGTTTCCCCATGTTTGTTTGGAGTGTGGATGAAGGAAGAAGGAAAGACATGTGTAGTCATTTTATCTACCCTAAATACTATTTTCTAACCCCAAGCACGCCGATCTATCACCAAGCGGGCACTGGGCACTCACCTGAGGCATGTGCAAGCGCTGAGATCATCCTTTATGTGAGCATTGTGAGAATTTTTTTCCATTAATGGAGGATGATTTACAGAGTTAGAAGTACATTCATTTAGTTAAAATAAAAGTGGAAGGAAAACTTACAGAATCACACCTTAATGAATTACATAAACTTAATAACAATTTAATAAGCATAATAAACCAATTCTGAGGCATGATAGTCATATAACACAAGGGTCTACACCCTTAAGCATCATATACAAAACAAAACCATATATATATTCATTTATAATAGTTATGATAGCCACATTACAATCAAAAGAGGTCATCATAGACCATACATATTAAATGACAGAGAATCAACTCACACATATCTTCCCGGTATGATACCCTAGCTATACCCTCCCATCTAACCACTTTTATAGATCCTAGTGCCATACAGAGGCTCATGACATCCCTCACAATCCTTAGCACTAAGTTCTCTAAACCCTAGCATTATTGCAACACTCTGTTACTCAAAATTTTACTCTCTCGGAATTCTCTATCTATCTCTTATTCATTCCTCTGTATTTGGCCTCTTGTCCTCTCTCCTCTTTTTCCTCTAGCCCGATCATCTCTTTTTATGGGATCAGCACCCAACACCATGCCTTCCCTTCTAAATAGATCATGTGCCAATTGTCGATGTGGTCCTCCAATGGTGAATGATTATCCCTTTGCAAACTCTCCACTCTCTGTAATGATGCCTTTTGGGAATATTCCCTATTGAAATATCATTTTCTTGACCCCTAAGGTTCCAAGTTGGCACCTTATCCACTCATCACGCCTAGTAGGGTCCTCACATATTTCCTCAAGTGCTCCCAAAATTTCAAATATGGATAAGTACTTTGAACCCATTTTATGCCTTCCGTGTGTGCCCTTGTTTCTCCTAAACCCTTATTAAACCTCTTTTTCTTGCACACTTTTCCTTGAGTGCCCTTATTCTCACTTGGTCCTACACGTGCACGTGCCCTTTGGTACTTATCCAATATTTCAAGTCCCAACATCACCCCACACTAAGCATGTTATCGGTTCTTGAAAACATCCCATCCCTTAAAAGAATAAAGAATAGAGGAAAGAGACCACTTTGAATAAAGAATGAAAAATGGAAGAATGGAAGAATCACTCGCTTATAGGAGGAGTGGGAAATCCTTCCTCACTATTGCCTCAATATTTTCCCAAGCATCCACTTCACCCTGCACCTACTAAATTAGGTCACCCAATAGAGCACTCACCTCCTCAAAACTCAATTTATCTCTCTTAGCATTCAATGTATCTACAATTCCTTCTAACTTCTTGCTAAGGTCATCCAACACATCCATTCATGTGAGTGACTGGGGATACAACTCCTTAAGATGGTTCTTAATCAAATCCTGCAAGGATTTGATTGGTTTCATCTTCTTCTAAAACTATGCTAGGATTTTATCACGCTCTACCCTATTCCCTTATATTTTCTCTTTAAACTCCTTTAGACCCACCTCATGCATAACAACCAATATACTTGCTACCTTGTCTTTGTCAACACAATTTAATACACAAACTTATCCATTTTTGTGGTAGTCTTTATAGTGGAAAGGAGCTTGGAATACCAAGTAATTGTTTCCCCAATCTTAAGGATTTCTTCCTCCTTCTAGTACGTCAATGCCTCTTCTACCGATTCTAATGTGAGTGGTCACCTTTCCATGGTGAGGATGCGGGTCAAGTCTTCACAGAATTGCATGGTTGACTCATATTTTTTCTAACAAGGGTTTAGGTCCTGGGTGCTTCAAGATTATGGCATCCGAGATCATCTCTATATTCTTATGAATCTCACTCACCTTTTACTTCTCCTCCTTTAATACACGCCTTAATTGTGCCTTCGATCAACTCTTCCTAATTTAACTCCTTATTCTTCTTAATGATTTCTTTTTTTTTTCTAGTTCTTCCTCTAGGACCTTTACTCTGTCATTCCTCCCTGAAGAGCCTTACCTCAACCTCTACTGACACCTTGTTGAGTGCATTACAAACTTTCTCATCTGATAGTTATTGAGAATTCACCAGAGGGTTTAATCCCTTGGTATCTGGTATATTCATCAATGCCTCATGGTTGACCTTGAATTCATGCTCATCAAAGACATGACTCAAAATCCCAAGACAACATCTTCCTTGTGCATGGGTATGCATCCTATTCTTAGAATGAAGACGATGCAAGGAGTTGGTTTGAAGGCACGATACTTTAGAAACGTGCATGTAGTAACTTATTTGGATAATTAATATAAGTCATTACTTTCTCCCGCACTACTACCACACCCTTTCTAGTTGTACGTATTTCCTTTAGGAAGCTTACCGCTAGCTGGGATCTTTTCCCATTCTTCCATATTTCTTCTCTACAGTTTCTCTTTCCTCTATCTCCTTGAGCACTTCTTCGATGCTGCACTCCACCTCTTCTTCCACCAAGTATTTTATTATTCCTGCTACCTCCCTTCTCGTGACATCTTCTATCTACTCCTTGGTCAAGTTTGGAGTCCTTTGATCCTTAGTGTTGACTTCCACACTTCCCCTTATCCCGAGCACCTCATTCGTCCTAATTATTATCTTCATTTCCATCCTCCTCTCGAGTCATGTACATCGTACACAGGATGGTCTTGAGTCTCACCGCACTCTTCATCATTCTTGTCATCCTTTTAACCTCCATGCTCTCCGTTTCTTTTAAGTTTGAATTTTCTATTACTTTTTGCTTCTTCCTAACTAGTGATTCCACTATAGGAGACTTTTCTTTTTCTCCTTCAGTTGGTGACTCCTTATTTACCGAAGAATTTTATTTCACAGGGGGATCCTCTTGCTCTGGTTCCTCTTCGTCAGGTGTTTTTTCTTTCTCTTATGTGGAGGATTTCGCTTGGTTTTACACCCGACTTATACGCACCTACATATTGCACTATCTATACACTTTGTGCCATTTTCTCAAGGGCATCCTCTCTCTTCCTTTTCCTCACTGTGACCTTCTTCCTTAAGGTGGGTTATTTTGGGATAGATACATAATTTTCATTGTAACCGAACTTCTCCTACTTTTCCCTTATGTGTAGGTATACCCTTGTTGCGGTTCTCCCGAGAAAATTAAAGGTTATTGGTTTCATCATGTGCATGTCATGGGAGTCATAGTTATCCACATAGGCACACTTCTTTAGGTATATCAAAGTCTTTCGCAAATCACAAGTAATCCTAGTTTATTTATTTCAAGTCAAACCTTAACTTTTTGCCTCTTTGAATCTATTAACCCTAGGTTGGAAGTATTGTGATGTGAAGGAGAATGATAACTTTCACCTGGGACCCTTGGCGACATCTCTGCTAGAGTAAACCGAACAATGAAAAAATGTTAATAAATGGTGAATTTAGATTCACCTAAAGTAAAATAGGTAACCTCGGGTATCCTCTACTCTACACCGAATGCATCACACATCTGCTTATACCATTTGTCTAGGCTAGCCTTGTGGGCGACCATCATGGTGTCACAAGTATACTTCTCAAATATTTGGCAGGAAGGGGTTCTCATCTGGGTACTCCCATATAAATTTATCTAGCCAATCAAGCACTCCAATCTCTAAAAACATGATTGCAAGGATGACATTACTAACCATGATCTTCTATCCATCACGTGCATCACTGATGATTTCTTCTACTATGAATTCTGAGAGGTTATAGATGGACCCCTATGAGATTTTCAAGAAACTTTTCAACCCAGCCTTATTGATTTGTGTCCATCTCTCATGCCCAGTTAATTTTGTGACCAAGCATGTGGCCATCCTCATTACATGGTCAAGAATCATAGAGACATCGAAGTACCATGACCCCTTCTTATAGTCATAGGCTTCAACACTCTTCTTGATGGGATCCTTGTCATTCAAGTGATCATCAAACTAATCTCCCTCGCAGTAAGAAAAATAAACTTGAAGATTAGTTGGGGAGTTATCCGCATTGTACATCTTGTGGAGTAGAAATTATCTTCATGTACGCGTGAAATTAACCATTGGTACAACCGCTCGGGTTTTACTCAAATAGGGAAACTCATAGAATTGCAACAACGACCTTCTCCATCTTCACCTTTACTTCATTTTCATAGATAGGCATTCCATCTCGGTGTCCCTGTCTATCAAACAAACCAGTTCAATGCCATCTCATTCTCCATGGTGTTTATTAGATGGTTGTAGTTTCTTACGACCATCTTTCTAACATGAGACACCCATTCCTTTCCAAGCAATACACCATCTGGGTATTGCCTCTCCACGTACCAATATTCATTGAAGTTGGTGAGAACAAATTGTTTCCCTTTTCCATTTCCCTTCTTTGGTGAAACAATGGTTACTTTCCTTGGTGCCATTTCTCTTGTCGGGTTACTAAAATTCCTTTCTTCGATCCTAGCTCGCTTAGTTCGCAGCTCTACTCTTACGTGAAATTCCCTCTAATCTTGTGCCCTAGTTGTGGAATCCTAACCTGGAAAAACCTTTCCTTCCACAAGATGGCGTATTCACTTATGGGATTCAACAACTCTTATGACCCACTCCCTCATTCCCATGTACTATTTTTCTACCCTAGTTCATTGATCAAAAAAGCTATACACTTAGCTCTTTACAACCCTCTTTTATATAACTTTTCTCAAGGATGCCCTAGTTCGCAAGAGCTCTTCGATATCACAAATTCAAGGTAAAAATAATGTACCCCAACCTTATACTTATTGTTTTTGCTTATATTTTGTAGTAAATGTAATGCCACCTACTATAGTACCTTTGCAATAAAAGTGAATTTTTCTTCTAACGCCAAATTTTGGTGCTTTTACCCCCACACTCAATCCTGTGTGAAATAAAACCCCTATAACCTTTTCACGTGCAAAAATCCTTACTAACCGAAGATCCTTTTGCACACACCCACAACACTGAAGGTATTTCTTCTGTCCTTACCTTGATTTTTGACATTTTCTAACTTGTGTTGTTCTTGGGCTTCTCATACTTGTACATGGTCTTCCAAACTCCTTACACCAAACTCCTTATTTCCACCTTTTCTACATGCACTCTTCCAAACTATACACTTTTTATCCTTCAATCCTGGCCATTGAAACACAACTCCCACTACCATCTTCCATTACTTATCTCATTACTACACCCCACACAAAAATAGATGCGTAGTCCTCTACGCATAGAAAACTTTTGAAATTAATAAGTGGCTACCAACACACAACACACACACACAAAACAAAAATAAAGGGAAATAAGAAACGAGAAGGGGAAACACAAAGAAAGGAAATGCATTAAGAGAAATCCAAGGATAAATGACAATACTACCTTATTTATAAACAAAAGGAAGAATTATTTATAGTAGGGCTTCAGCCTACTCCCAATTAAATGGTCCAGTAACCATGTTCCATGTAGTGCTTGTAATAGACAAGTGCATGAATAAAGTATATAGGATACTGATGTATGGGCCCATCCAATGGAATTTGAATTTCCTAGGATGGCACATAAATTTGGATTCATACAATAGAACCATCTGTCCAAACTCAATTTTTTTGTTCTTGATGTGTCTATCATGGCATGCCTTCTTGCTGGATTTTTCTATTTTTCGAGTCTAGTGAGCAATAACCCGCCTCTCATATAACCGCATTAACTTATCGATCATCTCCTCAAGTGCATGTTCATTAGCTAACCCTCCCGATCTTGCTATACATAATGATGGTAATATAAATTCAATAGGTAACACCACTTCCGCACCAAACACCAATTAAAAAGGTGTGGCCTTGTTAGTTCTTGTATAAGTAGTCCGATATGACCATAACATAACAAAAACATTATTATCCCAATCCTTTCTTCCCACATCACAAATCTTGGTTAGCGCATGACTCGGTATGTTTTTAAATGCCTCGGTTGTTCCATTATCTTATGGGTGATAGGGGTAGTATTTTGGTGGGCTACCATAAATTTTGTCAACAAGATTCTAACTATCTCGGTCAAGAAATGAGTACCCCTATCACTTGGTAAACTCGGTGGACACCCATATTTTCGATTATATTTTCTGAAGAACTTAGTTGTTGGGCTTTGAAATATTGACTAAGTACCAAAGAGGAGATTTGGGTTCAAAGGAATTATCCATATTCGGAATTCTAGAGGAACTTGAGGAAAATGTGACCCGACTAGGTGTGCTAAGTGGATAAGGTGCTAGCCTAGAACCTTGGAGGTCAAGAAAATGATATTCCATATAGGGAATATTCCCGAAAGACATCATTATAGAGAGTGGAGGGTTTGCCAAGGGATAAGCATTCACCATTGGAGGACCACTTTGACACTTGGTATGTGATCTTTTCATGAGAGAAGGCATGATGGTGGGTGATGCGCCTATAAAAGCGAGATACAAACACAAAGATATACACGAGAGAAGACAAAGGGAGAAGAAGTAGAGATGATGCATAGAGAGTAAGATGTTGGGTAGAGTGCTTTGAAATAGTGTTAGGGTTTAAGAGCACTTAGTGCTAAGGGTTTTGAAGGATGTAATAAGCCTATGTTTGGCTCTAGGGTTTGTAACAAGGGTTAAAATGGGAGGGAATATCTAGAATATCATATCAGGGAATATCTTTAGGGATAATTATTTTTCATTTAAGATGTATCATCCGAGATGACAACTTTTGAATATAATATGGCTACCATTATTGTTTCAATTGAATGTGTGTGTGTGTGTGTGTGTGTGTGTGTGGGTTTATTTTGTATATCATGCTTAAGGTTGTAAACCTCGTGTAAATGGCTATCATGAATCATATTTGATTTATCATGCTTATTAAAATGATGCTTAGTTTCTCTAATGTATTAATGTGTGGATATGTAAGATGCTCCTCCCACTTTTCTTTTACTAAGTGAATGTATTCTCATTCTACAAATCATCCTCCATTAATGGAAAAACATTCTCACAATGCTTACATAAAAGAGGGGCTTGACACCCACGCATGCCTCAGGTGAGCACCCAACACCTGCTGGGTGATAGGATGGTGCACTTGGGGTTAGAAAGTAATATTGAGGGTAGATAACAATGACTACATCTTGGTTCCATTGTCGGCACCTCTTTTGAACGTTTTATTAGAATGAAGCATGATGACATAGCACTTGAATGAATGATTTTGCTAAGAGATTTAGTATTGGACCTTATTTTGATGCACACAAATGGGTAAAAGAAAATTTGTATCATGAGCTATATGAGACCTTCTATTGTTTCTTTCCGGGGGAGTTGTATGAATGGATGTCATCGTATGCATCTAGATCAAGATGGTATTATAGATCTCGTGTGTGGACCTAAGATGAATATTAGAGGCTACATGATGTAGATCTGACTTGGACACATACTATTAATCATTGGTGGAGAAGAGTGTTGATAGTTATACCCTAGAATACGCTATTTATACGTATTCTTGTTCGGAGGTTTTGAGTTTGAGTTCTTAAGGGAGCCTAGTGGATAATTTTTATGTGTTATTACCTTAGCTATAAAAATCTTGATCATTACATTGAGTTTGGAAGCATTTCCTATGGCTGACTAAGCTTCTTTTGAGTGCTAGGAGAGGAAGCTAGGGTGGAGGAAGGTGAAAAACTTTGTGGCTGAAAAGGAGAGGGAAGAGAGATGACTCGAGTATAGTGAAGCTCATGAAATGGATTTGGCTAGACAATGTGAGGTTACAGGAGTGATGGATCTATGGAGTCAGACATTACGAGAAGGAATTGAGGTTCACACGTAGGACATGGAGCATGAGCAGTCTGTGCTACCCCATCTTGGAAAATGTGGGAGAGAGACCCCTTCAGCTTCTGATGAGAGCTTGTCACTTGGAGAAAGGAGAGCCATCAACGCACATCTAAATCTTCCTAGTGACCAACCCCTAGTGCTTAGTTTTCCAAATCTAGAGATAACTATTTCTAACCCAGTTGGTATTAAGTGGGAGTGATAAAATTTTTCATTTGGTACATATATGGCTACACAATCATTTCCTATGTTAGGAGGAATATTGTGCGGAATTATTTTTATCAAAGTAAAGGTACACAAAGCTTGGGTATCACATCTAAAAGTGACGCAGGACACACATCATCGATAGTGGTGTAATATCACAAACTATTAGTGTGTAGTTTAGTGGGACATTGGGAACATTAGGCACAACCACTTCAGGCCCTTTACCAGCTACGGGAGGTGGATTTGGTGGAACAGGAGCTAGAGGACCTAGTAGACCTAGCAGATCCGGAGGATCGGGAGGAACATGACTGTTAGATCTAGTGGATCTAGTAGTGGAGGAAACACCAAAGGGAATCAAGGTTCTAGATCAGGTGGACATGGGCCTCAACCACCTCAAGCAAGTATTTTTCAAAATGTCTTTACATCTACTAGATTACAAAGGTGTTAAGGATGCTACAGAGCATGTACAAAAGTGTGAGCTGCTATGGTGTGTGAAGGAGATCACTACCCGGAGTGAAAGGAAAGTCATTTTGCAACAACATTGTAAGGACATGTGCATAGTTGGTACCGAAAGTATGACCCCCACCAAATAGTGGTAGATTACACTGCACTGTGGAATGCCTTCTTAGCTGAATTTCATATCCCTGATTTTGAACAGAAGAGCATTAGCATGCTAAAGGAGATCCAACAAGGTATGGAAGAGAGTGTGTGGGAATATGATGTGTATTTTAAGACTCTCTTGTCAAAACTATCTTATGATATTCATCCTTCTCAACATGCTCAGTGGTTTGTTGGAGGGTTGATAACACCTTTAGGAGAGTGTTTTTACACAATACTTTCTGAGACCCACATAAGGCCTTCAAGGCTGACCTGCACACCGAGGCTATTAGAAGTTTGGATACCGATGTTATCCCTTTTCTTGAGGCTCGATTGATACAATGGCCAAGACACTAGAGAAGCTATCGTAAAATTGGCACATGAGACTCGCCGTGTCCTATGGTGCATAGATTGTGAAGTAGAAGGGCATACAAAGGATAGTTTCCCTTGGATCTCGGTATGCACCATGATAGTGGAATGTGAGATTTTCCATGAAGATCATGATGCCGAGTGAGGTTCCCACTACTACAACATGTCCTTCGTAAAAATTTGTCTTGCTTATTATAATATTTACACCTCTACTACTCATGACACCAAGGAGTGTAGATTGATTGACTAGATACATGATGTCATTGATATTGGTGTGCACCGGATCGGGCTTGCAAGAAATTACAAGGATGATGGTCATCACTATAAAGGGTGTGCAGATGGATGAGCATGTGGAAGAGGTTTTCGAGGAGGATTTTGTGGTCATGGAAACCGCAGAGGAGGAAGAAGTGAGTTCCCATGTGGAACTCTACACAACTATGGATACACAGAGCACTATAAGTGTGAGTTCCGAGATCTATTACAATGCTCTTGGTGTGGAAAGAAGCATAAGTATGAGAATTTCCCAGATCTATTTGAGCATATGAGCCAACAACACCAAAAAGATAAGGGCACTAGAATGGTAAGCATGAATAAGGATGACTCATAATGGATGCCATGAGTGGCGCATGAGTAAGAACTAGAACTGTACTAGTAACGAGGTGAGTGAAGCTACACGCACCAAGGAGATACAAAGATAGAGACCATTGGTTACAAGAGAAGAGGTGGTATATGGGAAGTATCTGGACCCTACTCATCAAAAATAGGTGTATCAAGAGGCCATGGATTTAATTCAGAGCATACAAGGATAAATCCAATGCCTAAAGGAGCATTCACAAAGAAAGGAAGAGCACCGAGGCTCCACGAAAAATTTGGATGAGGTTAGGGAAGTTTACAAAATGTTAAGGTAGGAGACTATCATTCCTTTTCTAAGGGAATGGTTATGTGAAAAAGTACCGTGTTTCAGTAGCAAAGTGTAAGAGGTAGGTTACGCATGATAACCTTCCTCCCCATAGCCTTGACTATAATTAGGAGATTTCCTTAGATGTTATTTTTGATGTATGACTCCTAAACAATATTCGATTGACATGAGTGTGGAAGTCAATGTACTCACTCTAGACACATGGCATCAAATGGGAATGCCCCATTACAACCATATTTAAATGTGTTGTATATGGCTAACAAGACAAAGGTGATGACCATTGGTATCTTGAAGGACATTGTTATGACTATCCAGGGGAGAAGTTCATTAGAGATTTCTAAGTCTTGTTGTTAGCTAAGGTAGACAACTTTCTAGCATTACTTGGGCACCCATGGTATTACAAGAACAATGATGACCTATGGTTTAATAAGCGTTACATAAGTTTTGAAAACAAGGAAGAATGTGTTATCATCCCTTGACCGATGGGGAGTCAACACCCTATATTGAGCCCTTCGGAGAAGAAATTATCGACATTATCTATGTGTGATCTATCTAAGACCACGAGGTGATTAACCCCACATAAGGGGTTATTCGGTTTGTATATTCTCAATCTATTAGTGATATGACTAGTGTGGCATGTGAGAATTGGGTGCACAAGACACATGAGTTGATCGAATGTAGTTAAGGGCTCTATGACAAGAGTGAAAAAGGAACACTTAGTCAAATGCTTGGGAGGAAAGAAGTTTCCAAGTTATTCTTGAGGAGCCAACCTTGATTGAAATAAGAAGGATTCTCAACTATAAATTTCTCGGGACATGCAACGCATTAGTGGATGACACATTGCGATAGCCTTCTAGAGTCGTGCAAAGTGAGAATTACATTCTCTATTAGGTTTTCCCAAAGAAATGCACTCATTTTCATATGAGACTACCATAAAAAGGAACCAACATCATTTCACGTCCACACATGCAAGAAAGTGTGGATGGAATCCATAGAGACCTTACCACCCTCTTTATGGGTGCATAAGCTATACTCCACCTTAAAAGGTTGTGCATGTGCATTTTATATTCACTTAGAGATGTCTAGAAATGAAATTGGTAGGAGTTGATGGCCTTACTCCTTAAATATTTTGAGTATCGGAGTACTAAACCATTGGTGGATAGGACATTGCAGGTTTTTAAGTGCCTTATGGTGGGAGATAGTGCCATGGTGGAGGATTAAATACTTGAATTATTGGGTGAACCTGGAAAGGAAGTATGCTTTGATGAGGAATAATTAGAAGAGACACATTTTGAGCATGCATGCATGGAGAAAGAAAAAAGGAAGTTGGTCTATGTGATAGATGGTGAAGAAGTGGAAGATTTGGATGTTAACCATACTAAAGTTACACAAAAAGTCATAGATAATGCTTATGAGAAAGTTTTGCCTACCATGAACCCCCTGAAAACAAACAAGGTTAACATTGGTTTGGAGGCCAAACCTAAGGAGGCTACTATTGGGGACAATTGGTCAGAAAAAGAGGTTTTAAAGATCATTGACCTATTGCGTGAGTTTCAGGACTTATTTCCACATGGGTACCATGACCTTAAAGGCATTCACCACTCCTTGGGGGAAATTAAAATCAAGTTAAAGGAAGGTGCGTGCCTAATTCGAAAGATACCTTATTGAATGAATCCAAATTTTCTCATTCGGGTTAAGGAGGAGATAGACAAGATGATCGTATCATGTGTAATTGAATCTATGGAGGAATAAAAATGGATAAGAACCATGGTCATAAACATTAAAAAGGATGGAAGGATAAGGATTTGTATTGACTACAAGGACCAAATTGTAGTATGTTTCATTGACCCTTTTCCAATCCCATTTAGTGAGGAAATCCTGGAAGGAGTAGCCAGGTTCCAAATCTATTCATTCACAAATGGTTTCTCAGGATATCATCAAGCTAGAATAGAAAAGGAGGACCAAGAAAATAAAATTTTCACCCTAAATGGGGAAGCTTTTCCTACACAGTCATGCCTTTTAGACTGAAGAACATGCCTATTGTATTTTCATGCATTGTGATGTAGGCATTTCAAGACTTCATCCATAAGTTTCTTCAAGTCTACCTTGATGACTGGACAATGTATGGACTATTGAAAGATCACCGTGATAACTGAGGATGATGTTTGAAAGATGTCAATAGTCGAGGATAGTCCTCAACATTTAGAAATGTGTTTTTACTACTCCATTACAAACCCTATTAGGGCATATCATTTTTAAGGAAGGTTTGTTGGTGGATCCCACAAAAGTTATCATTATTTTAGGATTGGGGAACCTACCCAGCCGAGAGTGCGGTGTGTAGATTCCTTTGGTATACGAGGTACTACTGAAAATTTATCAAGGGGCATGCTGAGATTTCCATTCCATTAGAGAAGTTATGAAACAAAAAGTGCATTTCATTGGGGAGAGGTGCAATAGATGGCATTTGATACATTGAAGAATAGTCTTATCACTACACCCATATTATACTTTCCTTCTTGGGATAGGCCATTCCATGTACATGTTGATGCTTTAGGAATGACGATTAGGGAAATCTTAGCACAACCTAGAGATGGAATTGTTGACCACACCTTATGTTTTGCTAGCAAGAAGTTGACACCAACATAGCAGAACTATACTACTACTGAACGTGAAGTACTAGCAATGATCTACACACTACACAAATTCGAGGCAATATATGTTGGCAACACCTTTCATATTCTACACAGACCACATGGAATTTAAGTACTTGGTGAAAAATCCCATTTTGCAAGGATGCATATGTCGATGGGTCTTGTTGTTTCAAGAATTTGAGTTTATAGTTATTTTGAAACAAGGAAAGAGTAACTTAGGACATGATCATTTGTCAAGGATTGACTCAGGAGAGGATGCATAGAGCATTGAGGATAAAATGTTATACGTGCAACCTGTTTAGGTTGCATGCATGCGCGAGGGACTAAGGACTTGGAAACGAAGCAAATAGCCATACACGTTGCACCTTGGATGTTAATTAGTGGAGACTTATAAAAGCTAGGCCACAATGAGGTTTTACGCCAATGTGTGTTAGAGAATTAACGTGTTGCAATCATAAAGGAAGAACATGATGTGATTGTAGGAGGACACTATGAAGGGAATACAAACATGCACAAGATACTTCTAGTAGGATTTTGGTGGGAAATATTTTACAAATATTGTATTGAGTTTTGCAAGGGTTATGACCATTGCTAGTGCCTTGGAAAACTAGGAAGAATTGATGAGATGTCGTTGAGACCGATAGTTAGCTCAAAACCATTTGTGAAGTGGGCCATTAATTTTTAAGACCAATTTCACCTAACACATGAAGGACTAGTTTGCGCTATATAATTACTGATCGACTACTTAACAAGGTGGGTGGAGGTAGTGCCTATAAAGGACTTTACAACAAAAACAACAACTAGGTTCTTACGGGAAAATATAATCAATAGATATGGATGTCTGCTAAGTTTAACAAGTGATAGGGGTACCCACTTCTTGAATGATACTGATCAAAATCTTGTTGGTAGAATTCATGGTATACCACCACAAGACTACCCCATATCATGCACAGGAAAATGGAACTACTAATGCATTTAACAAAATCTTGAATCACATGTTAACCAAGATTTTGATTTGGGAAGAAAGGATTAGGATGATAAAGTTTTTGCTATTTTATAGTCATATCAAACTACTTATAAAATACTGAACAAGGCCACACCTTTTCAATTGGTGTTTGGCATGGAGGTAGTGTTACCTATTGAATTCATATTAGCATCATTTGAATATAACACACGTAGGAGGGTTAAATGAGGAAAAATCACTTGAGGAGAGGATCAATAAGTTAATGCAGTTAGATGAGAGGTGGACTATTGCTCGTTGGATTCGAGAAAGCAAAGAAAGCTATGTAGAAGGCATGGCATGATAAAAACATCAAGAAAAATAATTTGAGGTTGAGAAGATGGTTCTATTGTATGACTCCAAGTTTCTATGCCATCCTAGGAAATTCAAATTCCATTGGATGGGCCCATATATTGTATCCTATATACTTGATTCAAGAACTTTCTAGTTACTAGATGGAACATGGTTACCATTTCAATGGGAGTAGGCTAAAGCCCTACTATAAATAAGTCTTCCTTGTGTTTATAAATAAGGCAATATTTCCATTTAGCCTAGGATTTCCCTTAATGATTTTCCTTTCTTTTTATTCCCCTTATCATTGTTTGTTTACTTTTTTTTTTTTATTGTGTGCATGTTATACCTTTGGTAGCCATATATTATTTTCAAAAAAATTCTATGTGTAGAGGACCACACATTTTGTTTCGTGTGGGGTGAAGTAATGCAACAAGTAATGGAAGTTGGTAGTAGAAGCTGTGTTTTGATGGCCTAGATTGAAGGATAAAAAGTGCAAAGTTTGGAAGAGCGCGTGTAGAAAAGGTGGACATAAGGAGATTTTTGTTAAGAAGGCTTTACAAAGACCACATACAAGTATGAGAAGTGTAGGAACAACATGAGGTAGGTGATGTCAAAAATCAGGGTAAGGATAGAAGAAGTTCCTTTGAAATTGCTAGCTTACACGTAAGGATATTCGTCCGAAGAAGGATTTTTACGTGATGAAGGTTATAGGGGTTTTTAGAACAGGATTGGGTGTGGGGGTAGAAGCACTGAAGGTTGGATTTAGAAAAAAGGATGCCTTTATTACAAAGGTACATTCATAGGTGGCATTGCATTTATTTGAAAAGAAGAAAAATATTTAAGTAGAAGGTCAGGATACATTATTGTTACCTTGCATTTGTGATATCAAAAAGCTCTTGAAAACTAGGGCATCCTTGAGAAAATTTATGCAAAATAAGGTTGTGAAGATTTGTGTGCATAGCCATTTTGATCAAGAAACTGAGGTGGAAAAATGATACATGGGCGTGAAGGAGAGGGTTGTTGTAGTTTTTGAAACCTGTAAGAAAATACACCATCTTGTTGAAGGAATGGTTTTTCCAAGTTAGGGTTCCATAGCTAGGGCACATGATTGAAGGTTTCACATAAGAGTAGAGCCAAAGAGTTAAGCGGAGAGAAAGGATCGGAAGGAAGAATTATTTTTAAATAACCCAACAAGAGAAATGTCACCAAGAAAAGTAACCACCATTTCAAAAAGGAAGGGCAAGGGAAAAGGGAAACAAGTTGTTTCCACTAGCTTCAACAAAGAATGGTACATAGAAATGGAATACCTAGATGGTGTATTGCTTGGAAAATAGTGGGTGTCTCATATATGAAAGATGGAGGTGAGTGAATATAACCATCAAATGAGTACCACAAAGAAAGAGATGGTATTATAAATGGTTAGCCCTATGGACAAGAGGACATTAGATGGAATGCCCATCTATGATGATGAAGTAAAGGTGAAGATAGAGAAATCTGAGTTTTGAAACTCTATGAGTTTCCCTATTTTGGAAAAATTGAGCAGTTTTACGAATGGCTAATGTCATGTGTACATGAATACCATTTCTAGTTTGTAGGACAAAGGATGAGGATAACTCCCAAACTGATCTCCAAATTTACTAGTCTTACCTGCGAGGGAGATTCATTTGATGATGAATTGGATGAAAAGGAGGCCATCAAGAAGACTATGGAGGCCTATAAATATAAGAAGGGGTCACAATACTTTGAAATCTCTGTGATTTTTGACCCTGTGATGAGGATGGCTGCACAGTTAATATCCAAGTTGAATGGAAAAGAAATGTGGACACAGGTCAACAAGGCCTAGTTGAATGTTTTCCAAAAGATCTTAGAGGGAACCATCTATAACCTCTTAGCATTCATAATAGAAGAGATCACCAGTACCATGCATGATAGAGATAAAATTATGTTTGTTAATGTCCTCCTAACCATCATCTTTTTAGAAATTGAAGTGCTCGATGGAACAAAAACATTGTATGGGAGTACCTAGATGAAAACCCCTCACCTACAAAATTATTTGAGAAGTATACTTGTAAAGCAATGATGGATGCTCACGAGGTGCACTTAGAAAAATGGTATAAGCAGATGCAAGATGCATTTGACGTAGAGTGGAGGATACATGAGAAGGTACCTATCTTACTACAAGGTAAAGTTGAGTTCACCAAATACCAACACTTACGCATTGGCCGTTTACTCTATCGATGGTGCCAAGGGTCCTGGTGTAAGTTTACATTATCCTTCATGACATAATACTTCCGGACCAATGTCAATAGATTCAAGGAGGCAAATAATTTAATATTTTACCTCAAAGCATGGTAGAATAGGACTACCGTGAGCTACACAAAACTTTGATATACCAAAAGAAGCATGTCTATATGGATAAGTATGTCTCCCATGATGTGTATATGATGAAGCCAATAACCTTTCTTATTGTTGGGTGGATCTGTAGTAAGGGTATACCTATGCATAAGGCTGAAGTATGAGAAGGGAGCTTATGTGGAAAGTGATGTATTGATCCTAGAAGACCCTACCATAAGGAAGAAGTTCATGTTAAGGAAAAGGGAGAGAGAGGATGTTAGTGTGAGTTACCCTATGTGTCCTCCTCTCATGTAGGAGGGTCATCTCACATGGGTTAGGTTTAGGGTTTCATATGTGTCATGCACTAGGGTTACTCAACACCCTATATGTACCCCTTTTCTATTCATTTATGAGCATGTCAAGACACTCCGGTGTCTTTCCTCTATGCAAGCTTTGTTTCTATTGAGCAAGTTCTTCCATTACTGATCAATTTTTTCCTTGTTATCACTGGAGCTTTCACGATTCCATTGGAGTGCAACTACTTCATGGTGCCTTGTTTCCAATTCGATTCTCACAAAATATTTTCATGGTATCAAAGCTACACGACTTATCGTTAGACCAAAATCTCAAGCTTATGGTGGAGATGGATCTCATCATGTTAATCAGTTGCTATACCAATACCCTTTCGCATGATGGAGTATGGTATACATCCAATCAAGCCCATCAACATTAGGAGGAAGTGACATTAGGAATTTCTTGAGAGGTCACCCATTCTAGAACTACTCTGGGGGTGGCGCGCTTAATTTCCTAGTATCAGAGATGCATGACTTACCGTCACACCAAAAGCTCGAACTTTTGGTGTGACAGAAAGTCATGTAGCTCGATACCATGAAAATAGTTTGCGAGAATCGAATCGAAACGAGGCACCACAAAGTAGTTACACTCTAACAATCGTGAAAGCTCTAGCGATAGCAAGGAAAAAAATTTACCGTGATTTTAAAAAGTTTTTTCTTGGTAAGTTTTTAAAAAGTTTCTAATTTACCATGATTTTAATCAAGTTTCTAAAACCATTTAGAAATTTGTTTTAATTAGAAGTTTCCATAGATATTTAAAAATCTTCATCTAAAAATCTTCATTAGATTAGATCTAATTAGATTTAATTAAATTAGATCTAATTTTATTTCATTCACATTATTTAAACAATATATTTCCTTTGGCATTATAATTTGGTCTATTGGCTTTGTGTATTTTTAACCTTCCGTGAAAGTCTTTGAAGACGAAGGGTGAGGTCCAGATTAGCGGTGGCTAATCCCCCTCGTAATACAAACAAACCCTATCTCAAATTTTGTGCCATTTTCAACGAGCATACATACATCGACTCCCTTTGCATGCTTTTAGGTGCTTTTTAATCTGTTTTTGGCTTATTGGCTTTTTCTCATCAAATTACGAGAATTGGTTTTTGCTATAAATTTTGACTCATTGCTTGGTTTTGAGCACTTCTTTAGTCAAAGTTGCATGTTTTTTCACACTCTAGATGATGGGATCATTAGCTTTGTAAATGCACTAATTTTATAAAGTGCCACATTCTGGGGGGTGTCTTTGTATTGCTTAAGTCAGCTCAATTTTTTGAGCTTTGTTCTATTCCTTTTTTGTGGACTTGTGAGCGCATCCGCCATAGTTTTATGACAAAGGGATTCTTTCATGTGATGTGAGACACTTTTTCTCACCACCAGGGTTGGCTTTCACCTCCTTTCTATTTTTTACTTGTGCTTGTTTACGGTGTTCCTCTTTTGTTGCGCTCCACGAAACATTGTTGTGGTCTCCTCTCTTGCGTGTTATTACGCTAATTGCAAGATGAGTTACCAAGTGTTTCAAACCGCATGCACGGACCCGATTGTAATCAATGCACTAAACTATAAAGTGCCAAAATCGGGGGTTGTTATTGTCCTGGGTGGTTGTGTTTCTTTTCTACATTTCTTCTCTCTCTCTCACTATGGATGCACTTTCAATTCCTTTGCTTACGCCATTCAAATTTTTCAAATGGAGATCAAAAATAATAATGAAACTAAGGGGTAAAGGGTTATACCACATCACCATGGGAATTGAGACTGAACCAGACGACGAACCTGAAAAATCTAAGTGGTTAAACCGTAGTGATGAAGCTTTAGGTTTTCTTTGCATGTCTGTTTCTCCTGACTTGCTCTTCCACATTGAGGCATTTGAAACACCTACATCTATGTGGAAAATTTGGATGCGATGTTTGGACAACTAGATGACATGAGAGCGCATGAGTTGGAAAACGAACTACTAGGGTTAAATCCTAGTGACTTTGAAAACCTACAAGCCTTCTTCTCGAAATTTGTCCACATTAGATTATTGTTAAAAGGATGTCAAGTAGAAAATAAATATTCTCAATTGATCTTGTCGATTCTCTCTAAGCTAGGTCCCGAATATTCTATCTTCGTGTCAACTTTCTACGCTACAAAAGCTGCTTTGGGCGATACTTGGATGATGCCCTCCTTTGACTATTTTTCATCCCAACTCATTCAAGAACAAGACAAACTCATTCAAATGGGGTCTCTCAAGTCCAAGTCACATGCCCTTGTAGCAAGTACTAGCAAGGGAAAGAAGACTGAAAAGAAGAAAGAAACTAAGGATCAACCTAAGAAAGAAACCAAGATCAAACCTAAAAATGACACAAACACTTTGACTTCTGAGCCTAGGGTGTAGAAAAGCAAGTATTTGTGTTCCTATTGCAAGAAGACTGGTCACGACAAGAAACACTATTTTAAGAAATAGATTGATCACTTATCTCATTTACTTGAGAAAAATAAAATAAGTGTTCTTGAATCAATAAAACAAAGTGCTCTGAAGGTTGAGTCTTTTGCTGCAAAAGGTGCTAGAAATGATAAGAAGAAAGGAAAGGCCCTTTTAGCCAAAGTTGCTCCTTCATCAACATGGATTATAGATTCCGGTGCCTCGCACCACATGGGTTCTTCACATGTTGAGTTTTCCAACATCGAACCTTGTGGAATGTCATAAATCATGATGGGTAATGACACGGCAAATTGTCGGTTTCTTATAGTGGATAAGTAGATATGGATGGGGAACATTTAACCAAGTGTTGAGTGTTCCTGATCTCTCTACCAATCTCCTATCAGTTTACCAAATTACTCACCTTGGTGAAGGAATGCGAGTGGAATTTAGTCCTAACTCGGTGATTATTCATGAGCTTAACAATGACACTACAGTGGTTGAGGGAAAGGTAGATCACCATTCATGATTGTACACCTTTTCCCACTTTACTTTTGATTCTATGCCCACTGCCTTGCTCATCCATACAAATGAGGTTAGTAAGCTAGGACATGAGTGTTTTGGACACCTAAATTATCGCTACCTTGAACAATTGATTCAAAATGAAATGGTTAACGGGTTGCCTCGCGTCAAGTTTTCTAAGGGTATTTGTGAGGGTTGTAGCCTTGGAAAGCATCCGAAAAGAACTTTGACAAAGGAAAATCCTGAAGAGCCACTCGTCCCTTGGATCTTGTTCACAGCGATGTTTTGGTCCATTTCCTTCTCCTTTGTTTACTAGAGCTCTTTATGTGCTAACCTTCATTGATGACTATTCATGATATAATTGGGTATATTTTATTAAGCTTAAGTCTAAAGTATTTGAACATTTTCAGGACTTTAAGGCTCTTGGCCGAGAAACAGTGGAAGCAGTCTATCAAGGTTCTTCAAACTGATAATGGAGGTGAATATGTAAACAATAGGTTTATGGATTTTACTTACGAAGGAATCTCTCTTTAGCATACGATTGCTTATAGCCCTTCACAAAATGGATTCGTGGAAAGAAAGAACCATACTCTTAAGGAGATGGCCACTTGTATGATTCACTCGAAGTCTCTTCCTCCGCAGTATTGGGCTGAAGCAATGAATTGTGTAAATTACATTCAGAACCATGTTCCACACAAGGTAGTAAGAGGTATGACACCCTTTGAAGCCTAGTTTGGACGCAAGCCTAATGTTGAGCACTTTCAAGTCTTCGGATCCAAGGCTATGGCTTGGATTCCCAAGAAGAAATGTAAGGCATTGGAACCACAATCCAAACCTTATATATTTATAGGGTATCCTGATGGCGTGAAGGGATATTGATTGATGAATTATACTTCTCATGAGCTATATATTGAGAGAAGTGTTAAGTTTGATGAGTCTTCTTTGACTTCTACTTCTCCACCTATAGAGGTTCTTCAGCTCGCTGATTTAGATTCTGACTCATCAGATGATGATACCGTTGAGCATACTCTCTCTCCGGATCCTCCCAACCATCGAGATCTTTGAGTCTTCGATTCGATAGTAGTGATGATGAGGACTATGTCCCTTCTCACTCAAGTGAATAATCTTCTAACTCGATCTTGATCCTCCCTGGTCCCCCTTTGGGCGAGAAAACTTTGTAAAGTGCTAGAGATTTAGCTAGAGATACTTTGGATATGAGACATACTCACTCAGATTTCGTTGGACCCCACTCTTTCTTCACCTCTTGCTCGATCCACAGTCTTTCCGGGAGGCTTCTAGTATTCCTAAGTGGGATTCTACCATGGATGAGGAGTATTCCTCTCTCATGAAGAATGATACTTGGGATATCACCACTCTTTCGAAAGGAAGAAAAATCGTTCGGTGTAAGTGGGTGTTCCGGAAAAAGTATGGAGTATATGGAGACATTGAAAATTTTAGAGTGCGATTAATAGCTAAGGGTTTCTCCTAGATAGCTAGGGTTGATTATACAAAAAAATTCTCTGGTTGTGAAGATGACTTCTATTCAACTGACCCTAGCCATTGCCACAACAAATAGATGGAAAGTCCATAAAATGGACGTTAAGAGTGCTTTCCTTCATGGTGACCTAGAGGAAGAGATCTATATGGAACAACCTCCGTGTTATGTCCAAGATTCCTCTCCTCGTTTGTAAGTTAAAGAAGTCTCTTTATGGCCTTAAATAATCCCCTTGGGATTGGTATGCCAAGATGGACTCCTTCTTACTTACATCAGGGTTTACTAGGTGTCACTCGATCCAAATGTTTATATTCTACTGCAAGATGACTCCATACTCATTCTTGTTGTAAATGTTGATGACTTGTTGGTCACACAGAAGCTCTTCCTCTATTATTGATTATGTGAAGATCGCCTTAGACAACAAGTTCTCTATGACTGACTTAGGTCTACTTCATTACTTCCTTGGGATCCAAATTTCACAATCTAACTCAAGAATCTTGATTTCACAACCTAAGTATGCTCTTGATTTTCTTGCTCAGTTTCAGATGTCTGATTGCAAGTCTTCTGCTAATCCTTTTCTTTCTGGGGTTAAGTTGGTTTCAAATTTCTCTACTCCCTTGGTTGATGCTACTCTTTACCAAAAATTAGTTGGGAGCTTGATCTACTTGACTCATACTTGACCGGATTTATCATATGATATTGGGATTGTGTCTAGATTCATGCATGAGCCACATGAGCTGCATTGGAAATCAAGCTAAATGGATCCTTCATTATGTTCGTGGCACTTATGCTGATGGCATACACTATCATGGAGGGGTTGATATTGACTTGATTGGATTCATAGATTCTGATTAGGCCGGTGACTTAGATCATTAGAAATCTACTTCTGGCTACAATTTCTCTCTTGGTTCAGGTCCTATTAGTTGGTCTAGCAAGAAGCAAAATGTAATTGTGATATCATCTACAGAGGAAGAATACAGAGGAGTAGTTAACACTGCCACAGAAGCTATTTGGCTATAGGGTATTCTGACAGAGTTTGGAATCCACTTTTGGCGGCCTACCATTATCTACTATGATAACACAAGCACTATCTCTATTTGCAGAGATCTAATTCAGCATCAGTAGATGAAGCACATTGAGATACATATGCACTTCATATGAGAGATTATTCATGATGGTATCATTGACATTCAGTACATTCAGACAGCTAATCAAATTACAGACTTATTCACCAAGCCTTTCACTGAGATGAAGTTTCTTCACTTACAGTCTCTTCTTGGGGTGAGGTCTTCTGTAGCTGCCCATCTTCTTAGGGCTATTTAGTCCTTCTTTTCTTCTTCTTCTTCTAGGAAGATTGTGATTGTGTACTTAGAGTGTCTTCCTCTTCCGTCTCGACTCATCACATGCCCACTACCCTAGCTTCAATGAAGGGGGTGTTAGTGTGAGTTATCCTATGTGTCCTCCTCTCATGTTGGAGGGTCATCTCACATGGGCTAGGTTTAGGGTTTCATATGTGTCATGCACTAGGGTTACTCACCACCCTATATGTACCCCTTTCTATTCATTTATGAGCATGCCAAGACACTCGATGTCTTTCCTCTATACGCAAGCTTTGTTTCATTGAGCAAGTTCTTCTATTATCGATCAATTTTTTTCCTTTCTATCGCTAGAGCTTTCATGATTCTATTGGAGTGCAACTACTTCATGGTGCCTCATTTCGATTCGATTCTCACAAACTCTTTTCGGAGGAGGCACGAGAAAAAGGCATCAAGTACACAAATAATGCAATCTGTTGGCGCACAGGAGTCATGTGAAAGGCCAAGTACATATGCACAGAGGTATAAGTCCCCATAGAAGAGAAGGAAAAGACACTTGAGGAAGAGGCACCAGAGAAAAATGACACCCCTGTGAAGGAATATTCACCAAAGCAAGGAAGGAGACACCTATTAAAGAAGAGAAAGAAGAGTCTCCTATACAAGAATCGCAGTTAGGAAGAAGGAGAAAGTAGTAGAAAAGGTAGAATCGGAAGAAATGGAGAGTGTGGAGGCTGAAAAGGGTGAAAAGGATGATGAAAAGTGTAGAGAGGCTCAAGACCATCCTGTGTACGATGTACATGACTCGAGAAGGAAGGAAATGAAGAGAAGTATGAGGATGAAGGAGGCGCTCATATCCAGGAGGAAGTGTAACATTCCCATTTTAAGACTCTAGAAATAAGGAATTTTTTTTTAATAATGTTCTCTATTCTAAATAATTATAATTTAGAACACACATTTCCATGCCAATCAATCTCATAACGGATAACCATATGCACCTATAATGACTCGGATAACACCAATCTCTCATGTCGTAACTCGATATCATACCCATCTCTCATGTTAACTCAATGAATTGTATACTAGGTATACTTGGTTCTCTTACCCTTTTGGGGAATTAAGTGTTCTATTTAAGAGGCCTATTTGAATATATGTTACCAATATTCATCTAAAATATCACTTCTTAAACTAGGTGACAGAGGAAATGCAACAGTAGTTTTCGATACTTTGGAGAAATATTTTCAACATACTACTCATGTTAATACTCCTAGATGACATACTCGTCAAATGGAATACATCCTTTAACCCACTTCATTTTTTATCTAGAATGGTCTTCACTGACTCCTATCAGTCCACTTGTTCAAGGTTTATCCCTAGCCAAGGTTAGCAACATAGTTTAGTGTAGAAGACTACTCATGGTGACTAAGGGTACATAGACATACTCAATCGACCTAAGTCAATTGCGTGTGTCTAGTTATCCTAAGTCATCATGAGTTTCCCCTAACACTAGATCATGCTTCTAACCTAACCTAGGGTATAACTAAGATCAAGTCCAATTTTATGTAGATCTAGATGATTCAACTCAGAAGGGTGTTGTCACATGTCAACTGCAACACAGTATCCTCATGAAGACCCGAGTCTTCATGAAGGTACTTTGTAATACAGTTGGCATGTTCCAACATCTGAATGAGTCATCCCATTTAGATGTACATACCCAAGAAATAATTTAATAATATAATTAATTTCCTTAATTAAAGTTTAATTAAAGCAGCCCTATTGAATCCCTAGTTTCATTAACCATTAGGGTTACAAGAAATAAATGAATTGTAATTACTTTGCAGATACATCTACCTCCCAACCCCTTTCCAAAGATTTGTTTTTCATTCATTAACTTCCTAATTTAAGATTCGGTTTTACAAATAGAATCAACATACTAACAATGAGGTTAACTTATTTAACTTATCCAAGTCTTAGCTTGTTTAAGTTTTGAATCAAATTCTTTTATAATAGACTTCATTAAGATGAAGTCTACTTATTGTATATATATTATTTTCATTTTTTTACTTAGATTGATGAATTAAACAAGAGGAAGCACACCTTCCTCTTTCCAGAATGACATTTGGATTTGATTCCAAAAGGTCTTAACAGACTGCTTAATATTGCAGAATATTTGCCTTTCCTTTTTACTTATTAAGAGTTAGGGTTCATTTGGAACCTCATAACATTTTACAAGTTTTCATCATGATTCCATTTACCCATTAACATCATTTTAGTAAAACCATAGTGATTTATTGAATGACCAATCATGAATGCCAACTTTAATAAGTTGCATTAATTAAGAGGGTAGTATATCTAGTACCCTTATCCTCTAGTTTATTTTAAGCCAACCCAAAAGGGTTCATTTCAAATATATATATATATATATAAGAATAGAGATAAGCATATCATTTCCATTCACAAAATGTAAAAAAATATGACACATCAAGTACAGATAAACCCACAATCTTTTCCATTTATCAAGGTGGAATTCATACATTACAAGTTCAAACACTTCAGACATCTTTAGTGTCAAACAACATCAATAAGCTCTATTAAAATACAAATTTCCTTTCCAACAAATACATTTCAATAATGAATCATATTTCCTCATAAAAGATCTAGTCTTTTTGGTAAAAAAAGTAACTTCATAAAAGATCTTGTTTCCTTTTACCACTTAAAGTCCATTTGAAAAAATTGCCAGCATGGGTCAATTCATTGAACTGGGCATGATAAGCACTAAGCATTAAGACGATGTGATTTTAACTAACTGTTTCATAAAGAGAAATTTTCTTTTATGAAATAGTTAAAGCATTACAGAAAGAAATCAAAATGAAATAATTGTCATAAAAGATAGAGATAAATTAGGTTTTAATCCATATCATCATTAAGAAAAGATCATGACATAATCAGAATCAAATTTCAACCAATGATTTCATAGAAGGAATTAAAACATTAATCCAGATAAATGATAATTCACCAATCACAAACTTCTTTTCATTTACATATTTTTATGATCCACATCCTATTTAATTCCATCTAACCTAAGAATATACTAACAATAATATCTCAAAGGAATAGTCTACATTAGATGGAACAATAATACTTTTATCTCATCATTAACTTAACTTCATCCTAAAATATAAGATGTCAAGCTCAATCAAACATTATGATAAATTTAGGATGAACCAACAACATCTTGGGAAAGAGTTTCTTATTTAAGAATCTATATCATAAATTCAGAGTCGAAAACCAATCTAAGTTTTATGATCCACATCAAACATATTTGACAAGGAATGAATTCAGTTTGTCATGCACTTGGAACTAATCACTCATCACAACAAGTACATCATTTCAAATGTAAAAGTCAAGAGAAGAAAGGAGGGATTTAGTAATCAGCTACATATCCTGTAATTCATATTCTTACTCCAAAAGATACTTACTCAGAAATTCCCAATCTAACATGAAAAACTATAGAGTAGCCTTTTTGCTTCAGCTAACATTTTCTATCAAGAAAGGGTTTGATACATCAAGCAAGTCCTAGTGGTGACACAATGATACAAATGAACAGGTCAGTTCCCTCTTCTAGAGTGCTACCGATGTAAGATGAAAATAAAAGAGAAAGAGATTGTTCATTCTTAATCCAAGCAAGAACATAATAGACAAGTCTAGCCTCTACTATTTTTCCATTTTAAAGCCTGACAGAGGTTAAATCAGACTCGAGTATAGATAACTTTCCCAAATCAGAGAGAAAGAGAACAACATACATCTACCTTTAGAATTCAAAGAGGATGGTATTGTAAATACCTTAATTAAAACAGAAAGAAAGGATAACAACGAATAATGGTAAGATAAGATCTCATTACTCCTTCCTTAACAGAGGTACTCTTACCAAGATCGAAAAAGAACCGAGACAGATTTGATTACCCAATGCCAAGAAAACACTTAACTCCAAACAACCATTGAAGTCCAAAGAACCATTCAAACTTAGAATCAATAACAAATACCAAAACATAAAAATGGCATACCGAAATTGATTTCTCCTAACTCACAATCGATAATAGCAATTGTAGCACAAAAGCTATGACATGAAAATTTCATTCTTTCTAAAAATAATAACAATAGTTCAAGGAGATATCCCAATTTCACAACAAAGAAGAGAGAGAGTAATCATTTCAGTAATTTACCCCTTTTTTTAGCGACGATTACCTTTTCAAGGAGATAACACAATAGCTTACCCATCAATTGATGGTGAACAAAAAGTCGAGAGAAATACTTACAGTCAAAAATTCCATTTAACCCAACTCGAAACATGCATCATTACATTGTTCAATGAAACGGTCAACTAGAACAGAAGAATAAAATCCAACCTAGGTTCACAACTTGAGAGGGAGACAAACAATATGATGACACAACTACAAGTTCCATGCATGAAGTCAAGCTCAAAAGAAGAGATAAACCCAAAAATGTTACATTCTATTTCCTTCAAGCATCCATCAAGTTAGACAAAGTCGAGTTACTCTAAATTTCAACATTAATTCCCACAAGATTCTACAATATCAATTACATCTCTAAAAAGAGAAATACATACACAGCAGGTCGAAAAGAACAAACCTAGACAATTCTTTCCCAACCAGAGAAAATGTAATCGACATCAATAAACCATTCCATAGATCACTCAAGTAGAATTAAACTAAAAACCATGCCAAAGGATAGGTTGATATTGAGGTGATCCATTCCAGTTACTATTTAGTTTTAGCATAACTCAAATAGTCATACTAAAGTTTCAACATGATCTCAAGTTCAATAGAAGATAAACATGTTTCATACATTTTTCCAATAAAGGAAACAAAAACCCAAAACATAATTCTATCATAACAGTGAATCCTACTATCCATTTTAGCACAGTTCAAATAGACGTACACAAGATTTGACAACATCTCAAGTCTAAACAGAAGTTAAACATGTTTCATAACTTTTTCAAGAAAGGAAACAAACCCAGATCATATTTACATCTAACAGTGACTCCAAACAGAAAAAAATAGTGAAAAATACAAGCATCAAATGTAAGATAAACATCACATGAAAACCCATTTACTTACCAAGAGTAGAGTTATTTTAATGAAGACATTTAGGAAAAAGCAGAACAACTTAATGGGTAGAGCCTATCATGTCTGATAGAGCTTCTTCTTTATTTGTAGAAGATTTCCCAGTTGAGCCTCAACAACCTCTTTTTCTCCATGCAACGTCCACCTCCTCAACTCTTCCACTTCTTATTATACTTCCACAGAGTCCAAAATAGCTCAAGAATGCGAAAATAACAGCTATATGCAAAATATAACTGCTGGTTCGAAGAACCAAAAACTCCATGCAGAGAAAAAACTTGAAATGAACTGAAGATCAAACAACATTTCCAAAAACCTGCCATGCATTTTGCCTAGGTGGTTTCATCACCAAAAACAAAATCAATTAATGTGAAGGACAACCAATTTCCCTCCTATTTCTCCATGCCACCGCCATCTATATTTGGTGATGCCTTAATTCAAAATTTTGCATGCAATTTCCATTTAGTGGTGATGCCAACTAGGCATCCACTATCTCCTAATGCCTCTGCCAAAATTGGTAGTCCATAGCCATTAAAACCAAAATCAATTCCAATTAATGCCTTGAAAACTGATGCCACCAACCTTACCACTAGCCAAGTAGTCCATAGGTACCCCTTAGGTTAGCAATAGTTTAGGTTATATTTTTATTAGGTTATAAATCAACCTTAGTCCTTAGGTAAATATTATTTGCCTTAGGTTGTTTCCAAACTCAATAAATATAAAACATGCCAACTTAGGTTAGGGTGTCAAATTTAGTAGTTTTAGTAATAGGTCTAAGGTCCTTATACGCTATTCAACATTTTATTACTAACAAGAAGACCCAGGCCTATCACTTACAACTTGTTGTAAAGAAAGGATCCCTGAAGAAGGGTCCTTCATATTTATACGCAAAACAAGGCTCAATCTAACTTCACCTTTCCATTTCTCGAATGCCAAGTCAACAAGATGAACAGGTAAGAAGAACTGAAGCATACCTTGGATCAATGGAATTGATCCAAGGTTTTGCTGTCAACATCAAATAAGTTACGAAAACAATAATACAAGTTCATAATCCTTTTTTAAAAAGTGAATTTAAGTTTTACATAGAGATGAATGGCCTCATTTTCAAGTAAGCAAAAATCACCACAAAATGAACCTTTTCAACCAATAATGAATTATCCATTGCAAACTTTATTTCCAAAAGTCATAAGAGTACTACTTCCTAAGAAGAATCACATGTCAACATTTGCAATGTTAAGAGTGGAAGTCATCACAAGAATAACCATGTTAAAGATGTTATAGGAAGTGAGGAAGTGAACAAAAGGATAAAAGGACCCCAACCCCGACTCAAGGAGTAGATAGAAGAGGCCACAAAAAGAGAGGTAGCAGGTATAATAAAGAACTTGGTGGAGTAGGAGGCGGAGCACAACACCGACAAGGTGCTCAAGGAGATGGAGAGGGATAGTGTAGAGAAGGAATATGGAAGCATGGGTGGAGATCCCACCTCACGGTAAGCTTCACAAAGGTAGCGGGAAAAAGAGGAAAAGGTGTGGTAGCAGCGCAAGAGCAAGGAATGAGTTATATTGATGATCTAAATAAGGTATTGCACACATTTTTTCTAGAGTACCATGCCTTGGACCAAATCCTTGCATGGTTTTAATTTAAAGAATAGGGTGCATACCCATGAATAAGAAAGATGTTATCTTGGGATTTTGAGTCCTATGTCAATGAGCACGAGTTCAAAGTCAACCTTGAGGTGTTGATGAAAATACCAGAGACCAAGGGAGTGAACCCTCTCGTGAATGCTTAACAAATGTTAGATGTGAAAGTTTGTAATGCAATCAACAAGGTGTTGGTGGAGGTTGAGGTGAGACTCTTGAAGAGGAATGATAGAGTAAGAGTCTTGGAGGAGGAATTAGAGAAGAAGAATGAAGAAATCATTGAGAAGAGAAATGATTTAAAGTAGGAGGATCGATCGATTGCAAAATTAAGGGAGGAGAAAGTAAAGGTGCATGAAGTTTATAAGAAGGTAGAGATGATTAAAGATGTCATAATCTTGAAGGACCTAGACCTGGCCTCACCTAAGAAAAAATATGAGTCAACCATGTAATGCTTGGAAGACTTGATTTGCATCCTCTCCATGGAAAGGAGACCACTCACATTGGAATCAATAGAAGAGGCATTGGCATGCCAGAAGGAGGAAGAGAAACTAAAGATAGGTGAAATAGTCACTCGGTATTCCAATCTCCTTGCTAATATAAAGATACCATGTAAATGGCATTTGAGACTATGTATAATAACTACGTGACAAAGACATGGTAGAAAATATACTAGTTGCTATGTATGAGGAGATCTAAAGTAATTCCAAGAGAAAAACAAGGAAACAGGGAAAAGCAAGATAAAATCCTAACCGAAGTTGAAAATAAGTTAGAATTAATTAAAGCCTGTAGGGTTTGATTAAGAATCAGCTAAAGGAACTATATCCCCAGGTCACTCGCAAAATGGATGTGTTGGATGACCTTAGCAAGAAGTTGGAAGAAATTGTAAATATGATGAATGTTAAGAGAAAAGAGTTGAGTTTTTAGAAGGTGAGCACTCTAGTGGGTGACCTACTTTAGCAGTGTAGGGTGAGGTGGATTCCTAATAAAATGTTGAGGCTACGAGTAAGGATGGAGTTCCCACTCCTCTTGCAACAATAATATATTCTTTCATTATTCCATTCTTTCATTATTAATTTAATTTGTCCTGGATCACATTATTCTTTATTCTTTAAAGAAGCAAGATGTTTCTGAGGATGGAGAACATACTTAGTGTGGGGTGATGTTGGGCCTTGAAATATTGGCTAAGTACTAAAGGGCATGTGTGGGTAGGACCGGTGAAAATAAGGGCACACGAGGGAGAAGTGTGTAAGATAGATAGGTTTAAGAAGGCTATAGGAGAAACCGGGGAGCACATAGAAGGTAGATATTTGGGTTTAAAGGACTTAGCCATATTCAAAATTTTTGAGGCACTTGAGGAAAAACGTGACCCGACTAGGTGTGTTGAGTGGATAAGGTGCCACCTAGAACCTTGGAGATCAAGAAAAGGATATTGCACAGGGAATATTCCCAAAAGACATTATTATAGAGAGTTGAGGGTTCACCAAAGGGATAAGCATTCACCATTGGAGGACCAGTTTGACACTTGACATGTGATACGTTTAGGAGAGAAGGCATGATGGTGGGTGATGCGCCTATAAAAAGAGCTATAAACACATAGATACAAACACAAAGATATACACAAGAGAAGACAAGGGGAGAAGAAGGAAACCTGATGGATAGAGAGTAAGATGCTAGGTAATAGAGTGCTACAATAGTACTAGGGTTTAAGAGCACCGAGTCTTAAGGGTTGTGAAGGATGTAATAAGCCTCTGTTTGGATCTAGGGTTTGTAACAAGAGTTGAAATGGGAGGTTATAGCTAGAATCTCATACTAGGGAAGATCTTTAGGGATTAAGTCTTTGTCATTTAACATGTATGGTATGAGATGACCTATTTTGATTGTAATATGGCTACATAATCTGTTTCAATTGATATATATATATATATGGGTTTGTTCTATATATCATGCTTAAGGGTGTAAAACCTCATGTAAATGGCTATCATGACTCGGATCTGATTTATCATAATTATTAAAATGATGTTTAGTTTCTCTAATGTATTAATGTGTGGATTTGTAAGCTTCCCCTTCCAATTTTATTTTAGTAAGTGAATGTATTTCTCACTCTACAAATAATCCTCTATCAATGGAAAAAACTTCTCACAATGCTCACATAAAGGAGGGGCTTGGTGCCCACGCGTGCCTCGAGTGAGTTCCCAACACCCGCTAGGTGATAGGTCAGTATGCTTGGGGTTAGAAAGTAATATTGAGGGTAGATAAACATGACTATACTAGCTACTATATTGCACTTTGTGCAATACCTTGTAGGTGTTTCTCTCCGCCCACTTTTTAAAGTAGTCATTACAAGTAATGATATAGGACAAACCATTCCTTTGCATGGCAAGTGAAATCAGCCCTACAAAATCAATGGCCCACTTCTCAAATGGTTATGCACTAGAAATTGGTCTCAAGGGCATCTCATCTCTTCTTCCTGGTTTGTAAAGGTGCTTTGCAATGATCACGGGCCTTGAAAAACTCATTACACTCCTTGTAAAAAAATTTCCCACTAAAAACCTACTAGAAGGATCTTATGCATGGTTGCATTCCATATATAATTTCCTCCTTCCATTCAACCATGTTATTCCTCCATGATTGCAACATGTTATTGCTCTAATACACACCGACATAAAACCTCATCGCGGCCTAGCTTGTATAAGTCTCCACTAACTAGCATGTAGGGTGCGATGCATATGGATAACTTCTTTCTTTCCAAATATTCATTCCCTCCAGTGCCACACCCATTTTGTAACATTCCCATTTTAGGACTTTAGAATCAAGAGAATTTTTTTTTATAATGTTTAATATTCTAAATAAATCAATACTTAGAACAAACTTTCCATGCCAATGAAATTCAATGGATAAACATATGCAGCTGTAATGACTCGGTGATTCACCGATCTATTCATTCCATAACTCGGTAAAAGACGGATCTATTTATTTTATCTTATGTATTGAGTACATATTGTATACTTCGTATACTTTATCATCCTACCATACACCCGGTATTGAGTGATCTATTTAAAGAACATATCTGAATATTTGTTACCAATATTCATTTGATATCATGTTGTTTTAAACTTGGTGACATAGGACAACATACTCAAGTTTGTGATATTTTGGAAAAAGATTTATAACATACTATGTATGTCACTATTCCTAGATGACATACTCGTCATTTTGGAATACGTCCTTCACCTCACTCTTCTATTATCATGATTGGTCTTTATTGACTACCGTCAGTCCACTTGTTTTAGGTTTTACCCTAGCCCTAGATAGAAACATAACCTATTATAGGAAGACACTCACAAAGGCTTAGGGTAGATGGGCATAATCATTTGACCTAAGTCATTCGAATGTGCAAGCGTACCCTGAGCCTTTGGAAGATAATTCCTATCCTAAATACGCTCCTATCCAGACCCAAAGAGAAACTAGGTTAAAGTCGAGTTCAAGATGTGTGTAGATCTAGATGATCAATGTGGAAGGGTGATGCCACATGTCAACTACAATGTTGTATTCTCAAGAATATCTAAGCCTTCTCAAAATTACAGCCCCTGTAGTTGGCGTGTTCGGACATGTTACAAAAACTACCTCATCGAGATGTACATACCCCAAGGAGATTGTTAATAAATTATTAGTTTGGATTAAAACCTGATTACAACAACCTTGCAAACCCTAATCCAACACTCAATAAGTTCTTCCTAAATTTTCTTCATTTAGCCCAATAAAAACTTCATTTTTTCATAGTCGCTTTTAATAATTGATCACATAGTTAAACTATCAATTAACCGTAAATCGTCCAACATTATAATATGTCCTATTTAAAAAGTAAAAACTTTTAGAAAGTTCAACGCTAGAATATATCCAATATAAGGTAGGCTTCATACAAAATCAAGTCTAATAAATTATAGTCATACGTGCAAACCTTCTTGGTTTATAATCCATTAAGAAAGAGAAAGAGTCTTTCTCTACATGTTATGTGTTAGATTTTATCCTACCCAATGTACACATTTTCTTAATGTATGTTCATCACACGTTACATTACTATGTTATATAGTTTGGATAATGAATATCATATACTGCAACTTAACAACTCCATCACAAGTAAGGAGATTGAACTAAATCCCTCTATCTATCTTATGAAAAGATAACCAATTAACATAGAAATAATATAAAGAATATCAACAAGAGAGAATCCATCTCATCCATAGAAGTACAAAATAATTTACACAACCAATGCAGGTAAACTCTCAACTTTCAATTTATCTTATAACTTATACATTTACAAGACTTATGCATTTAGGTATACTGCATAACAATTGTCTTCATTATAAAAGAATACTACATTTCCTTTTTCAATACAATCTCAAGAATGAATCAAAATTCTTCACAAGGAATCAGATTTAATTCAGCCAATGCATCATATAAGTTTTTCCTTCTTTTATCACTTACGAAGTCCATCTGCAAAAATTTCTAGCACGGGTCAATTCAATGATCGAGCATGATAAGCACTAAGCCTTAAAACGAGGTGCATTCCAATAATTGTTCCATTAAAACAACTCTACTTTAATGAGACAATTATTACATCATAAATATCAATAACCTCCATCACCAGCTTTCATCAAGAACCTCCATCACCAGCTTTCATAAAAAAACAAACCAAGAACAAGATCTACACCAAATACAAGCTCGATTACCAGCTCAAGAAAAACACAAACTCCAACAAGATCAGATGAAACTCAAGGTTCTTATATAGTTCAAAATCCACATAATGCAATGAAAGTCAGTTCCAACACAACAACCTCGAATACAAATTTCAGAAATGGAAAATAGAGCTACTAATACAAGCTTCACATGCATGTATCACTATTAAAATATCACAAAGACAGTTTCAAAACCAACGTTATTTTTTCCATGGATTCATATCCAAGATAACAGAGATTGTAAAAACCCAACAAACAAGTAACTAGATAAAACATGCAAGCCCAAAATCTCAAAAGAGAAGAATCATTTTAATGAAACATTTAGAAGAAAGCAAGAGATCTTAAAGATTAGAGCCTATCATGCTTGATAGTGCTTCTACCAAATTGAAAGAGATCTCCAACCGAGCTCATATCTTCTCCTCTTCTCCATGAAAGATCAAACAATCATATTATTTTTCCACAATGCCTCTTATACATCCCACAAACCAAAAATAGGTTTATGAATTCAAAAATATCCATTAAGTGCACTTTAATCTGCTGCTTCAAAAAACTAGAGAGCATGCAGAGTGAAAATTGTGAAACATGTAAAGTGAAACAACCCTAGACAAACCCGCTTGCATGCCTACCAAGACGGTTTGTGCACAAAAACTAAAAACAATAAGTTTCATTAATTCCAATTTTTCCACCTATCCTTCCTTGCCACCACCTTCCAAGTCTGGCAATTGCCAAATAGAAATTAACATGAAATTCTATTTTAGTGATACTTCCACATAAGCCTCCACCAAGTCACTAGCCCCTGCCAAAACTGACACTACCCTATGCATTGAAAACCTTATCAATAACATAAATTCCATAGGAACCGTCACCCTTAATGCATGTAATCACCTAATTCCCCTTCCATACCCATTATTTTAGGATAGATCAAATTTCTTAGGTTAGATTTTAGGTAGTTTATAATGCATTCCTTAGGATATAACTCTAACAACAAATTTCCACCATAGGTCTTAACACATAGCCTTAGGTAGTTTCACATAGGTTAGATTAATTCACAACATAATAGATTTATGAATTAGGTTAGATCATCATAAAACCTTATAGTATTAGGTTCTAGGTTAATTTTAATAGCCTATTAACCTTTCCATATAAAGCACAGAGGTTAGGTTAGGATGCCAATCAACCAACAAAGTAGAATATGAAGCTTTAGGTTAGAATAAGAATTCTATTAAGTGGCATAGCTTAGGTAGCAAATATTCTTACCTAGCTTAGGATTTCATAGGATAATCCTTTTTAGGATCCCGAATCCTTCCTATGCCATGAATAGGATGTATTTTCATGTTCATCAAGCGTCAATGTCCTACCATGATCGATCTCCAAGGACCCAAGCACAACATTCAATTGAATGGAAATACGTTCACACAAAAATCAAAGAAATTGTAATAACAAATTTCAGTCAATATGTCTCTTAATTCATGGAATGTCAATTTACCATTCGTTCAATAGAGCAGATTTAAAACATTCCTTGGATCACTAAAATTGATCCAAGGATGAGTCAGATTAATAGATAAGTTTACAACTCTTAAACTAGATTGTAATTCATCTAAAAGAAGTGAAAAATGGATTCAAGGAAGCCATTCCAATTCAATCAAAGGATCTTAAGAACATAAATGATTTGTCCATATCAAGCATGATCTCCAACAATCAAAAGAACATATCTTTATAAGGAAAATCACATGTCAACACTTGAAATGCAAAGGAGGAAAATAACAACTGTCAAGAGTGTTACATGCTTCCCTCCTAAAATAATCATCGTCCGATGATTACCTCTTTTATTAATTTACACCAAGGACAATCAATTCATTCACTTCTCTTATCCTAAGTCAAATATACCAAAATCTTATAGTTCCAAAAATCAGCATTAAATAGTTGTTTATTCAAATCAAATAAATATCTACCCAAAAAGGCATAATTATTGTCATATAAAGATAAAATCATAAATTTTTATCAATCAATAGAATCAATACTGTTCAAATAGATATGGAAAATCAGTTTTCATATCCTCTAGATTTTCCCAAGTTGCACTCTTTTCATTAAATTGGTCCTACTTGGACCTTATATTGACTTATCTCTCGATTTCTAAAATGCAACTAGCGAGTTTCAAGAACTTGTATGGGTTTAACCACGATTATTCTTGGGTCTTAGACCTACAAGGAATTCCAATTTAACACATGTGATAAATCTGAAACGTATTTCTTAAGAAAAGAAATATGGAAAAAATCATGCATTCGAAAAAGCGGTGGTAATGCTAAATGGTAAGCTTGAGGTTGATTACTTCAACTATTTCAAAAGGTCCCACATAACATGGTGATAACTTGGTAGCCTTGCCAAAAGTTATAAAACTCTTTTTTGGTTTAACCCGAAGAAAAACCTTCTCACCAAGTTCAAATTTCCTGTCAACCTACTTCAAGTCAAAGTGTAACTCTTTTACCTATCTATGCTTCTTTTAAGCATTCAAAAATTATTTTAAATTTTTCCATTTTCATAAGGATTTTAGGTCCAATTACCTCTCTATTTTCTATGCTATCCCAACTAATAAGGGTTCTGCATTTTCTTTTATTATAATGCCTCGAAAGATGCCATCTTAAGAGAAGCATGATATGTATTATTGTATGCAAATTCAACTAATGGAAGATACTCTTCCCACTTATATTGTTGATCCATGCAATACATTTGTAACATATCTTCTAAAACTTGATTTACTCTTTCAGTTTGCCCATCTATTTCCAGGATGATATGTAGAACTAAAATTTAGCTTAGTTCTAGAGCTGCATTAAGTGTTTTCCAAAATCTTGATGTCATTCTAGGATCTCTATCTAAAATGATTAACTCAGGTACTCCATGTAATCTGAAAATTTTGTGTACAAATCTTCTTGTTAAAATAGGAGAATCATCCTTCAGATTTCCAGCAATAAAATGTGCTACCTTTGTTAGTTTATCAACAACTACTAAGATAACATCATGCTTATTTCTCGACATAGGTAACCCTTGTACAAAATCCATGCTTATTACCTGCCATTTGTACTGCGGTATGCTATGAGGATACAACAAACCGGATAGGTGCATATGTTCTCGCTTTAACACGTTGACATTCAAGGCAATGTGTCACAAAATCAATAACATCCTTTTTCATTCCTTTCTAGAAATATTGTTGTTTTATATCAGCAAGCATCTTAGTAATGCCAGGGTGTCCAGAAAAAGGTGAATTATGAAATTTAGCTAACAATTTCTTTCTCAAATCATTAAGCAAAGGTACATAGACTCTATTTTCAAATTGTAAGATTCCTTCCTTATCAAAGCAAAAAAATTTATACCTCGAATCATTAGAATCTGTAGCAAGTGCTACTTTTACTTTTTGAAAGTAAGAATCAGATTCCATAACACTTTTTACTTCATCCTTAAATTGATTTCTAAGTGTTATAAGAGCATAAATGTGCTTCCTATGACTTAGAGCATCAGCCACTCTATTTTCTTTTCCTTTAATATAAATAATGTCAAAATCATATTGAGACAAAACCTCTAACCACCTTTGTTGTCTTGCATTCATATTTGGCTAAGTAAAAAAGTACTTCAACCCAAGATGATCAGTTTTCAACTCAAATGGTTTACCAAGAAGATAATGCCTCCAAACTTGGAATGCATTAACAATGGCAACAAGCTCTAAATCACATGGAGCATAATTCAACTCATGTAACTTAAGTTTTCTACTTTTGTATGCTATAACATGACCAATTTCTAACAAAATACCTCCTAGACCTTCATCAGATACATCAGTTATCACCATAAAATATCCATTAGGATATGGTACTACAAGAATAGGTGCTGAAGTTAATTGTTCCTTCAAGGTTTTAAATGCAATTTCACATTTCTCACTCCAAACAAACTTTTTATCTTTGTTCTGTAAGGAAGTTATTGGTGCAACTATCTTAGAAAAGTCTTTTACAAATTTCCTATAGTAGCCAACAAGTCCCATAAATCTTCTAACTTCATGTACATTCTTTGGTGCAAGCCATTCTATTATAGCTATAATTTTAGAAGGATCTACAACAATTCCATCTTTACTAATTATATGACCCAAATAGTACACTTCTGTGTCATAAAAGGAACATTTGGACAAAGTTTACCAAATAACCATCTCTTTCTCAAAATTTCCAAAACTATTTTCAAATGCTCATGATGCTCCTCAATTCTTTTAGAATATATGAGAATGTTGTCTAAGAATACAAGCACAAAGGTTTCTAAGTATTCTTGAAAGATATTATTCATTAAATTCATAAATGCCGCAGTGCATTAGTTAATCTAAAAGGTAAAACCGTAAACTCATAATGTCTATACCTTGTTTAGAAACCTTTTTTATGAATATCCTCATCCTTAATTCACAATTGATGATATCCAGATCGAAGATATATCTTGGAATATATCGATGCTCCATTCATCCGATCAAATAAATCGTTAATCCTAGGAGTGGATATCTATTCTTGATTGTTACCTTGTTTAACATTTTGTAATCAATGCACAATCTAAGTGTTCCATATTTCTTTTTCATAAAAATTATGGGTGCTCCCAAGGTGAAACACTCAGTCTAATCAAACCCTTTGACAAAATTTCTTGCAATTGAGCCTTAAGCTCTACTAATTATATAGTAGTCATTCGATAAGGTGCCTTAGAAATAGGTTCAGTACCTGGTTTGATTTCAATCATGAAGTCAAACTCTCTTTTGGGTGGTAGACCTAGAAATTCTTCTAGAAATACATCACTGAAGTCTCATAACAATGGATATCATTCCATAATATCGCTACTTTCTTCTGTTGATTTAGTAATTTTTACAGCATATAAGGTACATCCTTTATTTTTGGCCTTTTTAAGTTGCATAGCTGACAATTTTCTAACATAAATCTCATGTTTCACACCCTGAATCTCTACTATTTTCTACAGGTCATCTAAATAACTAATGTGTTTTTCAAAATAGTCCACTTTAGCCTTATGTTCTGCTAATCAATTAACACCTATGATTACATCATAAGACCCTAAAGGTGTAATATAAAGATCAGCCTCTATGGAAAAGTTAGGTAAATCAAGGACTGCTCCAAAAAGACACATACTAATTGTATGAACAACATTATTACCATCTTTATGCGAGTACAGTCCATGTTTTATCCATGTTTCCAACTTTTCTTTTTAATTTTGATGTTAAATTACTATAAATGAAACATTCAAAGTAGCTCGAGGTTTCAAAAAGAATAGTTATTTGTAAACCAAATAACTTACGGAACTTTAATGGGTGTGGCATGCTTCTTGACCTCGCTTGTTAGCTCCGTAGCATGTATCTTGTGTTGTTGATTGCGATCATCCTTCTTCAAAGGAAATTGATTCACATAATGATCTTTTCCATAGTTATAACAGCCTCCTATAGGTCCCTTCCTAGGCTTAGTTTTAATTCCAACCTTAGAGTTATCATTCTGACCCCCATAGGACTTTTGTTCGTTATTATTGTTCTTGGAAAAGTTGTTCTGTGTATTACCAACAAACTTGTCTGTTCCTGCTTTCCTATTTGCATCAGATGAAAACTTAATTTTCATTCTGAATTTCTTCCATGGTCCTTTCTTGGGTGCAAGAGAGGATGAAGAGGAGTTGGGATTCTTCTTCCTTACTTCCTCCTTGTGAGCAAAAATTTCCTTTAATTTCTGTTCCTACCTTATGGCTTTTTCAACAACCCCTTACATCGTGGTTGGGTTGTGACCAACCACCTCTCCTCCTATAACAAGATTTAATCCCATGATGAATTTATGTATCCTGAACTTCTCATCAGTTTGGTACTGAGGCACATACTTAAGGAGTTTTGTAAATTGCTCCCAATACTTAGTTATAGTTAGCTTTCCTTGAGCTAAGTTCTGAAATTCAGTCATTTTCTGATCATAGTAAAGTTGTGGTAGCCATCGTTGCCTAAAGTAACCCTTAAATTGGTCCCATGTGATATTAGATTCATCAATGTTCAACTCAACCTTGCATTGTCCCACCACGAAGATGCTTTGTGTGAAAGTTGATATGCTCCCCATATCACCTTTGTTTCTTCTGAGAAATTTCTTATTGCAAAGTATTTCTCCATTTCACTGAGCCAGTTCTCAGCCCCATCTCCTAATGTGGTGCCATCAAACTTGGGTGGAATTATCCTTTTTATGTCATTAGTGAGTTCTGCTGCTAGCCTAGCCTTTTTGTTCTTAGGCTGAACAGGTATGTTAACATTGTTATTATCAACACCCACATTGGTGTTATCCCTGGAGGTGGCTAATTATTGTTATTATCTTCTTCTTCCTCCTCATTACCCATTACTTGTTGTTTCAAGCATAACCAAATGATCTCTTGTGTCCAATAGGGCAGCAAGGATCTCATCGAGTTTCTAGGTAGTTGCCACTCCTTCCTTAGGTGGAGGGTTATTTGTAATGTTTCCTCTTGTTCTCACCATTTTCTATTACAAGAAAATTTAAGTTTCATTAGATTGTGGACATAATAGGTCCAAGAGCTACAACCTTCAGCTCTGATACCAAGATGTAACATTCCCATTTTAAGACTTTAGAATCAAGAGAATTTTTTTATAATGTTCATTGTTCTAAATAAAGTAATATTTAGAACAAACATTCCATGCCAATCAAATTCAATGGATAAACATATGCAATTGTAATGACTCGGTGATTCACTGATCTATTCATTCCATAACTCAGTAAGCTACCGATCTATTTATGTTATCTTATGTATTGAATACATATTGTATACTTCGTATAATTTTTCATCCTACCCTACACCGGGTACTGAGTGATCTGTTTAAAGAACATATCTAAATATTTGTTACCAATATTCATCTGATATCACATTGTTTTAAACTTGGTGACATAGGACAATGCAACCAGCAGTTTGCGATACTTTGGCCAAAGATTTATAACATACTATGTATGTCACTATTCCTAGATGACATACTCATCATTTTGGAATACATCCTTCACCTCACTCTTCTATTATCATGATTGGTCTTTATTGACTATCGTCAGTCCACTTGTTTCAGGTTTTACCCTAGCCCTAGATAGAAACATAACCTATTATAGGAAGACACTCACAAAGGCTTAGGGTAGATGGGAATACTCATTTGACCTAAGTCATTCGAATGTGCAAGCGTACCCTGAGCCTTTGGAAGATAATTCCTATACTAAATACGCTCCTATCCAGACCCAAAGAGAAACTAGGTTAAAGTTTGAGTTCCAGATGTGTGTAGATCTAGATGATCAATGTGGAAGGGTGATGCCACATGTCAACTACAACATTGTATTCTCAAGAATATCTAAGCCTTCTCAAAATTACAGCCCTGTAGTTGGCGTGTTCCAACATGTTACAAAAACTACCTCATCGAGATGTACATACCCCCGAGGAGATTGTTAATAAATTATTAGTTTGGATTAAAACTTGATTACAACAACCCTGCCAAACCCTAATCCAACACTTAATAAGTTCTTCCTAAATTTTCTTCATTTAGCCCAATAAAAACTTCATTTTTTCATAGTCGCTTTTAATAATTGATCACATAGTTAAACTATCAATTAACCGTAATCATCAACATTATAATATGTCCTATTTAAAAAGTACAATAACTTTTTAGAAATTTCAACGCTAGAATATATCCAATATAAGGTAGGCTTCATACAAAATCAAGTCTAATAAATTATAGTCATACGTGCAAACCTTTTTGGTTTATAATCCATTAAGAAAGAGAAAGAGTCTTTCTCTACATGTTATGTGTTAGGGTTTATCCTACCCAATGTCCACATTTTCTTAATGTATGTTCATCACACGTTACATTACTATGTTATATAGTTTGGATAATGAATATCATATACTGCAACTTAACAAGCTCCATCACAAGTAGGGAGATTGAACTAAATCCCTCTATCCATCTTATGAAAAGATAACCAATTAACATAAAAATAATATAAAGAATATCAACAAGAGAGAATCCATCTCATCCATAGAAGTACAAAATAATTTACACAACCAATGCAAGTAAACTCTCAACTTTCAATTTATCTTATAACTTATACATTTAGGTATACCGCATAATAATTGTCTTCATTATAAAAGAATACTACATCTCCTTGTTCAATACAATCTCAAGAATGAATCAGAATTCTTCATAAGGAATCATATTTAATTGAGCCAATGCATCATATAAGTTTTGCCTTCTTTTATCACTTACGAAGTCCATCTCGCAAAAATTGCTAGCACGGGTTGATGAACTCGAGCATGATAAGCACTAAGCCTTAAAACGAGGTACATTCTAATAATTGTTACATTAAAACAACTCTAATTTAATGAGACAATTATTACATCATAAATATCAATAACTTTCATCACTAGCTTTCATCAAGAACCTCCATCAAGAACCTCCATCGCCAAACTTTCATCAAACACAAAACCAAGAACAAGATCCACACCAAATAAAAGCTTAATTACTAGCTCAATAAAAACACAAACTCCAATAAGATCAGACAAAACTCAAAGTTCTTATATAGTTTAGAGTCCACATAATGCAACGAATGTCAGTTCGACACAACAACCTTGAATACAAATTTCAAAAATGGAAAATAGAGCTACTAATACAAGCTTCACATGCATGTATCACTATTAAAATATCACAAATACAGTTTCAAAACCAATGTTATTTTTGCCATGGATTCATATCCAAGATAATAGAGATTGTAAAAACCTAGCAAACAAGTAACCAAATAAAACATGCAAGCCCAAAATCTCAAAAGAGTAGAACCATTTTAATGAAACTTATAGAAGAAAGCAAGAGATCTTAAAGATTAGAGCCTATCACGCCTTTGATAGTGCTTCTTCCAAATCGAAAGAGATATCCAGTTGAGATCACAACTTCTCCTCTTCTCCACGAAAGATCAAACAACCATATTCTTTTTCCACGATGCCTCTTATACATCCCACGAACTGAAAATAGGTCTATGAATTCAAAAATAGCCATTAAGTGTAGTTCAATCTGCTGGTTCAAAAACCAGAGAGCATGCAGAGTGAAAATCGTGAAACATGCAAAGTGAAACAACCCCAGACAAACCCGCTTGCATGCCTACCAAGACGGTTTGTGCACGAAAACTAAAAACAATAAGTTTCATTAATTCCAATTTTCCCGCCTATCCTTCCTTGCCACCACCTTCCAAGTCTAGCAATTACCAAATCAAAATTAACATGAAATTCTATTTTAGTGATACTTCCACATAAGCCTCCACCAAGTCACTAGCCCCTGCCAAAACTGGCAGTACCCTATGCATTAAAAACCTTATCAATAACATAAATGCCATAGGAACCGTCACCCTTAATGCATGCGACCACCTAATTCCCCTTTTGTACCCATTATTTTAGGATAGATCAAATTGCTTATGTTATATCTTAGGTAGTTTATAATGCATACCTTAGGATATAACCCTAACAACAAATTTCCACCATAGGTCTTAACACATAGGTTAGATTAATTCATAACTTAATAGATTTAGGCATTAGGTTAGATCATCATAAAACCTTATAATATTAGGTTCTAGGTTAATTTTAATAGCCTAGTAACCTTTCCATATCCTTTAGCACAGAGCTTAGGTTAGGATGCCAATCAACCAACAAAGTAGAATAGGAAGCTTTAGGTTAGAATAAGAATTCTATTAAGTGAAATAGCTTAGGTAGAAAATATTCTTACCTAGCTTAGGATTCCATAGGATAATCCTTTTTAGGATCCCAAATCCTTCCTATGCCGTGAATAGGTTGTATTTTCATGTTCATCAGCAATGTCCTACCATGATCGATCTCCAAGGACCCAAGCACAACATTCAACTGAATGGAAATACATTCACACAAAAATCAAAGAACTTGTAACAACAAAGTTCAGTCAATATGTCTCTTAATTCATGGAATGTCAATTTACCATTCATTCAACAGAGCAGATTTAAAACATTCCTTGGATCACTAAAATTGATCCAAGGATGAGTCAGATTAATAGATAAGTTTACAACTCTTAAACCAGATTGCAATTCATCTAAAAGAAGTGAAAAATGGATTCAAGGAAGCCATTCCAATTCAGTCAAAGGATCTTAAGAACATAAATGATTTGTCCATATCAAACATGATCTCCAATAATCAAAAGAACATATCTTTATAAGGAAAATCACATGTCAACACTTGAAATGCAAAGGAGGAAAATAACAATTGTCATAGGTGTTACACATTTTGAGAAACATAGAAATATCTTCCAAGTTAAAGGCGTGCACCGCAACCTATAATGTTGTGCATCTAGAATTGTATCCTCAATACTCGAGTGTCCTCCCTAAATTAATTCTTGATAAATGGTCAGGTCCTAAGTTACTCTTTCCTAGTTTCACAAAACCTATAAACTCAAACTCTTGAATTAACAGGACCCATCGACATATGTGCCCTTGTAAAATATGATTTTTCACCAAGTAATTTAATGTCATATGGTCTCAGTGTAGAATATGAAGGGTGTTGCCAACAAATATTTCCTAAATTTGTGCATTGTGTAGATCATTGATAGTGCTTTGTGCTTAGTATTAGTATAGTTATGCTCTGCTGGTGTCAACTTTCTGCTAGCAAAAAAAAAGGGGTGGTCAACAATTCCTTCTCCAGGTTGTGCTAAGATTGCCCCAATCAGCATCCCCAAAGCATCAACATGTACATGGAATGGCTTATCCCAAGAAGGAAAGTGTAATATGGGTGCAGTGATAAGCTTATTATTCAATGTATTAAATGCCATCTGTTGCGCCTCTCCCTAGTGAAATGTATTTTTTTGTTTCAATAACTCCTCTAATGGCGCGGTAATCTTGAAATACCCCTTAATAAATTTCTAGTAATACCCCGTATGCCTAAGGAATCTCGTGTACGCATTTTGGTGGTACATTCCCATAATCCCACAATATTGACAACTTTGGCGGGATCCACCAACAAGCCTTCCTTACATATGATATTCCCAACAAGTTTCCAAATGGAGTAGAAAAAGAACATTTCTTAATGTTGAGGGAGATCCTTAGCTCGCTGACATCTCTCGAACATCAACAAAAATTATCACAATGGTCTTTCACTAGTCCATAAACTATCCAGTCATCAAGAAAGACTTGAACGAACTTATGGGTGAAGTCCGAAATCCCTACACCACAATGCACAAAAATACAACAGCACATTCTTTAGTCCAAAAGGCATGATCATGTACAAAATTTTTCCCTATTTAGTGGAAAAAGTTGTCTTTCCTTGGTCTTCCTTTGCAATTCTAACTTGATATCACGATAATCCATCGTGAAAGAATAGATTTCAGGTTTGGCTATTCCTTCTAGGATTTCCTCGGTGAAGGGGGTTGAAAAGGGTAAATAACACATACTACATTCAAATCCCTATAATCAACACACAATCTTATCCTCCCATCCTTATTAATGTTGATAACTATCTATCAGACTTATCCATTTTAATTCCTCAATGACATTAATGATGCCCGATGTGATCATCTTTTAATTTCCTCCTTGACTTTGATACAAATATTAGGATTCAATCAAGAAGGTCTCTTTCGAATTGGTCGCGTACTTCCTCCGAATTTATTTTCATTTCCCCTAGGAGTGGTGAATGCCTTTAAGCTCATGGTACCCACATGAAAATAAGTCCTAAAACTCATGCAATAGATCAATGATCTTTGAAACCTCCTTTTTGACCAATAGTCTCCAATAACAACCTCCTTAGGCTCAACCTCTAAACAAATGTTAACCTTCTTAATTTTTTAGGGGTTTATGGTAGGCTTGGACTTGATCATCAGCACAGTCCATAACTTCATGCATACCTTCAAGTATGGTTAACATCCAAATTTTCCACCTCTTTGCCATCTATCACATAGACCAATTTCCTTTTTCTTTCTCCATGCATGCACGCTCAAGATGTGTCTCTTCTGATTCTTCCTCATCAAAGCATGCTTCCAAACCAAGTTCACCTGATAAATCCATTATTCCTTCCTCCGCCATGGCACTATCTCCCATTGTAAGGCACTTAACAATTCACAACACCCCATTCACCGATAATTTAGTACTCGATATTCGAAGGCTTGAAGGAGGCCAACCGTCAACTCCCGCCAATTTCCCGTCTCGACATCACATCTCTCGAGTGAATGTACCATGCGTGAATGTAGCCTTGTAAGGTGGAGTATAGTTTATGCACCCATAAAGAGGGTGACAAGGATTATGTTCCTTCCATCAAGGACTTCTCACATGATTGGATGTGAAATGAGGCAAGCTCCTTCCCATGATAGTCTTGTATGATAGTAGGTTCATTTCTCTAGGAAAACCTAACGAGAGAATGTGATTCTTACTTTGCACCACTCTAGAAGGCTATTGCGATGTGTCACCCAACAACTCATTGTGGTTACGAGAAAGTTATAGCTGAGTATCCTTATTTTTTCGATCTCAATTTTCCACTAGGTCTCCATTTCCCATAAAAATTAGGGTTTGCTCCTCCGTAATAACTCGATAACTTCTTTCTTCCTGTGTGCTTGACCGAGCATGCCTTTTCTAATCTTGTCACGTAACCTCTTAATCGCCTTCCGATTAACTCATATGTTTTGTGCGCCCAATTTTCACATGCCACACAAGTTGTATCACTCATAGATTGAGTGTATTCAAACTGAATAATTCCTTCTATATGATAAATCACCTAAGGGTCCCTAATAAAGCACACATAGATCCTGTCAAAAACATCTTCTCCGAAGGGATCAAGATAGGGTGCTAACTTTCCATCAGTTAAGGGGATGATTACCCATTATTCCTTATTTTTAAAACTTATGTTCCCCTTATTGAACCATAGGTTAGCATTGTTCTTGTAACACCAAGGGTGCCCAAGTAATGTTGGAAAGTTGTCTACCTCACCTAGCACCAAGATTTCAAATTATTCAGTGAAATTCACCCCTTGGATAGTGATAACAACATCCTTCAATAAACCAATGGGAATCACTTTTGCCTTGTTATCCATATAAAAACATTTGAAGATGGTTGTAATGGGGGCCTTCCCATTTGATGCCAAGCATCTAGAGTGAGAATATTAATTTTTGCACCCATGTCTATCAGAATATTTCTCAGAATCCACCAATTAACTACTGCATTTACAGTAATCTCCTTATCATAATCAATGGTATGAGGGGGAAGGTTAACATGCAAGGTCTGTCTCTCATGATATTTTACGATGCACACAATACTCTCTCCCGTAACCATTCCCATAGCAAAGGAATGCTATTCTCCTACGTCAACATCTTGCATACTTCTCTGACCTCATTCAAATATTTTTGTGGAGCCTCAATGCTCTTCCTTTGTTCTAACTTCCATGACTACTCCTTTAAGAATTGGATTTCTCCTTATCGGCTCTTAATTACATCCATGGTTTCTTGATAGACTTCTTTCGATGGGTAGGGTTGAGATACTTCCCATACACTACCTCTTCTCTAGTAACCAATGACCTTTGCTTTGGTATTTGTTATCCAAAATCACCCCTGTGGTAATTTTGATAACATGCATTAAATTCTCAAGTCCCTGGCAAATAGATTGATTCAGGGCAAAAAATCATGTTTCTAGGGTCCCCTCAAATTTTTTCTAACTCCCCTGTCCAAGAAGAAAAGAGCAAGTTCTAAGAAAAGGTGAAAAAGTTGTAGAAAACAAGCTTGGGCCAGGAAAAATCATGAAAATGGCTAAGTCCTAGTCCTCCCAACAGTCGGGACATGAGGGACATCTGGGCGCGAATCAGCCGAAAGGCTGCAAGGCAGTCTGCAGAGCAATGGAACATCCGGGCCGTGAGGACGTGGAAAGGTGAACCAGCCGAAGGTTAGAGGAAAATCGACTAACCTCCGAGCAATGGTCTAGGACAACAGGGACATGGGGACGCAAAGGACGTGAACCGCCCGGATTGGGTGAAACAAGGAACTTTCACACTGGGACAACTGGGCCAGAAGTACGCGGTGGACGTGAAAAGCTGAAGGAGCCAAGAGCCAATCAAATAACGCCATGTCTTCACTTCAAAGAGGGACAAGGAAGCCCATTTCAGGTGGATCGGAGGAATTTTTCCCAAGCAGTTTGGGACAACCGAGCCATAGGGACGCGAGAAACGTGAAAGGTGGCACCCGCAAGCCAACTAGATCATGCCACGTGTCACAAGGGGAAACGTCCAAAATTTCAAAGGGCGAGGTTTGAAGGGTCAGCCCGAGCCAATCAGAAGAGGACACATGTCCAATGGAATAGGGGAGTGTGGAGCTCGGGGCGGATTAGGAAATTTTGGTCAAGTTTTGGCCGAAAAGCTAAAAGTAAAGGAAGACCCCGAGCCCCTGTCCTCCAATCAATGCATGCCATGTGTCCCAAGTGGCGGGGGTGCGGGGAAGAGGTAAAAATGTTCCAAAATCACAAAAAGGGAAAAAATTTCAAGGAAAACCCACGGGACAAGGAAGGAGAGAGAATTACGCATCCAATCAGTGCTTGACACGTGTCATCCAGGTGGTGGAGCGTGGGAAAAAAATTCAAAACTCATTTTTTCCTGTTTTGTGCCCTAAATCTTTAGATCACCATATCTTTCGATCCAGAGCTCGGATTTGCACGTTCTTTATATCAACGGAAAGCTTATGAAATTATATACACGATTCCAGAGTTAATATCAAATTTTGGTGTAGTCTAGAGAGATAAAGTTAAGAAATGGCTCTAACGCATGTTCATGGCCAGAAGTGACATTTCAGCGACCAAATTTAACACAGAATGGGTCGCATTCTCCTGTAATTCGGTCAAAAATGAGGGTATGGGTTTGTAAGGTCCCCCATGCTGATTTAATGCATTTGTAGTCAATGAGGAATGGGCTCCCATGTTTTGTATGTTTTCTCTCTCCTGGGCTCAACCCATGCAATGTAAAAGCCAGTTTTGGCTCATTTCTAAAGGGGGAACATCTTTTGGGCATAACAACTTCTTCTTTCACCTCCAGCAAGTGATTGTTTGAAGAATCAGACCTCTTCAAAGACTGTAACAGTTTTTTTTTTTTTTTACCTCTCTGAGGTTGTAATGCATGGTTTTGACACTGGAAATGATAATGCAAGCTGTGAATGGGTTTTAGTCCTTTGTTTGTATTATTTGCTTCATTTCAGATCCTAAATTATATCTTATCAGCCTGTGTATGTTTTATGTTGCAATCTCTGGTTTGTGTCTATTTGCATGATAGAAATGTTTCACCACTCCTTTTGGTGCATCACCATCTTTAGTTAGTTTCAATTTTGCACTTCTATCCCTATCTCCTTGCAGTTTAGAGTAGGATTAGGACCTGAACCTCTGTAGTTGTGCAAGCATTAGATCTAAATCAGAGGAGTTGAGGAACTAGCCTCTAATATGGAGATTCCTCTCTCATCTTCACAAGTCCCACACTTGGAGAGAGGTTTCCATGTTGTGCAATCACACTGGATGCTAGAGTGATCAACCTAGAAGCCTGATTTGCATCTAGGGGTGCTGTGAGTCTGCAACAACAGTTTTGGCATGCCTGGTGGGACACTAGAGGTATCATTTTTACTGCAGCAAAGTTGATGTGCACCTGCTGCAATTTTCTTGCTTGAAAGAGCTATTATTTGCATATCTGGTGACTCCAAGGGGAAGAATCAATTGGTTTCAAAGAATGCGGGCTTGAAAACTCATGAGAAGAATCAACACAAGGTCAAGAGTTGGAGAAGAAGAAGTGTTGTTTGAATACCTGAAATTATCTCCAAGAAGAAGGCAAAGAGGAAGAAGGATTCAAAGGTCTCCATCTCCACCAAGCAGAACTCTCTCAACTCCTCCACTGGTAGGCCTTTCATTCGATCAACAAGGGTTTTAAGACCAATCGAATGGCACAAAACAGTCCCTACGTCAACTTCACGGTGTAGTAGCCCACTTGCCCTCAATGCACAACATCCAGTTCCTATTGCAGCCTTGAAGAACATTCCCTACTTCACTGGAGAAAATCAGACTACTCCAGGTGATCATGTTAAAGATATTGCTAACCTTTGTGCAATTCATGAAATCAATGAAATGCAAGTGGCTATCAAGTTACTGGCATCTTCATTCAAGGGTAAAACATTGCAATGGTTTAGGAGCCTTGGAGCTAGTTCTATCACAGATTGGAATCAGCTGTGTATAGCACTTCATGAGCAATTTGGAGAGAAGGGAGACAACTTGTCTCTTTTGGAGCAGCTGACAACCATCAAGAGAGCTCCCAATGAGCAGCTAATCGATTTCAACTTCAAATTTCAAAAGACTTGGGAGAGAATTCCAAAGTGGTGGTCAAAGCTAATAGCACAGAAGGTGATTTTCTCTACTATCTCAAAGCTTTAAATTCTGATATTTCTATGTTGATTCAGTCCATGGGAGGCATAACTATCCCCATGGCTTATAGCATTGCCATTAGGGCCGAAAATTGTTTGATCCAAGCTGGAAAACTTGCCCCTAGACCTCCCATGCCATTGTTTCCAAGTTTAGAGATCCCAAACACAAATCAAGCACCTAGTTTGGCTCCTTATCCCACTCCTAGAAATCGAGTTCAAATGAAGCCTCCACTTCATCTCCAAATGCCTCAAATGAGCTTCAAGAGGTCATGAAGCAATTTCAAAACCTAGGCAATGAGCTGGTTACTCTCAAAAGGAAACAAGCCCAAGGTTTTAGACCTTCTTATCAACCCCAAGCTCAGCCTAATAGGCAGCCTTACCAACCACAAAGACCCCTAATCCAGCTGCAAATATGAATCAAACAAGGCCTCCTGCCAATAGACCATTTCAGCCATATAATCCAAATGCCATATCTGCCTCTAAGGCATTGGTGCCAACACAAAACAACATTGCCCAGGAGTATGATTGGTGTTTTCCATGCAATGAGCCTCATAACCAATCCATGTGCTTCAATGGTGCTTTGAATCAAGCACTAATGGTGACAACTACTGGTGTGGAGGGTGAGGGTAGTCAAGGAAACAGTCAACAACAAGAAACATTCCAACAGCAATCAGCCCCAAATGACACCACATTGGTGAATTGGCAAGCAGAATATTTTTGTGGCATGAATCAAGTAGTTTCTCAAGGTGTCGTGATCCAACACAAGGTCAAAAAGGAGGAATTTTGGTGAAGAACAGCCATTAGACCCAACCAATCCATAACCTTCCATGGCTCCACAAATGGTTGGTAAGCAAAGTCCAATTTCAAATGCACCAGGGGCAGCCAAGAAGAAAGCCCCTAGGCCAACTCAAATACCAGTTGTTGCTGCCCACATGCAAGGAGTGAATGTGCAAAATAAGGGACAACAAAGAGATCCTTCATCACCATTCAGTATCATTGATCAGATGAAGAAGACAAACGTCAACATATCAATGTGGGAATCCCTATCTATCCTGTGCCAAAGAGATCTCACGCAAGTTGCCATGAAGGATCGGCCAATTTCAAATCAACAAGTTCAGATGCAAGACAAAGTGCTTACAAATGCTGCCCAGCCTGAGGGAAATCATGGAGGACAACAAGGTAAGATGTTGAATCCCCCTCCCTTCTATGTTTCATTGATCATTGGAAATCAGCTAGTGCACAATTGCATGATTGATTCTGGAGCAAGTAGTTCTGTCATGCCCAAACAAATAGTTGATCAGCTAGGGCTCCAGTATGAAACAACATCCAAAGGGGTAGTACAGCTGGATGGGATAGTAGTAGCAACAGTTGGAGTGATTAGAAACTTGAGTCTTACCTTGCACGCATGTCCAAATGTTGTTGTTTTACAAGATGTATCAGTCATAGACCTTCCACCACTCTTTGCCCTTTGCTTGTCAAGGGACTTCACAACCAAGATTGGGGGATATTTTTCTGCTGATTGGTCTCACATGTTGTTCAGAACAAGGTATGGAACTAAGGCTACAATCAGGTCAGAACCTATTGCAAACTTCCACATTGAGCCTTACACTCCAAGTCAGATTAATGCCAATTGCTCAGCATTTGATCAAGAAGATCACCCAAGTACTGATGAAGCTGACACTAAGGTTGGAAGCATCCTAGATCTAACTCTTGATGAATGGGCAAACAAGATACATGCATTTGATCCCTATCAAGAAGTAGAAGAATCTAAGCTAGGGGTCTATTGCATACACGAAGAAAATCAGCCTATTCCGAGCATCACCAAGCCAAACCACAAAGATGACAATGAGGTATGGCAGCTATTTTTTGATGGATCAAGGAGTAGACAATGTAAGGGAGGTGGAGCCATGCTTGTTTCACCTCAAGGAATAAGGTACTATTCAACTTTTAGATTTTAGTTTGCATGCTCTAATAACATTGCTAAATATGAAGCCTTGGTGCAAAGGATGCGTTGGGCAATCAAGAGAGGAGTAAAGAACTTGCAAGTCTTTGGGGACAGTGAATTGATTGTAAATCAGGTCAAGGGATAGCTTACTTCCAAGAATGATCTACTCAAGTGCTACAAGAACAGGTATGAGACCTCATAGAAGATTTTGAGGGTTTTGGCATCAAATCCATTCCTAGGAAAGAGAATCAAGCTTCAACAAGCTTGCAGCGAAGGGGCAGCCTCGACATTGTGGAAAGCATTCAACAAGACAAGGTATAGCCAAACATCCATGTGATTGTGAGGCCTTCAAAGGCCGAGATAACAATGTTAGTTGGCAAGTGTTTGAGAATGACCAGCAAATCATCCATTTCTTAAGAAGAAGCTGAGTTCTCGCCTAAGAATCAAGAAAAGTTGGAACAACAAGATGGTGACCAAGTGGTACAGCTGAGAACTAACAAGTTTCCCAAGGGACTTGTCACTTTGGAATCCATTTTTAACCCCAATGATCAGTTTAGAAAGGAGAAAGCAAACATTCAGGTCAAGAGAGAGGATTCAAAGATCCATCTTGGTAGAAGAGAACAAACCGTTGCAAATTGGGAGGATGACAATCGAACAAGAAAGGTATGAATTCATACAGTTTGTGTCAAGAGTTCCCTGATGTGTTTTCTTGGAGCTATGAAGACTTGAAAGGTTTCAATCCCAACTTAGCTCAGCATACCATTGAATTGGATCCAAATACTAAGCCTGTCAGGCAGAAACAAAGACCAGTCAATCCACACATGGAGCCTCTCATGAGGAAAGAATTGGAAAAGATGATTGAGTCAAGGATTATATTCCTAATCAAGCATTCTAGTTGGGTTGCCAACTTAGTTCCAGTCAGAAAGAAGAGTGGAGAGATCAGACTGTGTGTTGACTTCAGAGACTTGAATAGAGCCTCTCTCAAGGACCATTACCCACTCCCTTCCATGGAACAAATATTGCAAGTTGTAGCTAGTTCAGAAAGGTTCTCACTACTTGATGGCTACTCAAAGCTACAATCGATTATTGTGAAGGAAGAGGACCGATTCAAGACGGCCTTCACAACCAAATGGGGAACTTTTACATACGGGAAAATGTCATTTGGGTTGTCCAACGCTGTTCTTTGCCTTCCAAAGGGTAATGGACATGGCATTCAAAGGTTTGATTAACAATGTGGTGCTGATTTACCTTGATGATATCACTATTTTTTCAAAAATGCACCGAGACCACCTCTCTCATTTGAGACAAGTCTTCATAAGGTGCAGGATATTTGGAGTGTCTTTGAATCCTAAGAAGTGCATCTTTCTTGCACATGAAGGAAAGCTCCTTCGTCACATTGTCTCTAAGGAAGGATTAGCAATTGATCCATTAGAGGGGTTGAAGCCATAAGAGCACTACCATTGCCAAGCCACAAGAAAGCCCTTGATTTTCTTGGGAAGGATAAACTTTGTTCAAAGGTTTGTCCCAGATTTTGTAGCCCCGGTCAAGCCCATCACCAAAATGTTAAAGAAGACCATGGATTTCAAGTGGACAGGTAGAAGGAAAGGATAGTTTTGAAGCAATCAAAGAAGCCATCTCCCAAGCACCAACTCTCATCAACCCGAGAATTCTCCAAGGATTTCATCCTCTATGCATTTGGAGGTAATGACACTATCTCGCCATTTGGGTACAAATGAGAAAAGGATAGTGATGAGCAGCCAATTGCCTTCTTCAGCCAGAGCCTAGATGACTATGAGATGAGGTAATCTTTTATTGAGAAGCATGTACTTGCAGTAATCAGAAGCTTGAAGAAATTCAAGTATTTAATCTCAAACAACAAGGTATAGTTGTTGGTCTCACATGCTGGGGTTAAGGACTTCCTCCTCAACAAGGATTTGAATGAGAAAAGGGTAGGTTGGATCACCTGTGTCATGGACTATGACATTGAGATCAAGATCACCAAGCTGGTAAGAGGGAAAGGATTGTGTGAGCAGCTGGTTTTGGGAAAGCAAAAAGAAGTATGCAACGAAGAAGAGGCTGTTTTTGATACCCAAGACAGCCATGAGCCAAGTGGCAATCAAGAAGAGGACAATTTTGTCCCCACTCCTTTCTAGACCCAAGGTATTATGCACTTCCTATGCACAGGCCTATGCCCTCCAGAGATGAACAAGACCCAAAGGAGGCACTTCAGATTGCAGGCTGTTCCGTATGCCATTGTTGATGAAGTTTTGTTCAAGAAAGATGTGAATGGAGTCGCTTGAGGTGCATCAAAGACAAATCAGATTCAAAGGGTGTTGGAAGAGTTTCATGGTGGACCAGTGGTGGTCATTTTGCACCAAGAGTGATAGCTCTAAAAATCATGAAGGCTGGCTATTATTGGCCTAAAATCTTCAAATGATTGCTTTGCATGGATCAAGAGGTGTAAGAATTGTGCATTCTTCATAGGAAAGAGAGACTTGCTGCCCTTCCATTGCACCCAATCTCAGTTGACTAGCCATTCATGTAATGGGGTTTGGACTTCATTGAGTCATTAATCCCAATTCAAGCCAAGGGCACAAATAGATTTTGATGACCACTGGAGACTACTTCACCAAATGGACAAGCGGTAGCACTCAAAGAGGAAAATGAGTGCAGTATCCTAGAATTTTATGAGGGGATAACAACCAGATTTGGTGTACCTACTACAATAATCTCTGATAATGTATTGGCATTCATTGGGTCTAAGGTGACTGAGTGGGCTGTCAAGAACGGTATCTACCTAAGCACTTCATCAAACTATTACCCTCAAGGTAATGGCCAGGCCGAGTCTACAAACAAGAACTTGTTGAGGATCATTAGGAGGACTCTTGACGAGAAGCAGAGGTCTTGGCATACCAAAATGAGATCGGGATTATGGGCTGATAGGATAACTCCCAAAAGATCCACGGGTAACTCTCCATTCAAACTTGTCATGGAAGAGAGGTAATCTTTCCCATGTCACTGGAGTTGCCAACATTGGAACTCATGAAGAAGCTGGAGTTGCTAGAGTTTGAGCCCATGGAGGTGAGGTATGTAGAGTTGATGGATCTGCAAGAGATCAGAAATCAGGCATCCCAAGCCATGGAAAAGGATCAAGCTTTGATCAATAAGACCTTTGATAAGAAGGCCAAGGATAGATCTTTTCAGGTTGGAGATCTAGTGTTGAAATGGGATGTAGATAGAGAAAAACCGGGAAGGCATTCAAAATTTGATGCCATTTGGAGTGGCCCATACATGGTCATGAAGTGCAAGAATAACAATGCTTTCCAATTGGCCTCATTGGATGGTGAAGAACTATAGATTCCAGTCAATGGAATCTATCTCAAGCGTTGCTTCTAGAGGGAAGTTCACTACTTTGTAAATATTAGATTAGATTTCATTCCTCCAAGTGCTTGTGCACATTGTTTTGTTGTAGGTTAGTTTTGTTTTCCCTAAGTGCTTTGGCACACTTGCGTTGTCCATGGAGATGTTTTGCAGTCCTTGCTCCCATAAGGTGATATCCCATTTTCCTCCTTACACATTCTAAGTTAGTTGGGGTTCTAAACTGAATATTTGATAACTCCATGCCCAATGGACTGCTTCAGGCTACTGGTATCTTCTACCTAGCAAGTAGGTAACCCCACTGAGTCACCAAATTGTTATCCAAAATTCACCCCCAGGGTAATTTTGATAACATGCATTAAATTCTCAAGTCCCAGGAAAATAGATTGATTCAGGGAAAAAAATCATGTTTCTAGGGTCCCCTCAGATTTTTTCTAACTCCCCTGTCCAAGAAGAAAAGAGCAAGTTCTGAGAAAAGGTGAAAAAGTTACAGAAAACAAGCTTGGGCCAGGAAAAATCATGAAAAATGGCTAATTCCTAGTCCTCGCAACAGTCGGGACATGAGGGACATCTGGGCGCGAATCGGCCGAAAGGCTGCCAGGCAGTCTGCAGAGCAAAGGAACATCCGGCCGTGAGGACGCGCGGGATGCGGAAAGGCGAACCGGCCGAGGATCAGAGGAAAATTGACTAACTACCGAGAAATGGTGGGACGAGTAGGGACATGGGGACGCGAAGGATGCGAATCGCCGAGATCTCGGTGAAATAAGGAACTTTCGCATTGGGACAGCCGGGCCGAAGTACGTGGTGGACGTGAAAAGCCGAAGGAGCCGAGAGCCAATCAAATGATGCCACGTCTTCGCTTCAAAGAGGGACAAGGAAGCCCATTTCGGGTGGATCGGAGGAATTTTTCCCAAGTAGTTTGGGACAGCCGAGCCGTAGGGACGCGAGGGACGCGAAAAGAAAGTGAGCAAACCCGTAAGCCAACCAGATCACGTCACGTGTCATAAGGGGAAACGTCCAAAAGTTCAAAGGGAAAGGTTTGAAGGGTCAGCCTGAGCCAATCAAAAGAGGACACATGTCCAATGGAACAGGGGAGTGCGGAGCTTGTGGAGGATTTGGAAATTTTGGTCAAGTTTTGGCCGAAAAGCTAAAAGTAAAGGAAGACCCCGCGCCCCTGTCCTCCAATCAATGCATGCCACATGTCCCAAGCGGCGGGGGCACGGGAAGAGGTAAAAATGTTCCAAAATCACAAAAAGTCAAAACTTTCAAGGAAAACCCATGGGATAGGGAAGGAGAGAGAATTACACATCCAATCAGTGCTTGACACGTGTCATCCAGGTGGCAGAGCACGGGAAAAAATTTCAAAACTCATTTTTTCCTGTTTTGTGCCCTAAATCTTCAGATCACCATATCTTTCGATCCAGAGCTCGGATTTGCACGTTCTTTATATCAACGGAAAGCTTATGAAATTATATACACAATTCCAGGTCAATATCAAATTTTGGTGTAGTTTGGAGAGAGAAAGTTAAGAAATGGCTCTGATGCGTGTTCATGGCCAGAAGTGACATTTCAGCGACCAAATTTAACGCAGAATGGGTCACATTCTCCTGCAATTCGGTCAAAAATGATAGGGTATGGGTTTGTAAGGTCCCCATGCCGTTTTAATGCATTTGTAGTCAATGAGGAATGGGCTCCCACGTTTTGTATGTTTTCTCTCTCCGGGCTCGACCCATGTAATGTAAAATCTAGTTTTGGCTCATTTCTAAAGGGGGAACATCTTTTGGGCATAGCAACTTCTTCTTTCACATCCAGCAAGTGATTGTTTGAAGAATCATACCTCTTCAAAGACTGTAACAAGCTTTTTTTTTTTTTTACCTCTCTGAGATTGTAATGCATGGTTTTGACACTGGAAATGATAATGCAAGCTCTGTGAATGGGTTTCATCCTTTATTTGTATTATTTTCTTCATTTAGATCCTAAATTATATCTTATCAAGCTTTGTGTATGTTTTATGTTGCAATCTCTAGTTTTGTCTATTTGCATGACATAAATGTTTCACCACTCCTTTTGGTGCATCACCATCTTTAATTAGTTTCAATTTTTGCACTTCTATCCCCTGTCTCTCCTGCAGTTTAGAGTAGGATTAAGACCTAAACCTCTGTAGTTGTGCAAGCATTAGATCTAAATCATATGAGTTTGAGGAACCAGCCTCTAATCCGGAGATTCCTCTCGCCGGTTTCATAAGTCCCACACTTGGAGAGAGGTTTCCATGTTGTGCAATCACACCTGGATGCTAGAGTGATCAACCTAGAAGCCCGATCTCGCATCCGGGGGTGTTGTGAGTCTACAACAATAGTATTTACCCGGAGCGTGAAACCTTAGCTCACATCATTACCAAGTACATGTTATATTTCTAACCCACGTGGCATAATTGGTATCCATTACGAGTCAACATTTTTCATGCTTACCATTCTTTCTCCATTATCCTTCCACTTTTTTTGGCTTATATGATCGAATGACTCTAGGAACTACTCATACTTATGCTTCTTTCCACACCAAGAGCATTATAATGGGTCAAGACATTCACGCTTATAGTGTTTTATAGATCCACACTTGTAACAAGTTCCATGTGGAAACTCACTTCTTCCTCCTCTGCGGTTCCTTTGAAATCGAAATCCTCCTCAAAAACCTCTTTCATGCACCCCCTCCATCCACGTAACCTTTAAAATTATGACCATCATCCTTGGAATTTCTTGCAATTTTGGTTTGGTGTAGAGTAATATCAATGACATCATGTATCTGGTCAATCAATCTACAATCCTTGGTGTCATGAGTAGTAGAGGTGAAAATATTGCAATAGCAAGACACATTTTTATGGATTGCACACTACAGTAGTGGACACCTACTTACATCATGATCTTCATGGAAAATCTCGTATTCCACTGTCATGGCATGTATTGTTATCCAAGGACAATTTTCCTTTGTATGCCTTCTACATCACAATCTATGCACCATAGGCCAATGTGAGTCTCATGCGCCAAGTTCATAGATAGCTTCTTCAGCTACTTTTCCATTGCAACAATCGGGCCTCAAGAAAAGGGCTAATACCAATATCCATGCTTCCAAAAAGCTCAACACACGGGGCAGCCTCTAAGGCCTCGCATAAGTATGTGAAAGTCTTGTGTGAAAGAGATATCCTAAAAAGTGTTATCAACCCTCTAATAAATAACTAAGCATGCTTAGAAGGATGAATATGATAAGATATTTTTGATAAGAGAGTCTTAAAGTGCACATCATATTCTTGCACACTCTGTGCCATACCTTGTTGAATCTCCTTCAAAGACAAGAATGCTCTTATGTTCAAACTTAGGGATATGAAATTCAGCTAATAAGGCATTCCATAAAGCACAATGTAATCTACCACTATCTAGTGGGGGTCATACCGACTTGCCTTCCATTCTCGAGGTAGTGATCCCCTTTGCATGCCATAGCTTCTCACACTTGTGTACATGATCTACAACATCCTCAAAACCTTTTTAGTTTGGTATATGCAAAGAAATTTTGAAAAATAATTATTGAGGCGGTTGGGTCACGTGTCTTCTGATCCGTAACCTTGATTCCCTCTAGTGTTTCCTCCACTACCAGATCCACTAGATCCACCAAGTCATGTTCCTCTTGATCCACTAGATCCACCTCTTGTAGCTAGTAAAGGCCTTGAAGTGGTTGCACCTATTGTCCCCATTATCTCATGGATACGTATCCATAGTTTTTATATTTCATCTACTGGATGTGTGTCCCACACCACTTCCAAATGTGATACTCAAGCTTTGTGTACCCGTAATTTTCCCAAATGTAATTCTAGATAATATACCTATAAACACATGAAATGATTGTGCAGGCATAGATGTGCCAAAATAAAATTTATATCTCCTAGGTGGAGATAGGTTACTTCCACCAATACTGACTGGGTTAATAATACTTATCTCCAGATTTAGAAAACTAAGCACCAGGAATTGGTCACCAGGTGGATGTATATGCATGTAAATAATTCTCCTTTCTCCAAGTGATGATCTCTCATCAGAAGTTGAAGGGGTCTCTCTCCCGTGGTTACCAACATGGGGTAATATAAACCGCTCGTGCTCCATGTCCTCTCGCATGAACCTCAATTCCTTCCCATAATTTTTTTCCTCCATAAAACCATTATTGCTACAAATTTACGTTGTTTAGCCAACTCCCTTTCACGTGATTCATTATACTTAAGTATTCTCTATTCTCTCTCTATCTCAACCGCAAGGCCTCGCCATCTTCCTCTACCCTCGCTTCCTCATGCAACACTCATAAGAAGCTTAGATTTCCATAGGAAATTCTTTTAAAATCAGTGTAATGATCGGGATCTTTATAGAAAAGGGGATATCATGCAAAAATGATCCTCTAGGTTCCCTTAAGAACTCAAACTTAGTAATCTCTCGGACAAGAATACATAGAAATAACATATTCCAGGTATAACTGGTTATTTCTCTTCTCTACCAATGATCAACAACATGTGTCCAAGTCAGATTAGCATCCTGCAGCCTATGATATTCATCTTAGGTCCACACACAAGATCTATAGTAGTGTCTTCAAGCTTCATGCCATATCTATGATGCTACTTAGACTGAAAAGTAGAAACAATTTGGGTACCAACACTAGTGGTGCCACTACCATGGGGACATTCTTAGTTCAATCTAATCCATGTGCATACATATTTGAAATATATGAATGGATATCAAACCTTGGTAATGTATCTTACAAGTTCGTTTCTATAAATATATTATTAAAGCATCATTCTATACTCAAATTTGCAAGGTGTATGCAAAGGTTTCAAACTCTCTCTGCAATTTTATCAGTTTCAGCAGAGTTGCACATCATTTGCATTTGTGGTTGATAGATTCAAAAGAAAGAAGATCTGATATATAAAGTTTGACAAGATTTTCAAGGTCTTTGATAGGTATTTGAAAGAGTATTTTAGTGCATTTGGACAACTAGGGTGAAATTCCTTAGTGACGACTCCATGTTATTTTGATCTTGATAAATACCGGTGTCTTAGCTTTTTGTCATTTGTTTTTTTGGTGTTGCTAATCTCTGTAAACCTACAAGGAAGAATATCTCTCTTCAAGAGGGACCCAAGTAGAAAGCTATATCAAGAAGTGGGAAAGACAGTTTTAGAGGAAAGAAAAGTTTTTAAGTTTGTTGAAGGTCGACATCAAGTAAAGGAATATCTATTGGTGAGAGAGATCAACCTTTAATAGAGGATTATAACTATTATTTTAGTGATTTTGATTTAAGAAATCTTCTCATAAACTTGTTTTCTTCAACTAGTGAAGGTCCTTTTGTTGTACCTGGTGAATTCCTTATTCAATCTTCACCTGTGTGTTTCAATTCTAGTAAAAATTTCCAATAAAATCAGCACCTAGAGAATACCAATCTTGTGAACCACATTCTTGAGCCCCAAAGACCTCACACTCCTCATCAACTTGTGTCACCCCCAAGATCACCTCCACCAAACAACATGGCTCAGCCTCCACCTAGGCCTCCATTTTTGGTCAATACCTTTGGCCCAATAAATTTTAGGGGAATGGCTGGTTATCCTAATGTTGTGCCTCAGGATGTTAGAAGTAGATTGCCAAAGTTCCAAGGGAATAATGCCATAACAGGTGATCAGCATTTGAAACTCTTTATTAATATGATGGAGGATTTTGAAATTGGATTTGAGGATGTGTACATTAAATTGTTTTTCCACACTTTAGAGGAGGATGCTAGGGATTGGTACAAGGCTCTTCCTGATAATTCTATTGACTCTTGGACTAAAATGTAGAATGCATTCAGATTGCAATATGGTGACAAGACTGATCCTAGATTTCTCTTGTCTGAATTTTAGAATATCGAGAAGAACCCCAATGAATCAGTGCATAACTTTAACACAAGATTTAAAAAGACATTGAGAATACTATATGTTAATCTGAGGCCTTGTGATCAATCTTGTTTAATCAAATATGCAAATGCATTTGATAAGAAAGCAACCTACTACTTAAGAGACAAGAACCCTACCAATTTAAGGTGGGTCTTTACCATGGCACTGCAAATTGAAAATAACATTAAGGCCATTGGGAAAACTCAAGAGAGATGGATTTAAATTTGTAAACCCCGACAAGCCTCAAGCTAGCAAGGGTGCTGATTTGGAGGAGGTTTTGAAAACTTTGGTAGGGTTGTCAAAGAAATATCATACAAGTTAGCCTAGGTAGAGAAGGGAATTGGGTAAACTTCATAAGGTTAGAAAAAGCACAAAACCATGATATCTTTTACAATCATCCTAGAGGTGATCAGAGATCTGATGATAGAGGGAAGGACCCATGGGATCTACAAATAGACATCCTCAGCACATGAAGGAAGAGTGTTAACCGATCCCCTAATTGCTAGGGCTGCTGTTGTTGAGGAAGTTACTGATATAGATTGGTGTGATAAGTGTTTTCTACCCCATCCTCCATGTGAAATGGACTAGTAAGATGGTGAGGCTAATAATGATGATGGTAATAATGATGATATTTGCATGGTGGGCTATTCTTCAATATCACAAGAAGGAGCAACATCAATTGAGGTAATAAGTGCAAGGATAGCTACAAATTTTTGGGATTGTATCAAATGGGTACAAGTCCTTCTTCCCTCTCATACTCTTTAATTTGATGTATTGCAAGATTTTCATATTCCTAACAATGACTTTGAATACTTAAGAGCTTTGATGATTAAGAAGTATGTTGGTGGTATCCCTTTGGAGGAATATAGATAATTGTTAATGAATGTTGTTGTGGCTCAAGAGAAAGAGTATAACACTAGGAGCAAGGTTGTTAAGGGAGTTAGGACTCAAACCAAATCTAAAACACCCTTGATTACAAGTATACCCAAAGAAGCTCCTAGAAGAGAAACACCTTCCAAAAGCTCTATTTTCCTAGGAAAAATTTTCAGTCCTCCTCATGCCCAAGCTGCCAAGAATCCCATGCCATCTAATGAATCTGCTTGTTTCCCTTCCAATGTTGCCTTGCCAATTAATGTTCCTTTGACATAGCCCAAGTATTGAGCCAAATCAAAGTGAGTATTCCAATCATTTAGTTGCTTAGGATTCTTGAGCACAAGAAGAGAACATTTGAGTACTGGATTGAAAGATGAGAAGAGTACACCAAGAAGAAATGCAAACATTTTGAAACTCCTCCTCAAATCATTACAGACCTTGAAACACCACCAACATTAGAGGATCTTGGAGAAATACCTGAGGTATACTTGGAGACATCCTTGGTTGATTCCCAATTGAATATTGATCCATTCTTTACAACTTTGATCATAAAGGATAGACTACTTCACAATTGTATGTTTGATTCTGGTGCATCATGCAATGTCATGCCTCTAGAAGTCATGAAAGAGTTAGATATTAAAGTAACAAAAGCCTATGGAAAGTGTACTTCCATGGACTCAAGAGAAGTTCCGGTAGTTGGTTGTGTGAAGGGTCTGGTTGTACAACTTGCAGCCTATCTGGGTAAGAATTTAAAACTTGATGTTGTGATTGTTGATTGCCCTACCAAATGGGGTATGCTTTTGTCAAGAAAGTGGGCTACAAGTGTTGGTTGGACTATTCAAATGGACATGTCTTTTTCCAATATTTCCATTGAAGGTAGCCTTGTAAAATTATATGGAGAGAAGAATATGTTGCATCTAATTGAGGATCTAAACAATCCTTCTTATGAAGTATTATTTGCTGATGTTGATGTTGATAAATTTTTTGGGTTTGCTGATTGTAAGGAGCACAAGATGGATCATTCTAAGTGTATTGAATAGGTAGGTTCCCATGGAACTTTCTATTTGATGGAGCTTGCTCCAAATTTGGAAATGGTGTTGGTATAATTCTGATTTCTCCTAGGTTGGAAGAGTTTGTTTTTTCCTTCAAGCTTAATTTTGAATGTACTAACAACATTGTTGAGTATGAAGCCTTGTTTTTGGGTTTGAGAATTACATGGAAGTATGGTGTTAGGGACATCATTGTGAAAGAATATTCATATCTAGTTGTCAAACAAATAATAAAATTCTATGCTACAAAAAAATCAGCGGATGAAACAAAGTAAAAACATGTAGTTTGGGATCTAATTGAGATGTTTGATTCCTTCAACATTGTGCATCATGATAGAAGTTTCAATGCTACTACTGAAAAGTTGGTAGTGTTGGGGTCAAGATTTGGAAATTAAACCATTTCACCTTATTGTGAGTATAATATTGAAGTGTTAACTAGGCCAGCTTTCCCTAACAACATCGAGCATTGGAAAGTGTTTAACGATGATGCTGAAGTACAAATGTTCTTACAAAATGAAGGTGAGTTTGTAGATCATAATATTGATTGGGAACCAATGGTATGTGTGACTGAAGAAAGAGAGACATTGTTTGGAAATGATATTATCCAATTGAAAACTAACACCATTCATAGATGTCTTGTTGCACTTGAGTCAAATTTTGACAATGCTAATTACATCATCAATAGAAACATGTCTACCTCAAGGGATGTGGAAGAGCATAACTTGGGAACTAATGATAAACCAAGAAAATTTTGGTTGGGAATCAATCTAAACAAAGAAGAAAAACAATCCTATGTTCAACTATTGAAGAAATATCAATACTGTCTTGCTTGGTATTATTCAGAGCTGAAAGCATACAGAGAGGACTTGTTTTAGCATGAGATTCCTCTTGAAACAAATGCCAAGCCCTTCAGACAAAAGAAGAGGCAAATTAATCCACTCCTCTCAATGAAGATGTAAGATGAATTGAAGAAATTGAAGGAGGGAGGGATCATTTAGCCCACAAGGTATTCATCTTGGGTTACAAACCTTGTGTCAGTCAGAAAGAAAAATGGAGATATCAGAATTTGTGTAGACTTCAAAATCTAAATAGAGCTTCATTGAAAGACAATTATCCTTTGCCAAACATGGAAAACATGTTGCAGTTAGTGACTGGATCTGAATTGTTTTCCACCTTGGATGGTTTCTTTGGCTATAATCAAGTTGTTGTCAAGGAGTTAGAAAGATTTAAAACTACCTTTACCACTCCTTGGGGAACATATGTCTATGTAAGAATGCCTTTTGGTCTCATGAATGCTAGAGCTACCTTCCAAAGAGAAATGGATGTTGCTTTTTCTGGTTACATAAATGACTTCATTGCAATTTATCAAGATGATGTGATTGTGTTTTCAAGGAGTAGAAAAGAACACTTACAACACTTGGAAAGAATTTTGATGAAATGTAGAGAATATGGAATTTATCTCAATCCAAAGAAGTTTCATTTTGGGTGAAAATGCCAATTTTCCTGGTCATATTGTTTCAAAGGTTGGTGTTATGATTGACCCTGAGAGGGTAGAAGCAATCAACAAGGTTTCAATTCAAGAAAAAGAAGGGCATCCAATCCTTCTTTGGGCAGATCAATTTCATTAGAAGGTTTGTGTCTAATTTTTCTGAATTGATTCTTCCTATTACATACATGTTAAAGAAAGACCAAGTTATCAAATGGGAGGAGGCTGCGATTAAGGCTTTTAAAGGAATCAAATAAGCATTGAAACATGCACCTATCTTAGCAGCTTTGAATTACAAGAATCCTTTCCAAATCTTCTCCTTTGCTTATGAAAATACCATTGCATCTATTTTGCTACAGAAGGATGAAGATGGGGTTGAGAGGCCTATTGCCTTCTTTAGAAAGGCTTTACAAGATGCCGAGTTAAAATACACAATCATGGAAAAATAAGCATTTTCCTTGGTGAAAGCAACAAAGGTTTTCAAGCCTTATATCTTAAGTTCAAAAGTTGTTGCTTATGTTCTCCACACCATGGTAAAATACATCTTATCAGAGATGGAGATCTCAAGAAAAATATGTAGATGGGTGAACAAACTATAGGAGTATGGTATGGATATCCAAACCACAAAGTTGGTAAGAGGTTTGGGCTTGGCTAAGCTTATGGCTGAGAGCAACCTGCAGACAATTGAAGTGAATGAAGTAGAGGAAGAAAGGACATATGTTCTTGAGAAATTAGTAATCTCTGAGTGGTACAAGGATGTAATATTTTACCTTAGACACCTATGCTAACCTGATCATTTAAATAAAAATCAGAAAATACCCCTTAAGTTGGCTTCTCAAAAATACATCATCACGACTTTAGATTGGCTTGAAAACCCTTAAGGTGTCCTCTTGAAATGTGTAATTGAAGATGAAGCTCCCAAAATATTTTTGATTTCCATGGGGGAGTTTGTGGAGGACACTTTGCTAGAAGGGTTACAACACAAAATTTTGAGAGCTGGTTATTAGTGGCCTACTCTCTTCAAAGATGACACCTTGCTGGTTAGAAAGTGTTAAAGCTACCAACATTTCTCTAGAAGAATGAAAGCTTTAGGCTCCCTTCTTTTTCAGTATGTATCAATTGAAGATCCTTTAAAAGAATGGGGAATATACTTCATTGGTGAGATTTCAGACCCTTCTAGTACTTGGATATAAGTGGATCCTTGTAGCCATAGATTACTTCACCAAGTGGGTAGAAGAAATCCCCACCAAGAAAGAAACACACTAAGTTGTTATGGACTTCTTGTTGAATCATATCATATGCAGATTTGGTGTAAGTAAATATTATTGCTGATAATGCCATGTGTTTCAGAGCTAAGCCCTTGATGGCAATATGCAAGGAGTATGGAACCAACCTGACTTATGCTTCAAACTATAACCCTAAAGGAAATGGACAAGCTGAGTCTAGCAATAAGAAATTTTTGAAGATCATTAGGAGAACCTTGGAGTTGAATAAGAGAAAATGGGGTGAACAACTAAAATTTTCAATTTGGGTTGATAGAATCACTGCCAAAAGAGCTACTAGTAAGAGCCCATTTGAGTTGGTGTATGGAACTCAAGATTTGCTGCCCTTACATCTGTAATTATCTTCATTTCAGTTTGTTTAACAACTTGAAGATGAAGAGGTCAGTCCATATGAAGCAAGGATTAATCAAATTGTTGAGCTAGATGAAGAAAAAAGAGCATTCCACCAAAGGCATGTCAAATTTAGAGAGAAGTTGAAGAGGTTGTTTGACAAGAAGGTCACTCTTAGGCCTTTCAATATTAGAGATCTGGTTTTGTTGTGGGATAACATGCATGAATATAAGGGAAAACATGGTAAATCTGATACATTGTGGATGGGCCCTTATTCCGTTAATATCGAATTGGTAAAAATACCTTTTTCTCAAGGACTTAGATGGAGAATTGCTTGAACTACCTGTTAATGGTAGAAATTTGAAGCATTTCTTGGATTAATCCCCAAATTTGAGGTATTTACCACTTGTATAATGTATAGTCTTTGTTTTTGGCTTTGTTTTTGTTGTTTTTATCGGTTTGTGGTTTTCCCCATTCTTGGCAGCCATTTTTGTCGATTGGGTCTGTTTTTATACCCTAAATTTTTGACTCCATTGCCCAATGGTTGTTTTTGGAACTTATTCTATTGCTTTTGTTCTTGTGGCACTCGCTGGGAGTTCTCATCCCTGAGCAAGAGCTGATGTTGGTGCCATTTTTTAGCTTGCACCATTTTGCCCTAATTTTTCTTTCATTCTACGTGCTCTGAAATTTTTTTCTCTCAAATTGGCGGTCTGTAAATTTTCCCCTCTTACTTTGATGCTTTGAAATTCTCACAAACTTGTTTTTTTCCCAATTTGAAATAAATCTTCATGTGTGCCCTATTTTGTGCCCTAATTTTTCAAAAATCTATGCGCTCTTGCCATTTTTCCTTTTGCCTAATGAGGAAGTTTAAAATTGATTGATTTGCACTTGTATGCCATTAAAAATCTAATTCCATAATAAAAAATGCTTTAAAAACATGTTTTAGTTGGTTCAATTTTGAGAAATTTGTCATCCTTGGTGAAAAAATCAAATTCTAGGGCATCCCTGGAATTTTATGTGTTTTGATGGTCAGATGGCATCATTTTCCCGTCAATTTCTTCTTCAGCATTCATTAGCAATTTCTACATTTTTTTACGATCATAGGGGCATCCTTTTCCCATCAAATTTTAGCTCAAAAATCTTCTCCAACATGGCTTGTTCTAATTGGACAAGGATCGATGGTCATTTCTAAAAACTTAAACATTTTTGTGATTTTGGAAAAATGTGCAAGTTGCCTCCACATCTCCGCAAGCCCCAGAGGAGGTATACGTGTCACAGGAAGAATGAAGGCGGATGAGCGAGTCTTTTTGTGCCTTAAGGCATTTTGGAAAAAGGGTTAAAAAGTAAAGAAAATCCCCTAAAGGCCGAGAGAAGCAATCCAATTAGAGGAGGACATGTGGTAGAGGTAGAACTTTGAGCCTTGGGAAAAAATTGGGATTTTTTCCCATTTTTGGCATAAAGGCATAAAATTAAAAGGAGGAATGCAAGCCCATAATGAATCAGAAGGTGACACATGGTAGGGAAAGGTGGAGGTGTGGGAGTGTGGAGGAAATGGTGAAAATTTTCCTTTGTGGAAAATGTTGTTAAAATATAAATAAGAGCACTACCCCATAGCGAATCAGGTGAGGACACGTGTCCTATGGGAGGGCAGAGCCACGGAGGAAAAATAGAAAATTTTCCTTTTTCCAAAAAGAGGCAAAATGTTTAAAATTGAGCCATGACTCGTATCTAGTCATATTGCGCCACGTGTTAGGGATAGAATCGAGAGATGTAGGCTGCAGAGATAATTTGGAAAAATTCCTTTTTCCAAAAAATGTGGAAATGTGTAGAATCGGTCCGCATTCCAATGGGGCCCACTTTGGGACACGTGTCAGGCCCATTTTCAAAGGGTAGAGGGGCAGAGAAAAATGTCAAATTTTAACATTTTTCCAAAAGTGTTAAAATGTCAAAAAGTGATCCCAATCCCATTTCCAAACACATTGTGACATGTGGAGGGATCAAATTAAAGGATAAAGGAAGATCAAAGGTAATTGTGCATTTTTCAGTTTGTCCACCATTTGAGCTCTAGGAAGTGTGGAAATGCATTTTTTTCATCGATTTTGATCAAATTTTTGACAAATTCATTTCGTTTGTGCCTGTAAGGACCAATGCAATCAATTTTGAGGATCAATTTGAAGATCAGAGATGTTTTTGAAATTAATTTTTTCCCTAACCCATTCAAAAACGTGAAATATCAAATCTAGAATTCTGAAAGTCAAATTTTGGAGGGATAAGGATGAAATAATGAAAGGAAGGGGGTATGCATGCTTTGAAGATGAAAAATGTGCCTTCAAAATGGATAATGATGCAAATTTTGCAATGATTCATCTCTATTTAAAACAATTGGCAACTTTTTGGACGTGTTACATTAAACGTCCTGTCTATGAATCATGAGGAATTTTTGTAACAAATTTGATCCTTTGGCATATTATTTTCTTGGGAAAGAAGGCTTGAAGGAGATTGAAAGCTATATATTGCATGAATTTTTCATGTAAAGGGTTGGAAGAGTTTAAAAAAGCCTGGAAAACTAAAAATTTCACGGAAAATCTGGGAAGAAGCCCATTCTCTGAGAAACCACTTGAGAACCATTTCTAATTCCTTTTTACATCAGATTTGTATCATGTTGAGTTGGTTTCAGTTGTAAAGCCATCAACAAGCTCTGAGATTATTCTTGAAACATTCCCCTACTGATAAATTTGATCATTTCTGAGATTATTTTGTGTTGTCTCTTGGCAAAATTTGCATACACTTATGTTTCAGAATGCATTTCAAATTTGTGTTTCTTGTTTCCTATTGTAGTCTTGTGTTTAAAATCTCTCTTGATCATACATGGTCTCATTTCTTGTGATTAGTTTAGTGGCATTTGCAATCTCACATTTAGAAGAGCTTTCATTTGATAAAGAGATAAACAAATTTAAAATCACTTTACTTTCCTTGATTTCAGAGATTGTTTGTAAACCTTTGGGTGCACCTTAGGTCATGATTAAATAGTGATTGCTAAATGCTTCATTGGTTCATTCTAACTCAAGATTTTGTGATATATGATCAAATATTGTGTGGAAAAGTGTAGATCTGGGCCTCCATTTAATGCACATATCTTAGTTGAAGGGATGATTAACCATTTTGATACTTTCTGTTGTTAAGTTTCTCCATATTTTGCTGAAATCCTCAAAGAGTCTGGTGGACCTTGGTTTGTCTTATCTAAACTCCCACCCAAAAATCATTCAAAACAACTAATCCTACCCTGTTTTACCCCTATTTTGACCTGTATACCCACAGAAGATCAAAATCCATTTGCTAAAGTATGCAAAACAGATCAGGATTTCAAAATGTCTTCATAACCTTTGCCTTACATTAAAAGTATCTCCATAATTTGGAAGTGACAACTTGTGAAAGTCAGATTTGGAGTGTTGATCATATTTTCCCAAGGCCCTTTTCATACTATTTGCACAAATTGAGGGATATCTTCATCTCCTTCACCATTTGAGGGTTACAAAATAGGTTCTCTTACCTTGGTTGAAAGGAACAACCTAAAACAATTAGGACAAGATCAAGTCCTATTTGAGTGCTATCCATCTCTCCAAAAATCTGAGTGCCAATTAGATCACATCCTCAGCTACAAAATGGAATACATCATGATCTATTTGTCTTCAAGCTTCATTCCATATTTTGATGCTTGCTTAGACTTGAAAAGGAGAAAAAAATTAGGTACCAACATAACACACCTTCCTCTTTCTAAGACAACATTAGGAATTAATTCTAAAGGGTCCTAAAACAAACTGATTGTCATTGTAGAATAATTGTCTTCCCTTTATTTATTAAGAGTTAGGGTTCATTTGTAACCCTTATCATTTTACAAGTTATCATAATGGTTTCATTTATCCACTAACATCATTTTGGTAAACCATAGTGATTTAATTGAATGACCAAACATGAATGCCAACTTTAATAAGTTGCATTAAATAAAGGGGTAGTATATCTAATACCCTTATCCACTATTTTATTTTAAATCAACCCTAGAGGGTTCATTATAGATATATATATATATATATATATATATATATATATATATATATATATATATATATATATATATATATATCTAAAAGAATAGAGACAAACTTATCATTTTCATTCACAGAATATAAAAAATAATGACATATCAAGTATAGATAAACCCACAATATTTTATTTCAACAAAGTGGAATTCATACATTACAAGTTCAAACACTTCAAACATCTTTAGTGTCAAACAACCTCAATAAGCTCAATTAGAAATACAATTTTCCTTTCCAACAAAATATATTTCAATAATGATTCATAATTCATCATAAAGGATCCAGTCTCTTTGGTAAATAAAAGTAATATCATAAAATATCTTGTCTCCTTTTACCACTTACGAAGTCCATCTGCAAAAATTGCTAGCACGGGTTAGTTCATTGAATTGAGCATGATAAGCACTAAGCATTAAAATGATATGCTTTTATCTAACTATTTCATAAAGAGAACTTTGCTTTTATGAAAAAGTTAAAGCATCACAGAAAGACATTTTGTAATGAATATCAGTCACAAAAGAGAGAGAGAAATAAAGTGATAATCCATATCCTTATTAAGAAAAGGTTATGATATAATCAGATTCAACTTTCATCTAATGATTTCATAGAAAGAATTAAATCATTAAACCAGATAAATAATATTTTACCAAAATCACAAACTACTTTTCATTTACAGGTTTTCATGATTCACCCCTTAATTAATTCCATCTAACCTAAGAAAATACTAACACTAATATCTCATAGAAATAGGACTACATTAGATGGATCAATTATACATTTATCTTAGCATTACTTACTTCATCCTAAAATATAAAATGCCAAGCTCAATCAAACATTATGATAAATTTAGGATGAACCAACAACATATTGAGTGAAAGAGTTTATAATCAAAGAATCCTATAACTCAATATTCCAACATTAGAATTCAATTTTAGTTCTAATTCAACATTAAACAATTTTCAATAATGAAATCAACTTGGCATGCAACTAGTTTCAACAACCCTTTCTCCAAACAAGATATGTCATTAACCAAAGTTGAAGTCAAAATAGAAGAATGGAGAGGTTTCACAATCAGCTACAACTTTTGCACTATTCTAATATTTATCAAAAATAAAGTTATTCACAAAGTAGATTCCACTAACCAAAAATATTCTTCCTAATTAACCTCAATTCCAGCTATCTATTCAATTGCCACTGGAATGTCTTTTCCAAATGATCACAATGAAGGTTTAATGAAACAGTGAACCGATCAAATGTTGTTGATCAAAGAATAATTGTTAGAGATCACACAAGAAGTCCGCATGGAAGAGAAGGCCAACATCAAGGGCACGGAGGCATAGGAAGAACCCATGCATGGAGGGAAAGTTCAACTTTTGGACTTAGCTGATTTTGAGTATGAAGACCTATTTTTAAAAGATGGCATGCGGAACACACCAACAATGCAGAGATGTGAACATCACACATTGTCTATCTTTGGAGGATTGGATCGAATCATTTTGCATGGAGACGAGCTAAGAATAGGATCGTCACTTTAGTTAACTCGCAAAAGGTATATAGATATAACACTTGTATGTGTGCCTATTCCCGTAAATGGTGCGTGGATATTAATAGCATACGGCCTATTTTTGGAATAGATAAGTAGTGAAGGGAAAGTCCCCACCCTATATATATATATATATGATATGAATCACATACTAGAAATGTGTGTGTGGTGGAGAGATGGATGTATGGAGGTATAGAGATATTGTAACGCCCACTTTTTACTCACACAAAAACAACAGTAAAAATACCAGGATAATTTTCTTTTGACTTACATTTCTCACTACACAATGCCACAAGGGCTCCAAGTAAATAATACTCAAAGACGCAAATGACACTTACTAATAAACGGCTCACATAGACACATGACAACACCATAGACATGTCAATGCCACACTTTCCGTAATGAATGAAAACTAGCAATGACCCAATGACAAGAAAAAGGACTCAAGGATTGGCAAACCCATAAGACATCATTTCAATAATTGCATCTTAGTTACGATTAACATTCCTAGAATATTGTTGAGTAAGGACAATTTCCTCCTTTTTCCCACTACAAATTCTTAAGTTCATTCCCATTTAATTTACTGAGTTCGACCATTTTAAGTTCACTTTTTATCCTTTACGAAATTTCCATAAGTTTCATACTTTTTGGCATAATTCAAATTGTATACAAAGTACTTAATTATCTTATTATTATATTAAGAATATTCTTCTCCAACATTTATTCGATGTTTACATTTTTACCCTTACAACTCAAGTGAATGTGACTTGATGTCCATAATGCAATATTAGGATTTAAGGAGATTTAGATACAAGATGGATTTTTCCCAAAGGCATTCTTCGATCACGGTATAGTTATTTCAATACCATATTTATTCTAATTCAATGACTTGTGAAATTCCACATTGATATATATATATATATATATATATATATATATATATATATATATATATATTATATATAAGTTGATCAAAGTTGATCACACCAAGGCAATTCATATTCTTTGTAACTCATGAAAATGTTTAATTAAGTGATAAGGACTCCAAGAGTGGCATTATTCCTAACCTCAAATCTCATTTTCACTCTTCTATGCTTTATTTTTCATCGCATTAAGGTCTCATTATTACCATCGTATTATAACAAAAGAGTTACGAAAGTACTTGTCTGACATCTCAAGGAAGTACATGGTTAGAAGAATTATAACTACACATGAACCACAAGTGTTTTGTGTTCAAGGTAAGATCCCATGTTTCTACATTTCACGACTCCACATGTGAAATATTATTTATTTCTTAATGCCATAAAAGGACATAACAAGGTATTACGAGACAAAATTCAGTTTCTTGGGTTCTCTTAAGTCAACATCTTTCAAATCAATTTTGTTTGCAAAGAGTTACTTATAATTTTCTACCTACATGTTAATCTCCTAATCAACTAAGGTTTAGTTTAAATCCCAATTTTCACTCAGGGCTTTAATCCCTATTATAGATTAGATTAAGGTTAAATCGTGTTTACTCTATAAACCCTTCATGAGAGATCAAGGCACTAAATTGTCACAAGCCAAAGATAAGACATTTAGCTACGAGGGACTAAAGAGTTCACTAACAAGAATGCAATACAATAGAACAACTATAACACGATCTCCATTTATGTTGTCTGAATCTAACAGGATTTCATTCGATGAAGAAATTTAATTTAAATCTATCTTCGGAAGACAAGGTAGTCCACTAAGATAAAAGAAGAGTTAGCTCTACTTACTCCAAATCAAGTTTGACGTGTCTTCTCCTATCTGACAGGTTTATGGCAATGTCACTAGACATACCGACTAAGATGATAAACCCATTCTTGGGCTCTTGTTTACCCAAACTAGGAGGTTCCATCGAGTGTAGAGTTTAAGTTCATTCTATGGTTTTCAATGTCTTCTATGGTAAAAATTATCACACATGAAGACATGTTATGCTCGATATTATACAAGGGTTGAGTGTTTCAATTAAATCTCTTTATTACATTTACAAAGTAAGAATGCACAAGATGATTCATTAATCATTTATTAAACACTAATTATGCACTACAAGATATTACTTCAAATTCATTTACCTATATATATATATCAAACCTTTTTACCATGTGTACTATGAATCAAATTGAACCTATGATTAAATACACATTTCCTAGATGTCCCTAAAAACTAGCATCTCATGCATATTAACAAATTTCAAATATAAATTTTTTTGTAACATGATACTACATTATACATATATTCATTTTACAATGAACTATATAAATTACAATGATAAATAATGAATTTCTCATCACCTTTTCACCATCATTCTTGCATCCTACAAAACCAAGTGAGCATGAAATCAATGATAAATCGCTGGCATGGCATCCACCCTAATCTAACATAATTAACATTTTTCAAGTTCCCATTTACATATAATAATAATTACAATTTGTAATCAAAAGAAAAAGGTTTAGAGACATGTATTCATTACATTTCATTTCACTTCATTTCGTAACCTAGGAGAGAGAAAGAGAAGGGAAGAGAGAGAAAACACCATTTTGTCAAAAGTTCTATTTCACACAAGTTACACTATAGAGTTTCTAAATAGTTATTTACATGTGTCAAAAGTTTCCATGGTGGTTTGGCAACCCGACGAGGGTCCCACAACTTTCTATTTTTACATTTTCTTGCTAGCTACAAAAACATTCAAATCGGGCTCGGAGGCTAAGAAACCACTTTCAAATGTTGTCTTCCGATGAGAAAACACACCATGATTAAATTTATATGTGTCCACTTATATACCAAGAGTTCATAGTAGCTGATGGAATTTGGAACTGGCTAACGGTTTACGTTTGGTAGCTAGTTTTTCAGGGCCACATGGTCGTAATTGACCCAGTTACAAATGAAAAAAGTTAGCTCGAGGGCTCAGAAAACCACGTCCAAAACTGACATTCGATGGATGAACATGCAACGAGAAACTTCCTACAAGTTCCCTATATAAGGAGAATTCATCAAAGTCGACGGGACTGAGAACTAGAAAACCATTTTCAAATGGCGACAAGTTTTCTGGAGTGACAAGTCAAATTGGTCTAGTTTGACCTTGTCAAACTGTGACCAGAGGCCTACAAAATGGCTTTTCCAAACTATCTAGAAAAGTGTTTTTCCCTAAACTGAATGTTCCATGTAATTGTCTAGTAAGAACACTAGAGGTTTGTGAAAATGGATAATAATTTCTCTATCTAGGTTTCAAATGGCGGTTCAAAATGAAAGCCAACTTTATAGTTTTAGTAGCTTCTTACAACTACAAAACGGTGTAACATTGCTCCTAATATGGCATAAAAAATATCACAAATGTTCCTTCGGGGTCAAACCAAAGGTTAAGGTGACTCCTCACATAACAAGGTACACGAATGAAGCTTAACATCCCATTTTGGAGTTACGAAGGGTACTTAACGAGTCTCTCGAAAAATGCAAAATTATCTATTTAAATAGGGAGATGGTCAACATTTTTACTGGGAAGTCAATTTCATCTTGTCGATAAAACAATATTGTAGTGATCTAGTTGGGTAGGAAGTTTTCTAAATCACCTTAGAATGAGGGTGGAAGTTCATGGTTTAATGCAAAAGAGTTATTTTGATTTCGTGAGTTACTGACACAGGACATACCATTGTTTTTGCAATGAGTTAATATAAAACAATTAAATGTATTATAATCCTAATATTTTAAAATTATATTAAGTTGCAAATTAAAACTAAAGTACGAGAGTTATGAAAGATAAGAGGAGATGAACCATGGCTAGGAGAATGAAGCCGGTCGAAACCACGTGGGATTTAGTTCAACATCTCCTTAAGCATTTCATTGAATGGATCATGAGCATCTGCAATATTACCATTTTTCCTTTGCTCAAAATCCTCAAATCTTTCCCAACGAACCCATTTTACCGAACCAACAATAAGACCACATGTTTAAATGGCATTGGACAATAAGGTTTGGAGCTCCCTCAAGATAGCCAACATGACTAAGACGTCCATACATACCCGCATACAGTATGTTTGGGTATATTCCATATGACCACACCTCCCGAGGCATTTGCAAATACAACATCTGAAAAAAATTCCTCAATCTTTTATGCTTTGTTGGAAGTTCATCCCTATCCTAGAACTCGCATTTGGCATAGGCCGAGAAAGGTAGGCAAAGGAAAGTCAAATTTCCATTATGCTTTGATGGATGTCTACCTATACTAAGCCCACATTTTACACAGGTAGGGAGGTTACCTGAAGGTTTCTAAACCTTTTCAACAAACCCAATCGTGAAAATCCCACATATTGTATCAATGAAGCCACATTTCTTTCAAGAGGGCATTTTGGTCTATTAGAAATGTGGGCACCAAATGCATAATCCCACCATTTACTCACCCATGTTAGTCGGTGAACTTGCAATACAACATTTGATAAAATTCTTCTTGAAGAAAAGGGCACAAGAGGCTCTTACAAATGCAAATGGGAGGATTTCTTGAAAGTTATTAACCATTTGAAAGTTAATAGTCCACATTTGCCAATTAAAAAAAAAAAAAAATGCATTTTCTAAAATCCATTTCTGTAGTTAGTTGGAGACCAAACATTTAGTTTAGGGAATCAGTAAAATAGTTCACATGCCAAAGTATATGCCTCCATTTTTGCATGCATGACTAAACAAGCCATTTCCAACTACATCACCTAACAAACACTTAAACCTCAGGGCACACAGAGTTGGGAAAAAGGGCAAGAGTAATTGTTTGGAGTTGGAGATTTGAATGTTACAGAGCATACACAAGACTATGTGACTTTCTTATGAGGAAAACCCATGTCTTCCATGCCATAGAAAATTATGAAGTCGTGGATCCTCCCAAAGTAAACACTTCATTCAATCACTTCTTTGCTTCGCTATGAAAAGACTACTAATTTTGTAAAATTATTTGGGTTCCACATGACAGAAAAGTGAAAGAGATAAGCCTTGGAAGGAAATCAATAGATTAGCAGGAAAAAGTCACATTCAATGTCATTATCATCTCCACAAAATGCTCCATTCAACACACAACCATCTTTTAATTTAACATTTATTTTTTTGGGGGATGCACTTGCTGTCACCATCCAATTCCTGTACATTTTTTTAACGTTAATGAGGGTTCCGGCTTGGTTGTTGCTTTGGATACCAATAAAGATGATTTCATTAATTTAGGCATGGGAAGATAGGTCGGAAAGGTTTTAGGATGCACGTGTCCTAACTACACTCTAGTCCCCTCGTTCCACCAAACACACCTTATACCCTTTTTATTATTGCTATTTTTATAATTGTTTTTTCAAGTGGGGAACTACATTTCCCTCCCCTTAAAGAGCATCATCCTCGATACAACACAACACCGAAGCCCGAGAGAATGCGTAGGTAAGAAATAAATTAATAATGACACATGTCGTTGTGTAACAAAACAACTAGTTAGTATAACATGACCACAAGGAAGAAAACTAATTTTTGCAATATCTTAAATTATAATGTTCGTGAAGATTGGTAGTTCATATTTACCTTATTACTTTGTAGTATTTTTTTATAGTATTTTTATCTCAAGATTATAATATTCATTGTTTAGAAATTTTAATTTTCTTATGTTTGTGGGTGCCCAACAAGTAACTAACATCAAGATGTCACATAAAACTTAACACAACACAAACAACCCATGAGACCTCTTGCTACATAGTTTCATGATTGTATCACATCACAAGACTATTAATTCCACCATGGGATGACAACAAGCATTCTACATAGCAAGGAATTCTAACAATTATGTCATAGACATAGATCCAAAGACACAATGTAATGTGACTAAAAAAATCATCATCACTGGTACATATACAATGAGGTATCACATGACCCAAAAATCCATGATTGTACCAACATAGTTCTAAGAAAATATCCAATAGTCCATACCAAAAGGGAAGATTCAATCCTCAAACATATCAAGGTGTCAAAAATACTCACAAGAGTACACAATAACTCACTATACCAACTCACACATCACAAAATCACAAAAATAACTCCATATATATCTCCCAAAGTATCATAAAACAACTCCATATACCTCCCAAAGCATCACCAAATAACTCCATATACCTCCTAAGGAGAAATAATCATAGTGCCATAAACCAAGTTGGGTCACTCAACCATATGCCTCCCAAAGTCCCATCAAGAATATCAGGTCACTTAACCACAAAGTGCCATAGAGAATACCTCCCTCAA